>PVJI01000152.1:214233-351898 GCA_004026765.1 Micronycteris hirsuta
GGGGTGGGCGGCTTCTGCAGCGCTGCCCGCAGCCCACGGGGGTGGGACGCTGGGCTCCTCCCGGGGGCACGCGAGGTGCGGCAGGCCGGCGGAGCCCACGCTGCCATCCGCGCCTGCGTTTCCCCGCGCGTGAAACGTGTCCCGCCTAATTTCCGCACAAGTGGGACTTCTTTATTGGCCGTGGTTTGTGCTGTGGTACAACACGCCTGACCTGGAGTTGACCATTGTGGCCGCTTGTCGCCCGTGCCGCTCGTGGCATTGCGTGCGCTCGCCTTGGGGTGCGGCCACACTCCGCCCCCACAACTTCCCTCTCCCCCAAACCGAAACGCCGCGCGCACGGAACACTTACTCCCCGTCTCTCCCTCTCCGGGGCCTCGCGCCCACCCCTCCGCTTTCTGTCTCCCGGAATCGGACAGCTCTAGGGACCTCGCGTAAATGTAGTCATCCAGTAGTTGACCTGTTGTATCCGTGGCAACCGAGGCCCGCGCGGGGCCGGACCGGCCGCCGGCTGGGCTCTCGGGCGCCACCCAGTGGCCCCTCCAGTGGCGCGCTCTGGAGAGGTGCCCAGGTGCGAGCTGCAGGGGCTGCCTTGCGGGGAATTCCTTCCACGCAAAGAACAGCGCTGTGCAGCCGCCCCGGGTCCCTTGTAGCTGCGCTGGCGGCCCTTCGGGCGATGGCATTTCGTTTCAGAAACTGCCTTCATTACACTTCCGCTGCAGCCATTGACCACCAAGGGTTTGGGGGCAACTCCTGGTGCCCAACAGCGCTCTGGGCATTTAGGGGTGTACCTTCATGGGGACCCCCAGCACTCACGGCTACAGATCACTTGGAGACCCGAGGAGAGGAGAGGGCTTTCCAGCACGCCAGTGTGGGCTTTTACGTCGCACACGCCGGTTCTTTTCAGTGTTTCATAAACGTGCTTTACTCTAAGATAACGTGCATTTGTGGAATCATCGCACTGCCCACGCATAACGGGAACTAACATTTGGGTCTTTATCTTGCCAGTATCTGCCCCCCTCACTGTCCCCCGCCCCTGCTCTACTCTCTCCTGAGGGGCTGGTTTCTTACAAAGTTGGAAATTCGCAGCCTCAGGGGGATTTTCCTCCAGGACGGGGGTGACAAGCCCAGCTCTTCTGCTTACTTGCCATCTTGGGCAAATGAGTGAATTTCTCTACGCTCAGTCTTCTCACCTGTAAAAGAGGAATATTAACTGACCTACCTTGTAGGGTCATCGGGAAATTTTCAGTGATCGGATGCATAGGAAACAATTGACTGAATACATAGTGAGCGGTAGACCCTCAGCAATCACTCGAATTACAGCAAAGGAGAGAATGGTGTGATTATGAAATTCTGCAGTCCATGCTTTTTCACTCAATATGGCAACAGCATTTTTCCTATGTAAAGCCAAAACTTCATTTTTTCCCTCACTGGTGATCTCGCTTCACCATGCAGCGAAAACATGTCACTTCTGACAATTCCAGTCGCCGCATGTGTGGGGGGTTTTCCCAACAAGCAATTCTCTGCAGCGCCAGCTGGGTGTTCTACATTTTAACTCAGCCCTAACCCTGCCTGGAGATAGTGTCCAATCCCGCAGGTTAGGGCCTTAGTCCCTGGAGACTGGCCCCACCCCCAACACACACATTCAGAGGCTCATCACAAGCCCGGGTCCCGTGTGCTCTGACCAGGCAGCTACAGGTCAGAGGTTACAGGGACTCCTCCACGGGTTCTGTTAATTTGCTGGAGTGCCTTACAGAACTCAGGGGGCCACTTACTTATGCTTAATAGTTTATTATGTAATAAAGGATATGATCATGACTGCAGGTGACCAGTCAGGTGAAGAGAGACACAGGTGAGGTCTGGGAGGGTCCCAGGTGCAGGATTCTGTCCCTGTGGAGTTGGGGTATGTCACCCTTCCGGTGTGGATGTGCTCACCAACCTAGAATTTCTCAGAGCCCCTTACTATTGGGATTTCAGGAGGGTTCATTGCCTAGTTGTGATCAATCACTAACTCCATTTCTGGCCCCTCTCCCCTCTCTAGGGGGCGGGGTTGAAAATTCTGAGCATCTAAGGAGGGCTTGGTCTCTCTGGTGACCAGCCCATCCAGGAGCCCACCCAGGGTCCCCTCATCAGAGCAAAAGGTGCTCCTAGTGCTCGTACTGGGAAAGGGTAAAGGACTCAGGAGCCCAGTGCCAGGGGCCTGGAGCAGAGACCAATGAGCGTTTTCCACTATTGCACACTCTACGCCCTTAAATATCATCTGAGAACATGATTCTTAATGACCACACGTTCCCACGGACAGCTGCATCCCACAGCCACTCAGCCATCCCTCCACCTCGGGCCCGAAGCTCCTGGTTGTTTCCCTCCGTCAACAGCGCCGCAGCGGGTACCCCGTGCGCTGCTTCCCACGCTGGGGATCCCTTCACGTTTCCATCGGGAAGACCCGCCCCTCCCCAGGGTCTGATGAACACCCTCCTGACTGCGTTTCGTCCCTACAGCTCCGCGTTTTGAACTGAATTCTTTAATCCATTCGGACTTCATTTTGATACCGTGAAGTGAGAGCTAGGACGTCTCATTTTATCCTTACTTCACAACGGCCTCACCGGTGGTCCCAGCATCGTGCATCGATCAAATCAGTCTCGGGATCGCTGTCGGCGGATTCTATGCGCGCCTTGGTCCTGGCTCTCTGCCCGGCTGCATCTCTGGTTCCCACACCCACGTGCTGGATACATTTAGGGTTCCGGTGGCCCCAAGGCCTCCATTTGTTGAGTCCCAGGGAAGCTCAGCCTGATAGCACCAGCCACACCTGTCAAATGGAAGTAGTCAGGCCACGGGCCTTCCTCCAACCTGCGCTGTCTTTGCTGCCTTTTCCCAGCCATGAAAAACCCTAGATTCCTGGAAGCCCCAAACGCACCCCCCCGTGCTCGGCCATGTCCCTCCATGGTCGTATCCGTACTTGGAAGTCTCTCAGAACTTCTGTATTCAGCCTTCTCGTGTGCGTCAGCCCATGTTTTCCAAAGAGGTCCCACCGACATATTTACCCGTCCTCCATGCTCTTCCTGCACAAAATGCACCGACCCATCTCCTCGGAGACGTGGAGCCTGGTGCCCTCCCCACGAGTCAGAACCTTGTGGCTGTCCCATCCGGTGGAGCCCAGCCCGATGACACTGTGACATCCGAGACGAGACCGTACAAAGGATACACTTCTGCTTGGCATTCTCTCTCTCTGTCTCTCCTTTCTCTCTCTCTCTCTGCCCCCTCTCTTTCTCAATGCCTGCCTTCGGAATCCATTTTCTGGAGAAACCCAGGTCACATATAGGTGTTCCAGCCTCAGCCCAGCCGAGATTTCAGCAGCTCCGGCCAGTATCAACTGGCAGACATGTGGGTGGATGAGACTGAGTCTACCCCCAGCCTTACGGTCTCCAGAACCCCAGCTGAGGATGCAGACATCACGAAGCCCCGGCCGGGTAGCTCAGCTGGTTAGAGCAGCAACCTGGTACGGGTTTGACCCCCGGTCACGGCCCACACAAGAAGTAACCAATGAATGAATAAGTAAGTGGAAAACAAAAATCTCTCTCTCTCTCTCAAATCCATAAATAAAAATTTAAAAATAAAAAGCAAAGAGGATGGGGGATTATTATTTAATGAGTACAGAGTTTCTGTTTGGGATGATGAAAAAATTCTGGAAATAAACAGTGGACATGGTTGCTCATACCTGAAATGGCTAAAATAAAGTTCCTGGTGCATATTTTACTAACACCAAACATACTGGCGTCTCCCCCCCGCCGCGCCCTCTCAGGGCCCTCCCTCTGTGTGCGTCTGTGTCCTTCCTAACTGCCTCCTGCAAGGGCGCCGGTGGTAGTGGAGTGGGGCCTGCCCACCTGACCTCGTTTAACCTAATCTTCCCCAGGAACCGGCCCATTCTGAGTGCTGGGCTTTGGGCCTTCAACAGGTAGATTTGGGGGCACACAATTCAGCCCGTGGCAGCCCCCTCCCTGTTAGTTTTGGGTTCTAATTCTGAAATAAGAGGAGGTGTAGGTTTGTGCCGGGACCTGGGTCCCAGCATCTTCTGGTTCTCGGGCTGCGTGTCTAGACCAGGAGGAAATGCCCAGTGGGTGAGATGCATTTGAGGAGAACAGCCCGCTCCCCCCCCCCGACCACGTTGAGGCCGCCCGACTCCGCAGCACCCCTGAGCCCCGGCAGGACTGGAAAGTGCCAGCACAACTATGCGAAGCGATGGTTGTCCAGACAGGTCCAGGCCGGCAGCGCTCACCTCCCTGCAAAGGCCCAGGAGGGGGAGAGATCTGCTCGCTGAATGGGAACGAACCAACCTTCGGTGAGCAACTGCCTGGGAGCTGGCGGCGGCGGGAGGACCGTGGGGAGGGAGATAGCTAGACAGGAGAATTTGCACCTGCAGCGGCTGTGAAACCCCTCCAGTGTCCTAGTAGAGGGGACAGGTAACCAGTAAAAAGAAACCAGCAAGGTGGCTTTGAAGAGATACGAGGCCCTGAGGGGAAGCCATGCGATGTGATAAGGGGGTGACAGGAGGTGCCCCTTTACAAAGGGGGACCGGGGGGCCCTCTCTGAGGAGGTGGCATTGGAGCCGGGCCTGAAGGTGCAGGCGCACAGAGGTGCGGACGGGTCTGGAGCAGGTTTGTGAACCTCAGCACAGTGGGCACCCGGGGCAGGATAACTCCTTGCTGTGGGGCTGTCCCCTGCCTGTTGGCCTCCGTGGCCTCTGCCCACTAGATGTCTGTAGCACCCTCCTCACCCCCCCCACAAGTTGTGACAACTAAAAGCATCTCCCGACATCGCCGAGCGCCCCCTGGGAGGCAGGATCACCCACGTGGAGGCACACCGACCGGAGGATGGCGTTCCGAGAACAGGGTGCAATAAACGTGACGGTGCTGCCAGGGGAACGGGCTCAGGCAGGTTTTCTGGCAACAGAAGTTTCCAGAAATGAAAGTTTTCAAGGAAACGACAGTCCATGGGCGGAGTCTGGCAAAGCAGGAGGTGAATGGAGAGGCAGGCGGGGGTCAGGCCCTGCCGCAGCCCGTGCCGGGATTTATTCTGACCGTCGTGCGTGCGCAGACACTGGACAGAAGGGGTGGAAAGCGGCTTGACCTGAAAGTCCCTCCAGATGCTGGGGGTGCGGGGCGCACAGGCTGGGGACGCGTGTCCCGGGGCTGCTGTAAAAAGTTCCCACAAACTGGGCAGCTCGGAACGACAGAGCGTGTTTGCCTGTTCTGGAGGCCGGAGGCCCACCCCGAAGGTGTGGGCAGGGCGGCGCTCCGTCCGAGGCTCCGAGGAGGGTCCTTCCTTGTCACTTCCAGCTTCTGGTGGCCCCAGGCATGTGTTCCTCTGCTCGTGGCCCTATCACTCCGATCTCTGCCTCCACTGCCACCTGGCCTCCTTCCACGCGTCTTTCTGTGTCCTCCCCCCCAGCCCCGTCCTAGAAGGACACCTGTCATGGTGCCCACCCTAAATCCAGGGTGACTTCAGCACAAGACCCTTGGCTAATGACATCTGCAAAGACCCCATTTCCAAACAAGGCCACCTTGTGAGGTTCTGGGTGGGTGTGAATTTGGGGAGGACACTCTTGAGGAGGCAGAGTAGGCTTCTGCTGTCTCCAGGCAGGACTTGGCAGGGCCCAGGCAATGGGCACCAAGGGGGTGGAGAGCCGTGGGCGGGCCAGCGGCTCGCACAGCAGACACCCACCCCACGTTCTGTCTGGCTGTGCCCAAGGCTGGCACACAGGCCCAGGCCTGGCCTCCCGGCAGTCTGCCCGCATGGGGCCGGGATTCAGGGCCACCCTCTCCCCATCCGGGGCCTGGCACTGTGTTGGGGCTCCTCTCCCTTCCCCCAGTGCCCTCGGAATCTCCTGAGCTGCGAGGTTTCTGAGAAAACGGTCTTTAATCCCCAGTTCCTGCCTCCCTCCTGAAGCTCTCACGTGAGCATTTTCCTTCAAGCAAGTAGACGGGGAGGCTGCGTCTCTGGGCCGAGGGCACGACAGAGGAATGTCTCTGGGCTCCTGCGCACCCACCTCAGCAGTGCGGGGCTGGGCTGGTTTTTCAGGTTTCGGTCAGTGCCGGGCTTTTGTTCTCTATGGAAACTACACCGAGGGCCCTGGGTCCCCTGTCCTATTGGGGCATGTCGAGCATCTCTGGCAAATCAGCCCAGGTGTTCTTGGCGTGCCCCCTCCTCCCCCAGAGCTTCAGTTCTCCTGGGAATGGGGTGTGACCTCCAGGAAGGAAACTCCACCTGCAGGAAGTCTGCTCCCACCCAAGGCCCCTCCAGTGTGACAATCAGGGCCAGCAGGATGGCCTGGGGTGAAGATGTGGAAATGGCATCCGGAGGTCAGGGTGGGGGTGCAGAGGGGAGGGGGCAGAGCCAGGAGGAGGGGCACGTCCCCCAGGGCACCATGGGATGGGTGAGCTTGTGCCCCGCAGAGCAAGTGCTGGTGGCTGTGACTGGGTGATTCATGGATTTCTGGAAAGCCCCGTTTTTGGCCTGAGCTACTTGAGCGTGGCTGATGTTACTTGCATCCTGATAGCTCCCCTCAGCCTCACCCACCACAAAGCAGGGGTGATTGTGTCTACCCCTCGGCGGTCCCCAGGGCCTTGGTGGTGGCCGGCAAGGATGTATCTGACTGGAAGGAAAAGGACCCTGAACCCAAATGGGGCTGACCCATCAAGATATTTGTTATCTCACACAGCACGGCATCTGGGTGGGGTGTGTCCAGCTGTCCACAGTGCCAGCAGAGCCAGCGGGTTGGCTGGACCTCAGGAAAGCTCTCTGAGTGGTTTCGAGGTGGCTGATGCCCTTTCACTGTCACTTCTAGACACATATTTTGCCATGTATAGTGAGCACTTTCTGCCCAAATTTTTGAGGAAAAAATAAGGGTGCACATTATACATGGCTATAATGATTACGTGCCATGAGTATAATAATCCCCGTGCATAATGCGCACCAAAACACAGGTGCGTGTCATACATGGCAAAATATGGTGACTTCCACGGATAGTCTATTTTTTCTGCTGAATGTCCCTCAGGGATAAGACATCTCATTGAAGAAGAGGATTATGCCACATGGCCATGTGTGAGCCAATCACTGCCAGGGACGCTGACATTATATGTCTAGCGGAGACCAATCAGAATCCACGGGGCGGAGGTGGGGCTGGGGGTTGGGGCTTCTCTCCCCCATCGGAACTGTCACTGCCTGCTGGAATCCGATGAATACCTGAATGAGATGTGGGGTCTGCCAGGGAGGAGGTGGAAGGTGGGGGTGGATGTCCGGGAGTGGCCCTTGCACGGGGGACGGGGGGGCATGCGTGCTTCAGACCCTCAATGAGGAGCAGGTGCTACGCTCTAGCCCTCCTTCAGCAGCCTCCCACCGGGTGCGGGCTGGGATGCCCCTCGCAAGGGTTTGCTCTCTTCCTTGGGGCACTTTTATCACAGGTCACATCCTCAGCCAATTTCCTCACCAGGTCTGCGCTCACTCGCAAAGGGGTCACTTGGAAGACAGGATGCAAAGCCTGTGGGTCCCCAGACAACTCCCAGTCCTGTGGTCCACCGCAGAGTTCAGAGCTCCCCGAGACTGCCCTCAGTCACCGGGCCTGCACAGTCGAGGGGTTCCCAAGGCCATGTTCAACTAGCCAGAAGACTCACAGATCTCACCGGGAGCCGTCACACCCTCGGCTGTGGTTCGTGGCAGCAGAGGAGACAGACTCAAGTCAGCCGAGGGCTGAGACTCACGGGGCAGAACCCAGGAGGGTTCTGCGTGCAGATCTTCCGGTTATCCCCTCCCAGGGGAGCCATGGGCAGCACTAACCTCTCCTGGCAGGGACACGTGACAGTGCAGGTGGAATGTGGCCAAGCAGGGAAGTCCCCTGAGCCTCGGTGCCCAGAGCTTTTATTGGGCTCCAGCACAGACAGGGTTGACTCCCATGTAGCTGACCTCAATTTTGAGCTGGCACTGGGCGGCTCCAAGTCCCACCATAAATCACACTGTCCAGTGTGGCCCGAAGGCCCAGCTAAATAAAGACACTCTTATCAGGCAGCAGAGCACCTCCCGGGAGCTGAGGGCAAAGGCCGGGCCTCTCTTTGGGTGAAGTCGGTCCCAACAGCTATCTTTGGAGGCTCTGAAATCACTAGAAGCCAAGGAGGAACAGGGAAGGCAGGTCCAAAAGGCCTGCCCCCAGAAACATGGGGCGGTAGGTGGCGGCTGCATTCAGGGTCCTCTCGCCGTCATCTGTTCTTGAGCTTGGCCCTCAGTGACTCTCTGGGTGTCTTGACTGCCTGGACTCGGTGCTGGCATCCCCCCCTTCCCCTGGCTCCGCCCCATTAATCATGGGTTTGGTCTCCAAGGGGTGGAAGTTCATTTCTGCTGTAATTAGGTGAGAAGTGTGTTGGATGTGTCAGTAATTGCTCTGCTGACAAGGAAAGGCAGGGCTGAGTGGCCAGCCCTGGGGAACTCCAGCAGGAGGCCCTGCCCGCTTCCCCTCGGAGCGAGCCCCAGCTCTGCTCAGCGCAGGGCTCAGTGCTTGGACGAGGCTGAAGGCCCTCGGGCCACGGTCTCCGGTGGTCAGACACAGGCCCCGGGAGCTCTTGCAATTGTGATGTTTGCTGTTTCCCAATGCCCACTGTGTGAACGCAGTCACGCACTGTTGCATTTAGTCCTCCCAGTGACCCGCACAGACAGGTCCCAGCAGTCCCTGCCCACAGAGGAGGGAACTGAGGCTTGGAGCCACAAAAGCGACACACCCAACGTCACGCGGCTGGAGCTGGCAGGTCTGGGTGTGCACTGAAGGAGTCTGGGCAGTGAGAGCCCCTGAAACCCAGGTCCTCACCCCCAGCATGTCTCTCACACTTTAAGGCAGAACGCTGTGCACCCAGCGGAGGGCTCCGAAGGCCCCCGGACAATCTTCCTAAAACACCCGCGCCGTCTGCATGTCTGCATGCCACACTCTGCAGCCCGAACCCAAGCTTTAAGTATTCGTAGGAAATGTGGGGTTTAGCAAGGCCAGCAGAATAGGAGCTGATTGCTATAGAAAAACAGCTTACCCTCAGTTCCCCAGAGGAGGGGGCATGCCGTGCCACACAGGGTCCCCTGGAGAAGCTCCAGGGAGGGTCAGGAGGCAGAGGAAGGGGAACCGTGGGCAGAGGCCTTTATGATGGTTTTTTCTGGAAGGAACAGGTGAAGCAGGGTCAGCAGGCTGAGGACTGGCTAGTTTGGATTCGTTTAGAGGGCTCCGGGGTGCGGGGTGTGTCCCAGTGGTGTGGTGTCTGGTCCTGAGTGATGAGGACAGGTGAGCAGCGGCCTGGGTGCACGCAGGGCTGTGTGGTTTGCATGCCATTCCTTTACCACCGTAGGGTTTGGTTAACCCTGGGGGGCCAGTCCCTCCGGGTCAGCAAGGCCCCGAGATGTCACAGGGTCAGAATACAGAAAATAGCAGACACACTGATACACAGGACAAGAGTTTTCCATCACCCACTGACCACAAGTAAGGATCACAGGGTCTGGAAGACGAGAGCCAAGCAGGAATCATCAGGCCGGGAAGGGGTTTGCGAGCAGAGGAACTGCGTGGGCAAAGGTGAGGAGGCAGGGAGCTTCATGTGTGTGTGCCGGAAAGGTCTGGAAGGTCAGGCGGCCCAGGGCGCCACCCTGGACACTCCTGTTTGTTTGGATGCCAACCCCTTGGTACCCGTCAGATTCCACATCGCTGGGGGGGGCGCGTATCCTCCAATGCCTGTCACACCTGTGCCTTTTCATCATCTCTGCTGCGCCGCCCAAGGTCAGGTCAGCCCTCACCTGGAGGGACGCCACAGCTGCCCAGCCAAGGTCCCCACTTCCCTCCCTCCTGCCTTGTCTGCAGCCTGTCAGTCTGACCGCGTTATTTCTGTTCGGAGCCTTCAGCGGGACTGGATATCGGAAGATATGAAGGAATTGTTTAGTATTTTTGGTGATGGTGGTATTGTGGATCTTTAAAAAATAAACGTGTTTCTTTATCTTTTGGAGGTGCACAAATGACACATCTGCGGAGGAAACGGTAGGGTGTCTGGAACTTGCTTCACGACAATGAGAGGAGTGAGGAGCCGGTGGAGGGGAGGCCAGGTTGACCTCGAGTTGGAGGCAAAACTGGTGCCACGTGTAGGGGTGGCCGCCTGCTCTTCCGCCGCCTCCTCTGGGCGCTAGCGCCCATGCCCATCCCGGAGCACCTCCCACCCGCCTCCAACTCTCACCACTCGTCTTCCGCTTTAAAGGGAACGCTGCTCTGCCCCCCACACGCTCCCTAGAGGTACCCGCGTCTCCCTCGCCCCACGCCCAGGCTGGTGGGTGCCTCCACAGCTGTGTGTGTTTATCTCCACTGCAGCCTAAATCAGGTGGTTTTTCTAACACCCGTTTTCTTGTCTCTCACTCACTCATTCATTCATTCATTCATTCAGCCAGTCAATATTTACTGAGCCTTTACGGCGAGCCATGGGGGACTCAGCAGGGACTGGGTCTGTGTCACCCAGCCCGGGACTACCTCATGCTGTGGCTCCACCTCTGACGTCTTTGTCCACCCTCCCGTCCCCTTCACCTCCGCCTGCCCCTCCTCAGCCCGTCGCTTCCCGCCTGAGTGGCCGGTGCTCGCTCTCCTGGCTGCCCTGCCCTCTGTCCTCTGGCCACGCGTCTTATCAAGAAACCGATTTCACTTCCTTCAGCTAGACCCCCAGGGGTGGGATCCTGGGCCGTGAGGTCGCTGTGTTTTTAAGTTTTTGAGGACGCTCCCTAGTCTTTTCCACAGCGGCTGCACCAGCCTGCCTTCCCACCAGCAGTGCACAAGTGTTCCCCTTTCTCCACGTCCTCAACAACTTATCTTTGTCTGTTTGATGATAGACATCTTAACAAGTGCAAGGTGATAGCTCACTGTGGTTTTGATTTGCATTTCCCTGGTGATTAGTGACGTTGAGCACCTTTTCATGTACCCGTTGGCCATCGGTGCTCACATGTCTTCTTTGGAAAAATGTTGGTGCAGTTCCTCTGCCCACTTTTTACCTGGACTTTTTTTGCTGTTGAGTTGTATGAATTTTTAAATATATTTTGAGTATTAATCTCTTATCAGATGTATGACTTGCAAATACTTTCTCCCATTCCCTAGGTTGCCTTTTCATATTGTTGATGGTTTCATTTGCTGTGTAGAAGCTTTTTAGTTTGATGGAGTTCGATGTTTCTTTGATAAAGGCCCCCAGTAGTTGTCTACCCTCCTCCAGCTCTCAGGGGCTCCCCCGGGCTCTGGGCACCTGTCTGACAGGCCTTCTCACTCGTGGGGTGTGCCAGCACCCCTCCCCCCACCAGGGGCCTTTGTGAGGCTGCCTGGCCAGCTCGCTCATGCTCTCTCTTTGCTGTGCTTGTTGCAGCAGCAATGTCGCCCGGTGGTGGTATTTTTTTTTTTTAGTGGCACCTGCATCAGAGCCAGAAAGTTGAAAACAAGCTAACTTAAGCAAAAAGTGCTTTCCTTGTGTCGTAAACCGAACATGAGGCGTAGGCAGCCCTGTGTTGGAGCTGCTCACTGAGCTCAGTAAAGGGGCCCTGGTGAGAATATTTACACTCTGGAAATTGGCAGAGGCTACCAGCCTGGACTCTCTGCAGCACCAACGTAGCTGCAGATTCCACATGAACAAATGGCTGTGGCTGCTGCAATCCAGCTCTCTTCTGGATCTTGAAATTTAAATTTTCTCTAATTTGCATGTGTCATGAAATATTATTCTTCTTTTCATTTTTCCCCAACCATTAAAAATGTCAAAACCACTATGGAAAACAGTATGGAAGTTCCTCGAAAAATTAAAAATAGAACTACCATATGATCCAACAATTCCACCTCTGGGTTTAGCTCCAAAAGAAATGAAAACAGGATGCCGGAGAGATATCTACACCCCCACATTTGTCACGGCGTCATTCACCACAGTCAAGATCGGGAGACAACCTGTGTCCATCAGGGGATGAATAAGGACAGAAGACGCGGTGCACACGTACTGTGCAATATTCCCGAGCCATGACAACGGAGGGAGCCCTGCCATTTGTGACATGGAGGGACTTGGGGGCATTGTGCTAAATAAGTAAGTGAGTCATACAGAGAAAGACAACTACTACCTGGTATCACTTACACGTGGCATCTGAAAAAGCTGAACTCACACAAACAGAGGTGTGGCGGCGGGGGAATGGGGGAGTTTAAGGGCGCAAACCTGCCACTAGGAGATAAGCACTAAGTCTCGGAGGTGTAAGGCATGGCACGGTGACTGTCGTCAATCATGTTGTTTGGCCAACTTCAAAGCTGCGGAAAGGCTAGATCTTTTTTTTTTTTTTTAAGATTTTATTTTTATTTTAGAGAGAGGGGAAGGGAGGGAGACAGAGGGAGAGAAACAGCAATGTATGGTTGCCTCTCACATGACCCTCACCAGCGACCTGGCCCGCAACCCAGGCATATGCCCTGACTGGGAATCAAACCGGTGACCCCTTGGTTCCCAGCCCGCGCTCAATCCACTGAGCCACACCAGCCAGGGCCGGAGAGGCTAGATCTTAAATGTCCTAGCCACAAGAAAGCAATGGTGACCGTGTGACAGGGTGACACTTCGGTGGTGGTCATGTGGCAATATGTGAATGTATCAAATCGACACATTGATTTTTACAAGGTTAAACTTACACCATCTTACATTGTCAATTATACCTTAATTAAAAATTGCAACATGGCCCTGGCTAGTGTGGCTCAGTGGATTGAGTGCCGGCCTGAGAATCGAAGGGCTGCCGGTTTGATTCCCAGTCAGGGCACGTGCCTGGGTTTCGGGCCAGGTCCTCAGTAGGGAGCGCGCAAAAGGCAACCACACACTGATGTTTCTCTCCCTCTCTTTCTCCCTCCCTTCCCCTCTAAAAATAAATAAATACAATCTTTTTTAAAAATTGCAAAATGGACCAAGGACCAGATGTGGCCCATGGCTGTAGTTTGGCGACCCCTGTCCTAGGCTGGTCTTGGAGGTTTTATTGCTGGAGGGAAGGATGGGGCAGGAAGGTACAAGGAGCTCATTGTCTCCAAACTGACTGCGTATAGCACCTACAGCACGTCAACAGTGTTGAAATCCAAGCTGAGTCCGGAAGGAAGGCAGTTTCCTAACTTCCTTTAGCTTCGATGAGCATGTGCAGGACTGGCTGGCTTCATCTCTTTACCTGCGGGCTGGACAAGAAGGTGTAGCACTGGCTTGGCGTCTGCACAGTTGGGGACAGGCCCGAGCACACCACAGAACAGGGGACGCAAACAGCAGCCCCTCTGGTTCCCTCTCTCTAGCCACTGGATGCCGTTTTCGCCACCTTCCCTCAAAGTGGAGGCTCCTGTTCCTCTCCAGTTCCCGGTTAGGCACTGGTGTGTCTGATTGGCAGAAGAGAGTCCCCTGGCAGGACCCCAGCTTCCAGGGAAGCTAGAGAAATAACGGTCAGCCTCCCACAGCCGGTGCCGGTCAGCCAGAAAGAATGACAAATGGCCACTACAGCCACCTCTGGTGTTTCCCTCAGCTGTTGCCGAAGCAGCACCTCCGATGGCTGTGTGCTGGACTGAGGACATCTCTGAGGACAGCGGCTTAGCTCCAGGACTCAGCCAGCTGCGCCTTTCAATGTGCTGCATTGCCTGCACTCCGGATGCAACAAGCCTGTGGTGCCCCCTGAAATCCCCCGCCCATCCTGGCTGGGAACAAGCTCGTGCATGTGCAGCTGGTCTCGGGGGGCAAGTGGTTCCTGACCCAGCAGAGCATCCCCCGCCACCCCTACTCTGGGATTGCAGCTTCCTGCTTCTTCACCCGGGAGGAGAAGGCTCTAGGCTTCACGACCAGGATGGAGGAACCATTGGCAGCAGCGAAAACGGCTCCAGGTGTCAGACAGTGGGGGGGCCAGACTGGACCTTGGTTCAGCAACCTTGATACTTGAGGTCCAGCTAAGACAGAGTTCAGAGTCAGGACTCAAACTCTAAGAGAAAGTTTATTTAAAAAGTCACAGAAGTAGAAGTGAGCCGGAGAGAAGCTGGGCTCAGGAAGCTAGTAACGGAGGCACAAGAAGGGCCCTTACAGCTCAGGAGAGGAAGGTAAAGGGAACATGCCTGCGGGGCGGGGGGGGGGGGGGGGGGGGGGGGGGGGGGGGGGGGGGGGGGGGGGGGGGGGGGGGGGGGGGGGGGGGGGGGGGAGGTGATGAGGAGGGGGAAAGGTGCAGGTGTGCTCCCCGGAGGGAAAACAGGCTGGGTCCTCCTTCCTAAGTACTTCTAGGGGTAGAGATTTTAGGGGAGGTCCCCGGGAGCACCTCAGTAGAATATTCATCAGCTTTCCAGGTGTGTCCTTTCAGGGTCCCAGTCTCCAATGACCCTGTCCTTGGCAGGACAGGGTCATTAGTCAGCGCAGCTGGTCCTAAGGTCAGCCCTGGCCTCGCTCGTCTGGTTTTGCTGCTTCTCTGGGCCTGGAGCTGAAACAGCACTGAGGCCTGGATGTATTTGATGTGGGTCAGAACCTCACTGTCCTGGGGGCTTAATGCTTCAGGGTAAACTCTGGCCTCATTGTCTGTTCCCCCTCTGAGGGGATCAGACTAGCAACACGCAGAGGGAGGAGAGGTCAGGGGTCAGTCTGAACTGCATGGCCAGCGATATGAAAGGTCAGGGAGCCTGGACCACATGGCCAGCCGCATGCTAGGGGCGGAAGGGTTACCCTGGGGGTGAGGTCCTTGTCCCAGTTTTGCCCCTTGCTAAGCACCCGGGGCTTTCTGCCCTGATGACCTCTGTACCCGGCCCACCCTCATTGCTCTGCTGTCTGTCTAACTGCCGACCACAGAACTGTTTCCTGCAAGGCTTGGACTCCCTGTAGATTTTTCATCCACAGAAGAGAGAGCTTCGCGCTCCATGCTTCTGAAGACCCTTCCAGCGCAAGCCGCCATGCTGGGGTTTGATGCCGCTGCATTTTCTGATCTTCCTGGGGTCCCTCCAGGATGCGGGTGTCGACACCAAGGATTGTCGGGAGCCAGAAGACTTTGCAAGTGGCCTCATTTCCATTTCTATTAAAATGTCTGCTTGCTCAGCAATTCCACTTCTGGATATATACTCAAGAGAATTGAATGCAGGGACGTGTGCGGATATTGGCACACCCACATTCCTAGCAGCATCATTCACAATAGCCGAAGGGTGAACACAATCCACGTGTCTAGTGGAGAAACGAGATGTGGTCTCTCCTTCCAATGGAATAGCATTCAGCTTTCAAGAGGGAGGAGATTCTGACGTGTGCTCCAGCACGGGCCTGCTTTGAGGACATTACGCTAAGTGAAACAAGCCGGTCACGAAAGGACAATTATTATGTTTCCACTTGTGTGCGGTATGTAGAGAAGTCAAGTTCACAGAGACAGAAGCAGAACGGTGGTCGCCAGGAGCTGGGGGAGCAGGCGGGGAGTGAGTGCTTCATGGGGGCAGAGTCTCCGGGTGGGAAGAGGAGGCAATTCTGGAGATGGACCATGGTGAGGGGTGCCCAGCAGAGTGAATGTGCTGAATGCCACTGCACTGCATGCTTAACAATGCTTAAAGAGGTACCTTTTATGTGTATTTTACCATAATAACTTGAAAATGTCTGCTTGCTCAGAGCCCCGTGTCTTCAAAGACTTTTGGTGGGATTAAGCCAAGTGGCATGTCAGAACATCCCATGAGCTCGCTTAGCTCATGGACCATTGTTGTCGATACAGGGGGAGGCAACCAGCCAGCCCTTCCCCTTGGTCATATAAAAGGGCCAGCACGCGCTGATGTCCTGGAGACCTGCACCCCCTGAGCTGTCAAAGCCAACTCCAGGAAGGTGCTGACCTGCTTAGACATTCTAAAATCACGTAGCATGTCTTGTCCCCAAGCAAGCCAACTAATGGCTCCAACTCCCTTCTGACCAAGACGCCCCCCAGCCCCAGATTTTAATAAACACATGACAAATGGAATTGTACCTCTGCCCATCTACACCTTGCCCAAAACCAGTGCCCTAGAGCAAGATCCAAAAGCTAGGGGCCACCACCAAACAGCAACAATCTTTCAAGTAAAACTTAAAGAGAATACATGGACTGTAGCCAACCATCCCCACCAAAAATAAAACACTCCACTCTCCTAAGCTGATTCAATTATCTCTCTAAAAAAAGGGCTTTTTTTAACACCTCCCAGCAGGCAGCAGATTCAGCTGGTGAGGATCACAGCCCATAAGCAAGCAGTCGGAGCCCAAGGTGTAAGCTAAAACATGGGCTGGCTCGGCCAGGAGCGGCGGCGCTCGAAGTGCCGTGGACGTAACTGTGGAGAAATGGAGCTTATCCTTTTAGTACCATCTGGAATGTTTTCCACCGTGTCAAGCACGTTAAAAAAATTCTCCATGATTCCCTCATTGCGAAGCTGTGCTGTTGACAGAGTCTGTCCTTGACATGATATTGTTCTGAGTTGAGTGAAATTCACCCGCTTAAGCACAGAGATAAGCACACGAGGAAGAAAAACCCTCCCTTTTGCTTATAAACTAATTCAGGCTTACTGCAGAAAAGTGAGAAAATACAAACAAAGAAAAGAAAAGAAAAAACAGAGGAAGACACATCCATAGCCTGCCATTCGGAGACAGACACGTGAGTAATCTAGTTTTCGGTGATTTCCTTCCGTTCCTTGTGAACATGTATGAATGCGAACATGGGACCACGTGGCCTCCTTTACTTAGCATGGTGACATGGCCTTTTCCCTTGCAACATGGTCACGCCTGGTCTGGTCATTTGCATGACCCCCTTTCCTACCTCTTAAGCAAAATTTAAGGCCTGTGGCCTCTGCCCTCTTGGTGGAAGCTCTCTCCTGCCATGCCTTCCCTTTCTCATCTGGCTTTACTGTGATGTGATTTTTCCACTGTTTGTTTACCACTCCGTTGGAGTTTCTGTGTTCTGGCTGTGCAGGGCCATCATGCCCTTCGGGGGACCCAGCAGCTAGCCCCGCTGCGCCCCAGTTCTCTGGCCAGCCAGCACGGCAGTTTCTGTGGACGGCCGCCACTCACCACCAGAGGCTCATGGGGTCCATCTCTTTTCCTCCAAAGGGCTTGTCTCAAGTGTACAGGAAGTTGCAATCGGGTTTCCCTGTGAGAATCTAATCGTTAGCTTCCCTGGTTCCCATTCCTTCGCCACCTCAAGGAGGAAGCCGCAGACGGTGGAGCCAGCCACACATGAACACGGCACCAGCACAGGAGGGCCAGGCTGCTCCCAGGCCAGCGGTGCCCAGAGGCGTCCCTCACGCCGTGCCCAGCTCCTCCCAGGGGTGGCAAAGTCCCCAGTTTCCACCGAAGAGCTAGTTGAGGTCTTTTGTCCTCTCAAGACCTGGGACAGACCCGTGTTAGTCACTGATAAACCTGTTCACAGGTGGCAGCCTCAGCCCTTCATGAGGAGAGGTGAGCAGGTAGGACAGAGCCGATCCCCACCACGAGGAAACAGGTGTGAGGAGGGAAAGTTGGGCCATGGGCCCAAATGAGGTGAGTTGGAAAGTCAGCCTACCCATGACCTTGCTGCCAGTCAAATACCACCCGCCTCCAGTCACCCTTGGGGAAAACAAAGCTGTATCTGCCCAGCGGGCACAGCGCCAACCCCAGAGGGCGACTCTGGGGATGAGGTGGCAGTGTCGGTGCCCGCACGGCACCCAGACCCAGCACACATCCCAGCATCCCAAGCACCGTCTGGAACTGCGTGTGGTCGGTGCCTGAAAATCCGAGAAAATCCGAGAGGCGTGCCCATTCGCCCTCCCAGAAGAGCCGTGGTTTGACGCTGCAACCCAGCTGTGCGAGAAACAGTGGAAAGGCCCATTTCTAATAAACTCCGGTGGCTTAAAAAACAGCCAGACCTCCTTCTGCTGTGAAATAATAAATTTATTGAGCGTTAGAGCAACAAACACACGTCCTGGCTGAGCCTGTCGGCAGATGGTGGAACCGCCCCGAACCGCTTCGGGCACGAGCAGGTGGGGCCAAGGGCGGTGCAAGAAGGCACCTGGGCCTCCCAGACTTGGGGCCCGGCAGCTGGGTGGGGAGGTGGGGGTGAGGGGTGCTGCTGGGAAGGTGCAGCTTCCTGCTGGGCTCCGAGCCACAGATAAGATCAGGTACCAACCAGTGACGCCCCTGGTCATTCACGGTGACTGTGACCCCAGGTTCTAGAGGAGTCACTTCCTTACTCCTCATCTTCGGGGGTCACACGAAGCACTTGTTTCTCTGGTGTTTGGGGTACACTGAAAGAAAAGGAAAATTCCCCTTGCTGGCTGTCCCCTTTGGGACACCGTGGATGGATGGGACAGGGTGGCACTGCAGAAGGAGACAGAGGGGCCCAGGCAGGCCTTGCTGAAGAGGACTCCCTGGCAGTCTCTCTGCTTTGAAGGTTCCAGGCCTCGAGTCCTGGAGTCCCGTTCTGGCCCAGTGCCCAGGAAGGGCCCGAGGATGGCACTGCAGGGGCCGATTGGTGGGGGCGAGCCCACAGGCCCCTGCCTGCCCTCCCCAGCCGCCCTGGGCCCACGTGCCAGCCCCACCCTAGTGAAACTCCCACCTGCACAGGCAGGCGGCCTGGCACCCGCCACCCGCCTGCCCCAGCTGGCCTGCGGCAACTGGCGCAGGAGGCTGCACTGTTAGCCAGTCTCGGTTTTATGAGCTCGGGGCAAGGGTCTCATGACTGGTAGGGACACTGAGCCAGGCAGCATTTTCCAAAACAGTCCTGGCTCTCCCTGTCCCAGAAGGCCGCTCCCCG
Organism: Micronycteris hirsuta; assembly: GCA_004026765.1. Taxonomy (NCBI): domain Eukaryota; kingdom Metazoa; phylum Chordata; class Mammalia; order Chiroptera; family Phyllostomidae; genus Micronycteris; species Micronycteris hirsuta. The sequence continues at coordinate 232,999 of PVJI01000152.1, forward strand.
AGAGCAGGGCCCTCCTCTTCTTGTTTGCGCCCGAGCCGGGAACGCGGCCCGGCACGCCTCAGCTGCCTTCTCTGTCTGTCGAAGTCACGGTCGAACGATTGGCGAGGAGCAGATGTGACCAGAACATGTGCCCTGCCCTGGACGCCCGCTGCAGGTTGTGTGGGGGGCACTGGCTGGACGCACGGGCATCAGCCCACCTGGGTCCTGGCACACCATGGCCCCATGGCCCCTCACCAGTGGCTGCCTGAGGTCCTGCTGGTGCCAGCACCTCCTATCGGTGGGGATGTGGCCAGGAGCTCCACAGGCAAGGCTCCCCTCCTGGGACTTCCGTTCTGATGGAGGGGGACAGGCAGCGAGGGAAGTGCTCAGAGGGGAGGAGACACCTAGTGGAGGTCGGACAGGAATGGGTGGCCAGTGAGGCCCCTCTGAGGACATTTGGACCTGAGGGCGCCAATAGGCAGAGATGGCCGGGGGGCTTCCAGGCCATGGGACCGGCCAGCACGGGGTCCTGAGGAGGGAGCTGCGTGGGGCATCTGAGGAGCGGCCAGGAGCCTAAGTCCAGCGAAAGGCCTGACACAGAGGGGAGGGAGTGACAGTGCGCAGGAGGCCGTCCCTGTGCGCAGGGTTCTGATTCGCCCTGCGGCCAGGAGCGGAAATAAAGCTCCCCTTACCCCACTCCCAGGGAGAAATGGGAGGAATCGGGGCCTGACCCAGCCATCCTCCAGTGTCACCCCCAGCCCCCGCGACCTTCACCAGGCTGTCCCCCGGCCCCATTAGACTTGCTCTTCTGCTGTCAGGCCGCGATCGAACGTCAAAGCCCACGCACCTTCTTCACCCCTTTGTGAAACTGCCCCGTTCGTCCTTGGGGTCCTCGCTTATGCGTCACCCCCCGAAAGAAGACTTCCTGTGTCCCCAGGCTGGATGGATCAGCTGTGTCGCACACACACTTCACAACCTTGCACCGTCACAACAGGGCATTCACAATCAGTTGTGTCACGGGCTGTGCAATTTCTGTGCCCGACAGTGCCTGCGCTAGTGCCAGGAAGGCAAGGACGACAGCTCTCCTGTCCACCACGGCATGGCCAGTGCCCAGCACAGTGGTTGACCCACAGCTGAAGCTCCACGGACGCCCAAGGGCCAGGTTCAGGAGTGGCCCCGGCGGAGCTGGCTGCACCCATTGGGAGCAGCCAAAGGTCTTTGCTGAAGCTTGAAGTGGCTGAGTCGGTTGTGGGCATCCTCCAGTCCTCGAGACGCTGAGCAGGGCGGTGGGGTGGCTGGTGACCGTGGACCACCACAGAAGAGCCGGGCACTGGGCTCAGGACATAAGTGGCCAGCGAGGGGGCTTGGCAGTGGGCAGGTCACCAGGTCCCACCTTGGGAACCGGGGCGGGGATGACGCATCAGTGGGCACCTGTGCAGACTCGACAGGCTGCCTGTGTACCGGGCCCAGAGGGCTTGTCTGACCCCTGGTCTTCAGAGTGGCCGTCCTCTTGCCACTCTCAAGACCCCTGTCACAGGCTTTCTCAATAGGGAAGGGATTCAGCTGCCAGGCAGGCCACAGGGAGGAGGGCGATGCAAACTTCCATTCCAGGAGGAGAGTCCGTCTTTCACAACGGAAAAGTGTACTTTATTGAGCAACTACTGCCTTCAGGGTGGTGTTTGTTTCCCCACCTCCCCTCTTCTCCAATCCCCGCCTCTGTCCCCATCAGAAGGCAACTCCTACTGAGGCCTCCCCCACCTGAGGGATGCACAAGCGACATTTGGGCCCACACCTGGAATTCACAAAAGGCCTTCGGTGCGTGCTTTGACATCACTCAAGTGACCAGGACTCTGGAGCCAGCTGGCCTGAGTTTGGATCCCACATGTGCCACGTGACCTTCGCCAAAGTACTTGACCTCCGTTTCTCAGTTTCCTCACCTGTAAAATGGGAGCAGTAGCTTAAACCAGTCACAAAAAACCACGAACTGTATAATTCCATTTATAGGAAATGCCCGGGTTAGGGAAGTCCATGGAGACAAAAATGGCTAGTGGGTGGCAGGGCCTCAGGGGATGGGGGAGTGGGGAGTGACTGCTAGTAGGCAGAGAGTTTCCTTTGGGAATGAAGAAAATATTTTGTGATTAGGTAAAGTTTAAAGAGTTATCACTTATGAAGTGCTAGAGCAGTGCCTCACACGTAGAAAGTGATTTTTAAGCCAAATAGAACTAATCTCCAAGTGAAGTCATATGCACTGATAAGCTTGGGAAAAAATGTTCATAATACAATTTGGAGTACAATCTCATTGCTGAATCTCACTGTTGTGTACTTTTTAGGCATCCTGTAATTATGTTGTGGAGGGTATCATTGTATTACATTATACATTATGTAGTACATTAAAAGGGTTAATTTGTTAGACTTAAACTTGGGCATTTATTTGAGTCTTGCTTCAGCATTTCTTATTTCTGTTCTTTCATCCATTCACTCATTCATTCATATTTTTATCATTTTAGGAGTTCCCCCCAAAATGGGAAGTGGCTTGGGGCTCTGAAAGGCAAATGCACCTGGTGAGCTGTCCTGGACTCAGACGGTTTTAGACAGAAGGTCCAGAAGACAACAAAAAGGGGAGGACTTCATACAAAGGCATTTAGGAGGAGAGCTGGGATGAGGTATGTGACTTTCGTTTGATTGGCAGAGAGCTAGGAAAGTCTGACTTTCAATCTGCGTGCTCTCCTTATCCACCTGAGGGTGAAGAAAAGCAACGCAACCATGGAAAGGATTCAAGCCAGCGAGGGGCCACATCGAGGCGCTGTGGAGGGCACCCCACAGCCAGAGCCTCAGTGTGCAGAAGAGACGGCTCTCTGCGAGGAGAAGAGCCCTGATCAGCGCGGTTTGCCAGTTTCCATGGTGTAAATAAATACTCACGCCATGGCTTATTTCAGGCTGCAGACGTGACAGCACTGCAGAGGCGTCGGGAAGAGCTGTGCGGCCGTCCAGTGCCATGCAGCGTTTCCTGCCGCAGATGCGAACACCCCGAAAGCACGGAGATGCGCACAGGACCTCGCAGCACCGCAGTTTTGGATTTCATCGCCAATTTGTGCCAAAGGCCGTTTTCTGATTCCCTGGTGAAACCAGCCAAAGCACACAGGTTTTCCTGGGGTTTATACGTTCTGAGAGTCTTCGAGAGAGGCACAGGGCAGAGGTGTGAGTGGCCAGGTGGGTGGTGGGGTAAAGGTTGCCATTAGACACCGTCTGAGGAATGTGCACCTTAACCCCTGTGCTGTGAAGTGGGAAAACAAGTTCAAAACAAAACAAAACAACAGTCGGGCCGGCTCAGGTAGTAATGAAACCTGCTTTGGGACTGTGGTCTGATGTGTTCCTGTGGGGGTGTCCTGTAATTTCGGTGAGCAGCCAACAAGGCAGTGGCTCCTCCCGGTAGGCGGCGAGCGCTCCCCGGCCCCCTTGGACCCCGCGTCCGGGCCTCCTGACAGGTGTCGCAGCACAACGGGGCAATTGTGCCTCTCTTTCCAGACCTTTGCCTCCCTTCCCGTTCCCACACAGAGATCAGCAGATTAGCCCTGGCAGCTTTCACTCAGCACCTCACACTCCAGCTATCTCTTTTCTTAGGGGTTTATGGGCTCACCTTAATCACTCCCCCAAATATTCCCTGGGCACATACTGTGTGTGTCCAGCGCTGGGTCAGCACCACCGAGAGCTGGCGGCATCTGGGACGGACACTTGAGGAGTTTGGAGAACTGGGGAGGCTCTCCCGCTGCCAGTTGGTAGAGCCCCATCTGATACGATTCAGATCACTTCCTCTCACGCACAAGGTGGGCTCCCGTGTGTTTTTCCGGAGAAGCCTAACAGTTTCCCAGCCTCCAGGCCTCTCGTCAGAACGCTGCTTCTGCCCGCAAGTGCTTTCTCTGCCCTTTCCCCTGTTGGCTGGGCCTTGTCTCTCGGTGGGCAGAGGGCGGCCCCTGGGAGCTGCTCGGGCCAGGACCGGACGCCCCTGTTTTAGAGAATTACTGGGAGCCAGGCCCTGAGCCAGCCCACTGGGGGAACCTCGGCTGACTCGGGCACAGTTCTTGCCCTCAGGGAGCTTACAGTCATAGGAACCACGAAATACGGTGTCCGGGGCGGGGCCGGGGCACTAAGGGTTGTTAGTCATCTCTCCTGGGCTTGGGGAGCGGCCTTCTCAGGTGACGTCATCCTTCAGGTGCGGCCTGACCCAGGAAAGGGAGGGTGCTGGGTGGCCAGGTCAGGACAGGAAGGGCACTCCTGGCGGAGGGAATGGCTTGAGCTCAGGAGTTGAGTCAGTGGGTGTGAGGGGAGAGGGATTATATTCTTGGTGAATTGAAATAAAACACCCAAAGTTCCTGGTGGCTGATAGGATGTGTAGGTCAGCCTAAGGAGAGGAGCTTACAATGGTAAAAAAAAGAGGACAACATATGTTTTAAAATACAGAGAAAAATTCAGACTGGACTCTGGATGTTTTTTATTGTCTTCTTTATACTTCCCTGAATTTTTAAATTTACAATTGCCGGTATTACCTGCTGCCCACGCACTTCTCCGTCTGCAGGGGGCGCACACGCAGACAGCCTTCCGCCGCCAGGTTAATGGGCGGAGCCTCCCGGGCCCGTGGAACTGACGATTGGCTAGATGAGCTGTCCATCACGCACTCCCGCCCCCGCTCTACGTCACATGACGCAGCCCATCATGGCGGCAGGATCGCGGCTGCCCTGGCCCGCGGTTCCGCAGGGCTGCTGCCGTTGCTGCTTTTGAGAGGCGGCGGCGGCGGCGGCGGCGCGGTCTGGCGGGCGGGGAGGATGGTGTTTCCATGGCCGGAGCGGCGGGTGCGGACCAGGAGCCGGGCTGAGGTTTGGCCGAAGCGACGCGCGCTCAGGAGCAGCCGGCGCGGGTGCCGCTGAGGCAGCGTCGGGAGGCAGGAGCGACTGACAGACGGACTGACGGAAGGCGACCCCGAGAGCCGGCCCCGGGGCGGTGCCGTGGGCGAGATGCCGGGGCCCCCGGCGTTGCTGCTGTTGCTGGTCCTGGCCGCTGGCAGTGCCGGGGCCACGCCACTTCCGCGAACAGGTGCAGGTGAGCGGGCCCACGGTGCGGACTAGGCTGCGGGGACCCGGCTGCCGGACCGCCGTGACCCGGGGAGGAGGCAGCAGGCGGGGTCCGGCCTCGGCGCCGAGGAATCGGAGGGCCTGCCGGGGCGCGAGGCCCGGGGAAGCGAGCGATTAGGAAGGTTTCTGCCGCAGGGGCGGGCTGCCTCTTCCAGGGCCGGAGCGGGGGCGAGGCGCTGCGGTTGGGCCGGGAGGGCGGCGAGCGGGGTGGCAGCGACCGACCCCTCCCGGGGAGGACTGCGGTGCTGGCTCTAGACCTGTTGCCTTAAGGTCCTCAACCCACATCCCTCCCTGGCAGTTCCGCTTCCCTTTCCCGATGTCACCTGCCTCGTGTGAGTTCCTCACCTCTTATAATCAGAACCGTTTCTTCGCCCTCGTCTTACTGAAACGCAAATGATTGGCGAGCTCTGCGGAGTTTCCTTCGTTCTCTGCAACTTGTTCTGAAGTTACAAATTGATGTTAGACGCTGTGCTCTTCATTCGGGTTGAATCTCTGGGGACGCGAAAGAAACAACTCTGTAAATATTCCTATTTTAGGAAGCCAGTGATTAGAGAGCATCAGCGTTTGAATAACTATTGACGAAATGGCCCAAGGGGATTGAAATGTCTGTTTTAGCCAAGTCAGTGTGATTTTCTTTCATTCTTCCCATTTTATCGGTATCGTTTTCATTTGCAGTTTATTTTCCCAGATCAAACACCAACCCCTGAAAGCATTCCAAGCTGGGTCATTTTTCTTTTTTTAAAGGAAAGAAATCGAGGCTAATTTGTTGTTTACATTTCCTGCTTATCTTTGAAATGAAGAGGCTGCAATTTTTATATATTCGTAGAATTTTCGAGTTTCAGTAGACCTTAAAGAAAACTTAGTCCAACGTCTTTATTTTTCAGTGGAAGATAAAGACGGTGGGGGTGGGGGTGGGGCGGGGTTCTGCTGACGACCCAAGGGGACAGCGCTGAATTGTAGGCAGAGTCAGTAACTAAATCCAGGCCTTGGATGCCCCTAGTTGTGTGACTCAAGTCTTGTAACTGTTTGGGAATCCTCTGGAAGTCAAGGGTTATTTTAGAATGATGTTAATTGGGTACAGAATGTGGAAGCTGCTGTCCCCAGCAAAGGCATATTTTTCAACCACATCTGCAGTGGAGGCTGTTTGTAGTTACTTCCAGAGGTACACACCAGGTTGTGTCATTGAGTGCCCTTTAGTGGAGGACTACTTATCACTGTGCCATGTACTCTGTTGCTAAGTTTCTGGCACTGCCTGACATCAAATATTTGTGAGGTGAGTTCTGTTTTCTGATCTCATGGATAAGAAGAGTATTATTAGAAGTGTACAGGCGGCCCAGGTAAGACTCGCAGGAAGCATCTGGGAAGTTACCAGGGACTGTATGGAAAGAGGCTGGTGGTGGTATTGAAAGTTACTGACGGTGAAATAGAAAATTAGCCCTAGAGCAGGATAGTGGATAACAAGTAGAAGGGATTCAAGAAGTTCCCAGAGAACTTTGCCCTTAATCGAATATTTATGTATTTTGAAAAAGACTCGGTGTGGGAGCCTGCAGAGGCGTGCTGTCCTGCAAACTCCTTAGCACGCTTCCTGTTCCGTTCTGTCACTGCTGTGCGCAGTGAGATGCAGATTGTGAGACCCGAGTTTTTAGAGGGCTGGAAAACAGTTGGGAAGATTAACCCGCAAAGTGAAATATCAAATCTTCAAATAAATAAGGTATAAGTAAATATTTGGTGATAGATATCAGCTTTTTGCAGATTTTCCCTTCATATTCTGTTGCTTGAAAAGTGTATAGTTAGACAAGTGGCTCATGAATGACAGGTAAATAGAGTTAAATTCTGTGGAAAAGATGCCCAGTTGTGCATAGATTTGGGGGTTTGTATTTCCGTCTAGGAGAGATTGTTAATCCTGGTAGCAGAGGTGGGTTCGAGACCAAGGAAAACGGAGAAAACTTTGAGCGAATCCTGGTAAGTGAGCTCGCTCGCTGGTAGAGAAAGAGGAATCCTGTGCACACAGGTAGAGTGAAGAGCAGTTACAAGTTCAAGCCTCTAATGACCCGGGGCCGGCGCTCCATGCGGAGGTAGCGCTGGCCGTTGTCACGTTCGGGACAGAGCATTGCACAGGGCCTTTTGCTTCCTTGGCCCTATTCTTGCTACTTAAAGTGCACACCGGTTAATAGTACTTTGGAGAAAGGATGGCTTATCCAAAACAGTTTGGAAAAAAAAAAATTTGGATTTTTATCCTTTGCCAGCCCATTTGCATGGGGAAAGAAATGAGGCAATTTACTAAAATTTATCATTTAAATTGAAATTCGTTTATCCAAGAGTTTTTATTGTCATCCTAGGGTCATTTCTAGGTTTAGAAGTTGAAACAGGTATTTACGCATTTAATCATAATAAAACTGCAAACACGTGGATTGCCCATTAGAGGCCAGAAGGCATTTCTTGGTTGAAGTTTACCTTGGGCCCCTCTCTCTGTGGGGGTCCCTTACACCCTCCCTGGAAGCCTCCTTTCCTGAGAACCGGTCCCGTAGGCTGGGCTTGGCTGACCCTCACTAGGAAGCTCCGCAGAGGAAGCCCGCTGTTCTCACACAGTTAGAGCACCACACTGAGGCTGTAGTTGAGACGTTCTTTCTACAGGTCGTGGTTGTCAGATTACCCCTCTCTTAGAAAGCATGTATGTGCCTCTTACTGGATTCTCCGGATGCACACCGCACAGGAAGGTCTCGTATGTGTGAAGGCATTCCTCTCGGTCCTCAGCTTATCAGCTTCGGTGGCACTTAGACAAGGAAACCGTATCTATTGTTCTGTGGCATATTAGGTCACGGAGCACAGAGGAAGCTTTTAGCAGTGCCAGATAAAGGACCTCACGGAAGTCGGTGAAGCCGGTGGGACTCAGCTACTGATTAAACAGCAGCTTGTGAAACCGGGGCTCTCGTTTTAGATTAAACACACAGACTTGTATCTTGAAAGAGATTTCTGAAGTAAAGGTAGTGTTTCCTAAAGTATGAATTTTTGTGTTTATTATAACAACTTCTGAAAAATAAGACGCATTTTCAATAAGCTATCCACATGAATTATTTCAGGGTTTATTGCTCCGAGGCTTGAGAATTGCGTTAGGTTGGGAATGTTGTAATTCCTTTCAGTTGGTGGTATCTGAGGGTTAGCTGAGTGGGCCCATTTGCACAGTGATAGGAAGTCTGTCCAACAGTTCTGTAGCTGATTGGCATTGAAGTTATCAAATGCCTTCAGTTGTGCTGATACCAGTGCGCTGTTTATGCAGCTCTCGAAACGTAGAGTCCTTGGGCCCTCCGTGTCCCCTGTGGGCTGTGTCGCTTAGATAGCAGCTGTACGTGTGACAAAAAAGACTTTGTAGGGGAAATGAGGGACAGCCAGGGTTCTGAAACGGTGAAGTGTGCCTGCAAAGCATCCTTGTAGATGCAACATAAAATGAGTCCAGCTTTTCAGTCCAGTCGAGAGTCGAAGCCATGAACCAGTCATAGAAGAGCAGGTATTGGAGCCAGAGCGTGGACTTTGGAGTTTGTTTGGGTGTGAGCCTCCTGTTCCGCCTCGGTAGCTTTAACGTGTCTTGACCTCCCCAGGCTCTTGGACTCAGTTAATCACACGGGCTCCCAACAGTGTTTGCCTGAGGGTGCTGGCCGGTGACGCAGGGTCGCAGTGGAGGGACTGTCTGCTGTGTGCGGGGCATTCGGCAGGGCGGATTTCCTCAGTGCCTCCGATTTGTACTTTTGAGGGGTTATCGTAGAATTGACTAGTGGGGGGTGGCATAGCCTGCCTCCAAGAAGGAACTCAAAGTGGAATGCCTAGAACTTGCTGGATTAAAAAATCTTCGTTACTCAGAATAATTTGCTATTTGATGGGCGAAGACCAGACCCTTTAAATCTAACTGAAGTATGATAGATAGGCTGGTATTGTTACTTCTTGAAATTCCTGATGTTGGGGAATTACACTAGAAATTTTTAAGAGGATCTGGATTAGTCTGCTTTTATGTAATAAACCTCCTTTTAAGCATCAAGATGACTAACACTCTGCATGTGAACAATGGCTGGTTTTAACTTAAAGCAACCAGAGCAATCTAAGTTTAGTTGACCCCAAACAAAATTGTATACTCACATAAAGCCCCCGTGAAGGCAGCCGGTCAGCCGGACCAGCACAGGGCGGTGGCTTGCCTTTGAAAATGTCGTTTGGAGAGATGGCTATGACAGCCTTTTTCAACCCTCTTTAAAATCACGTATTTTTGCGTTCTCCTAGCTGTACTTTATTCTTTTTAAATGTTTACTACCCAGACGTGAGGAAAGGAATGTTACAGAAAGGAGAAGCTGGACAGACATTCCTGGTCTCAGACAGACTGCTGCAGCTAGGCTTGTTTGTAGATGAGATTCTCAGCCTTCCTGTGAATTCTCATCTGAAGAGCCTGTTGTAGGAGTGAGCAGAGGAAATACGGCGATACCGGTGTGTCGGAGCAAAACACTGGACTGAAGTGTTTTTAAATTGGAGCAAGTGACTAATCTGGAACCACGCCCTGGCGTTACAGTTATTTGCCACAAAGAACAGACATATCAGAAAAATAACGTCACTATTTCAAAAAAGGTTGTTTTTTGGGGGGGTTTCTGTTTTTGTGTTTTGTTTTGCTAAGGTTAGCACAGAGCAAAGATTCCAGATTTCATTTGACTTTGCCAGGATTCAAGTGGGGAAAGAGAACTGTTGACACCGAATGTTTCAGGTGCCTGAGAGTTCTGTGCGACCTCAGTTTCCCTAGTAAGTCCTTTATTCTTGCCTAGTCCTTAGCGATCCCTGACCCCAAGGAACCCCTAGAGCATTTACTTATGGGACAGGGTGTTCCATGGGGTGCAGGATGGAAACACTGGAACTTAACTTTTGATTCTCATTTCATCTCTTTAAAATTTTGGCTTATATGACTTTTTGAGATACAGAACATATTGGTACACTAACACATGTTTATAGTTCGTGAATAAATCAGTTTACATGAGATGAAAGGAATGTAAAGAAAATTTACTGATGGGCGGGCTATGTGATCACAAAAGGTTTGGGTTTGTTGTCCAGTCTGCAGTGCACGTGTCACGGTGCCGTTGTTGAAGCTCTGTCTCTTCACCCAGATGGCAGGGGCTGCGTCTTGCGTCCTTAGCGAGCGTTTCCAGCGTTTGCACACTGCCTCTTGGCATGCAGGGGATCAGTAAAAGTTTGGGGTGAGGATGGTCAGGATGATACCGGAGAACTGAGCACACCGTGTGTGTGCGCGCGCGCGCGCATGTGTGTGCGTGCGCGCACCCTTTAAAAGGAGAGCACGTAGCCTAGAACCTCTGATTCTTCCGTGAACCTTGCTTTTCATCCAGCCACAGTGCATCGCCTGGAGTGAGGCCATTTGTACTTGTTTTATTTTAGATTTACAGAGAAGTTGCAAAGGTAGTACAAAGAGTGCCTGTGTATCCTTCCCCCAGATTTCCTTATTGCTAACGTGTTACAGCAGCATGATTTCGAGCAGGAGCCATCACTAACACCTTATTATTAACTGAAGTCCATCCTTCATGCAGATTCTGTAGTGCTTCCCTAAGTCCTGCTTCTGCTCCAGGCCGCCACGCTGCATTTAGTGGTCCTGTCCCCTGGGCTCCTCCAGTCTACGCTTTGTTTTGGGAAGTGCTGCTCAGGTCGTTTGCAGCACACCCTCTGCTGGCGCTGGTGGGCTCTCTTCCTCGTGATTAGGGGCTTTGTGTCCTGGGGCGGAGCTCTGTGTGAGTAAAGTCCTGTTCTCTTTGCATCCGGTCCTGCGGTCCTGCGGTCCTGGGGTCCTGGGGTCCTGGGGTCCTCGGTGCGTGCTTTCAACACGACTGCCGTCGGACACTCTGTCTGAGCTTTCACCGACTGAAGAGGGTGCCTACAGCCCTTTCATCAGTTTCCAACCCCATCAGGTCACTCTCACCTCATTCTGAAGCCAAAGAGCCTTCCCTCCCCTGATCGCCTGGCTGAGGTGCTACTGGTCAGCGTTCCCTGCTGTGAAGTTACTTGTTCCTCCCTGCGCCACAGGGGACGTGGGTGTGGCCTGTGCTTCTGTGGTGGTGAGTTACATGTTCCACCTCCTAGAGGGAGAACTAGCTATGTATGTATTACTTGGAATTCTTCTGTAGGGGAGATTGAACAGCTCCCCCCATTACTTCTTTATTCGATTACTGTGTCAGTGTGGACACGTGGACATTGGGAACACACTTTGGGTTATGATCCAGGACCATGTTTTTATTTTGCTGCTCAGATTGCACCAGCATTGGCCATTGGGAGCTCTTTCAGTCGGCTCCGGTGTCCCTTTTTCCCCAAACACCATGTACTTTCTGATACTACAAGAAGCTATAGGCTCATCTTTTTTTTTTTTTTTTTTTTAGAATTTAATTTATTTATTTTTAGACAGAAAGGAAGGAAGGGAGAAAGAGAGGGAGAGAAACATCAATGTGTGATTGCCTCTCATATGGCCCCCACTGGGGACCTGGCCTGCAACCCAGGCATGTACCCTGACTGGAAATCGAACCGGCAACACTTTGGTTTGCAGCCCGCGCTCAATCCACTGAGCTACACCAGCCAGGGCTTATAGGTTCATCTTTATGTTCCCGGCTCCAGCCTCAGGATCAGCTACTTCTCCAGGCTGTTCCTTTATTGGAGGATGGTATTAGAAACCGAGATCTGAGCACTGGATTTGCTCACTGCTACTGGGACACTCATAATAGGGTTTAAGTCCTCTGCTTCCTGTGTCTAATCCTAGGTGTTGGGAAAAAGAGAGAGTGAGAGAGAGATTTTGGAGGGACAAATGACCTCTTAGAGACAGGTGACTTGGAAGGGGCCTGCCCATGTTTTCCGTCTGTAACTTGACCACCTAGTATTAATCAAGTACTGATACTGCCATAAATACTCTGCATCCCACATTTGTGATAAAATGATGTCGACAGGAAGTTTATATTTTAAAGCAGTGGACATTTGAAAGGTAGATTTGCTTGACTCTCTCCAAGAGTAGGCTAATCTCTAAAAATATTAGGGAAACCTCTTATACTTAAGAATTGAGTTATTTTTAGGGGCTCTGTCGGCTTTCGAAAATATTGAAAGGGATTGTGGGCATCTCCTTAAATTGGCGAAGGTTCAGATCGCATGTCTGATGGTGGGTCTCTTGAAGACCATGGGTGGTAGACTTGTTTTGATCTGTTTATGGAGCTTTTCTCTTTTATTGTGGAAAATTTCAAACCTACGCAGAAGTTGAGGAAATCACATAACAAACCGCCATGTACCCATCGCCCAGCATCCAGTTTTTAATTTACAGATAATCTTGTTCGCCTGGACCCTTCCCACTGGCTTGGACCCTGTTGTATTGATGTGGATCCCAGCTATGGTGTCAGGTCAGCAGAAGATGTCTCAGGAAAAAGTAAAGATGTTTTTATAAAACAGGATCACTTCGTCAAGATCACCTAGGGATTTGTAGGAGTGCAGGTTTCTGAGCCCCAAGCAAACCAACCGAATCTTATTTCTGGAGGTTGGCCTGGAAACCTGCATTTACTGTACTTGTCTGGTGATTTCTCTGCCTCCGCAACACAAATGTCTTATCTTCTACCAGAGACGAGGTAATATCAGTTATTTAATACAAATCTGTTGGCCTGTAGAATTAGTGAGATGCACGGAAGGAAGAAAATTTAAATTAGTGTCAACACCTAAACTCTGAGAAGGTCACTATTCCTGACCTTTGTAGAGGACGAGTACTGCTCTGCAGAGTCTTCTGCGGAGAGTACCTGTTCTGTAACCACAAAGGAATTTAAACACTCCGGGGCAGAACTCCCTTACAGCTCAGCATGCCTTTGATTTTTTTTTTTTAACTTCAGCCCCTTCTCTGGAAGTCAGTATGAATAATAACCTCTTTGCGTTTTATAAATACCCTGTATAAATAATCGGTAGGAACAGTGAGCCGGCAGCCTGACAGTCGGATGCAGCACTGTGAGTGGAGAGCCTTGTGGTGCGGATGCGCTGGGCCCGGCCGCCAGACTCTGCCCACGGCAGCCCAGCCTCACAGGGACGCTGCACCGGGGCAGGTGCAGCCCAGCGGCGCTGCTGATCCTCGCGTGGGCCCCGGCTCTTGGCCGACGCAGCGGCTTGCAGGGTTGGTTTTTTCCAGTACAATATCATGGTAACAACTTGGTTTTTAGAAAGTTCATTTTTTTCAAACTAGTTGATTTTCGAGTAGCCTAGGATTTGTAGCCTATTTTATATTTTTAAACAGGTGCTTTTTAAAAAAGCTAGGAGATACACTTTAATATATTTGTGGTGATGTACAAAATATTCTTATAATTAGCTAAAGGAGAAAGTAAACTGTCTGAAAGTGCTACATTATAATGATTGTATAATCGATTGGGTTTGATTAAGAACATCATAGGCTCATACACTAGTGCAGATAGTTCAGGACTTTCTTTTGGCAACACACATGCCTTGAATAGGAGAAAAGAATTTAGTTACAAGCATCTGTGGTAGAGGATTTGAGAGAGAAGTTGCTCTTATCCCAAAGTGAAACCACTGTAACTTAGTTTTTAAAATCTTTTTCTTTCTCCTTTGTTTTCCATGTTCACAGTCCATCTAAAATACCTATTGTGTTGTTGTTGTTGTTGTTCTTCTTCTTCTTCTGCCTACAGTGAACAGGAGCTTGATATGATATAATTGCAAACCTCAGCTATAGGAAGTAAACCTCTAGGACATCGTGGACTTAGAAGATAGAGGAGGATGAGTTTGTGATCATTTTGCACATTTAAAATACCTATTTAACCAACTAGTAATTGTGAAATTTTGTAGTTTCAGCTTTTTATTGCAAAACAGAAGTGTTGTGATCTGCTGGTTACCTCTCAGATAAGCCTCTAAGTTTATGTATTATTCACATTGCAAATTCTTCCTCTGAACCCTCGGTAAATTCAACCTGTGCTCCTTTCAGAAGGGAAAAAATTCCTCTTTCTGGTTTTCCTTGGCAGTGCGCCTCTAGAATGGTTCTTTATGTCAGTTGCAACTGTTACTTTCCGAGGATCCAGCCTGCCGGTTACAGCCCAGAGCCCCGCGTGACTGACTTCGGGCTGTCATCAAAGTGCAGGACCTGAGCACTGATTGCTGGTGAGACACCGGAAGACAACAAACTTACCAAAACAGTCTCCTGGGGACATACTGCCCAGGGCCTGCTGCCCAGTGCAGCCCAGAAACCTGTAATTTAACTTTTTCTCTAAGAAAAAATGAACTTTAACAAAAGATCAGATTGCCAGTATTAAGCACATAGGCACTCAGTAGACTCATAACATTTTGGAATCACAGATCCTCGCAGGTAGAACTTTAGAGTTGACACACGCGTTTACAGGGGAAGGAGCCGAGGCCCAGGGGGTTAAACAGCGGACTCAGCCCCACGCTGCCAGGTGGTGGCAGACTAATTGTGGAATGAGGGGTCCTGATACCCTGTCTGCCCTGGCCACTAAGGTCACTGCCTCGCGCTGTTGACAGTACTCTTATTAGTGTGATGCGCATGCGTAGACTAACTCCAGTCATTTCTCCTCTGGATGTTCGTTTCTGCTTAGTATCTGAAAGTGCTGAGATGAGACTTACTCTCCTAGCCTTTGGCTCTGTTGTGCAGAAATCGTGTCATGTGAAGTTGTGTTGTGAATCCAGTTCTGCCACTGATCTGCCTGCACACTTGTGCGGATTCCCATGGGAAGTCGTACGGAAAGAAGAGAGTGTCCTTTCCCCCAGACAGCAGCGGTGCACTGACGTGGCCAGTGTCGGGGAGGAAGCCCGGGAAACTGGCCCCGCGGTTCTGCTTCCGGGACCGATGCCGCCTGTCCGGGGCCTGGCTTCCTGGCCTGCAGGGCGACGTGATGCAGAGCCCCGCGAACGGCGGAGCGCGGGGCAGCCCTCCACAGCCTGACGGTGCCATCACGTCACGGGGACTGCTGTGCACAAAGCCCTGCCTCGCCCTCGTCTCCCCGGGGTGTGGGGCCCAGCACTCTGGCAGGAGTGTCCGAACTGACACACCTGTGGCCACACCGGGCCTCCTCGGTTGAGCTCTTCAGTTCCACCTGCCACCCTCGCTAGCGTTCTTGAAGTCGGCTGAAGTGAGCGTTTGGTGGCAGATGTTGGTGGCATGGGCTGAGAGAGACAGCCACTCAGTGTGAGCTCTTTCGTAGGTATTCATTTGGTCAGTGGTCCAGTTATATAGCCTTTCTGCAGGTTGGGTTGGCCGACCTTGACAGTAATTTCTGAACAAGGGCACTGATTGGCACACAGTGTGGTTCATTGTTCTATGCTATTGAGACTCTGGCTTGGGGGTCTTTGTGGAACCTCTGATTCATCACTTCCATCATCAACCCACTGTTTACTGTTCTGTGTGGCTGGGTATATTTAGTGCTATGCTTCATTTTTTCTTTCTAATATTAGAATACATCAGGGAGCATCTAGATTATTTAACGTGGATGTGTTGTGACATCCAGAGGCAAGGGAAACACTTAGTGACTCAAGATTCTTTGTATGGGAAGCCTTCGCGATAGGTGGGCCTTTAGTCCTGAGGTGTCAGGTAGGAATGCGTGCTCTGCAGTGATCATCTGATTTCTCTCCCCCAAGCAGGGTGGCAGATTCGTTTCCCTAGGTCTCTGGGATGCAGAGCTGCTTGTCGGGATATTGGAAAAGGACGGTGGACTTACTGGTCCCACTCTTGAAAAAAGACAAAACCCCGAACGGTGTATTTTAGAGGTGGATTTGATGTCAAGACCCATTTGGAAGATTGTGGGTCCTTGGTGGCCCCGAGTTTCACCAGGTTCCTTGTCAAGTCAGCGCAGTGGTCACTGGTTTTCATGGCTGAGTAGACACGTAAATCTCTCCTGTGGGTTTCCTGAGGCAAGAGGCTGGAGAAAAGGGAGAGCAGAAGACTTCCGCGCGCATCCGACAGTTGCTTTAATGGTGGTGCAGCCCGTTCCCATTCCCAGACTGCTGGACCTGGGCAGGCAGAGGGGGAGGCAGCCCTGGTGCCGTCGAGGCAGGCTCCCTGCCAGTGGGGTGGTCTTGAACTATAGTGCTGTGGGTGGAGTGGAGCCCCCTGCAGCACCCCCTCACCTGGGAAGGGGGCGTATTTGGAGAGGAGGCTTTTAAAGACGTGAATGTGTTCAAATGACGCCATGAGCTCCTTCGTTGCGAATCCAGTATGACTTGTGTCCTTATAAGAAGAGGAGTTTGGGCACTCAGACATCAGGGATGCTCACACCTGAGGAAAAGCCACGTGAGGACACAGCGAGAGGATGGCCACCTGCAAGCCAGAGAGGTCTCAGAAGGAACCAGCCCTACCAACACCTTGATCTTGAACTTCCACCCTCCAGAACTGGGAGAAAGCAGATTTCTGATCTTTCATGCCGCCCAGAGTGTGGTATCGCATATGGCAGCCCGAGCAGACGGCATCAGACGTGGAGTCACATCTTAGAAAGCATCTGCTAAGGTTCCTTTGTCACCAGGGTCGGAGTGGCGGCCCAGGGACTTGGCTGACCAACAATGGAGCCCTGTCTCCCCAGTCCCGCGTGTCCTGTGGCTCCCGCAGAGGAGAGGGTGTCTCTGGATTTTTGCTTTGCCAGCAGGGAGCAAATCTACTCCTGCAGCTTCCGGTGACATGAGATGGCGTGGAGATCGTGGTATGTGGGAATAAATAGTCATTA
This sequence comes from Micronycteris hirsuta, assembly GCA_004026765.1. Lineage (NCBI taxonomy): Eukaryota > Metazoa > Chordata > Mammalia > Chiroptera > Phyllostomidae > Micronycteris > Micronycteris hirsuta. Next base: position 249,824 of record PVJI01000152.1, read on the forward strand.
TCACAGGAGAACATAGGTTGGCGGAAATCCCCAATAAAAAAAAACTTATTTTTTTAAAGAAAACAACTTACTAGTTATAGTGCTAAACATGGACTGCAAGCAGAATAGGTAAATTAAGAATGTTTGTGGGAGTTCCCTGAGACCTGAGGAATAAGTGATAAACTATAATGGTGGGAAGGGACAGTACCACCCAAAATAGTGTGCATTAGGGTGTGATTAGGAGTAATGAGAGGAAAATCTTTGCCAGGTAAGAGCATAAAATTATCGAAGGATTGCTACTATTTTTAATATTGTTTGACTCTTAAAACATGAGTTTCTTTGTTAACCAGGAGAATAATTATGAATTTATTTCTCCCTTCCTCTCTGGGGCTCCTTAGTTGGCGTCTCTCATTTCTTTCTCATTTCCTCCCCTCGTCCCACAGCCCCCCTTCTGACTGACCACCAGGCTCCGCGCTGGGCCCTGGGAGTCGTTGGTGAGAACATAGGCCTGGTCCTGACCCCGTTGAGCTTGCAGTCTAGTGGTGAAGACGTACGGGCACTTAAAACACTAGTGTGAGAAACTCCACGGTGGGGAAATGCGGGGGCCTTGGGGGTCCGTAAGCAGGGACTCTGACCTGTGGGACCAGTTTTCAAGCTGAGATCAAACGGCGAGGATGGAGTAGTGGAGGGTGTGCCAGTGGGAGAGCTTCCTGATTGGAAATACCTGTTTGGTCTTTGTCCCCCTTCCCTGCGCAGAGCCCCTGAAAACCCTGGCATTTCCCGAGTGCTGGGGTGAGGGGAGCATCTCTTGTGATTAGTAGCAAGCCTGTTGGCTGCACCTGAATTTATGCTACTGGAGCGACTCTGGGGGCCAGAGGGGCCCGCCCTGTGCCTGGAGCCTTGGAGCTCTCCGTCCCACCCTCACGGCATGGACCGCTGGGTAACCAGACGCTAAATACATGGCCACTTGTCTTTATGACAGCTAGTGTGTCAGCTAGTAACTGAAGGTGGATGACAAAACTAGAGTATTGGCATTTTGCAATTTCTTTTTTTTTTTAAGATTTTATTTATTTTGAGAGAGATGGGAAGGGAAGGAGAAAGAGAGGGAAAGAAATATTGATGTGTGACAGAAATAGCGATCAGTTGCCTCTTGCATGCCCCCAGCGGGGGACTGGCCTGCAACCCAGGCATGTGCCCTGACTGGGAATCGAACCGGCGACCTTTTGCTTTGCAGGACAATGCCCAACCAGCTGAGCCACACCAGTCAGGGAGCATTTTGCAATTTCTGATAGATTGAGCATTGATTATCATTTTTTAAAATCTATGGACCTTTACAGTCTTTTATTTAACTCAAAAATGTATTCATAGGTAACTCTTTAGTTAATTACATATGTGTTCAGGTTGCAATGGAAGTTCTAGGCAGGGATTTATAATGGTTGAATTAATAATCAGGTAGTAGTCCTGACTCACTCTGAGTCATTACTGAGAAATTGCATGCTCCAAATTACGTGTCTATAAAACAGGTAACAGGTACCTACCTCGTGGAGTTTCTCAGGGTTTCTACTTATTAAATCAAGTGCTAGATATCTATTAAAATGGTTTTGGAATTGTAAAATGACAGCTCACAGGATGTGTTTTAGAGATGCCAATGATGTTTTGATCGGGGTCCAGGGGAAGCAGGCAGAGTGCCCCAGACCTGTAGTTACCCTCATTCCCAGTTTGCACTGGGTAGAGCTGCTTGGGCGTCAGGAGATCCTCCTGTTGTGATTGGTGTTTTTCTTTAGTAGATGGTTGGTTGGAGTTATGCATTTCTGAATGTCATAGACTGAGAATGTTGAAGGAAAACCGTCTTGCCTCATGGTTTCCTGACCGTTGTAACCAGGAACCTTGCAGTTTGACCGCTGGGGGTTGGGGATTTTAGCTGTAGTTCCTCAGGGCTGGAATTTACTTCCTCTCCGTGGCTTATGCAAACCCATCTTACCTTCCAGCCTGTGCTAGGTTGGCTCTAGTTCTTCATTTTATGAAAGTTTTTCTGTCATTGGTATATAGAGTTTTTTTAAAGCATGGTACTTTGGAGTAATAAAAAAATACAGTAAATAAAATAGTTTTTAAAAGTGGTAAAACTGTGAAAATGCCTACTGACGGCCACCTAGTGAGGTCCTTTTCAGGCAGTCGTTTGCAGAGTGCTTTGGGTGGGACCGGTGGACACTGAGGTTGGGCAGACCTGCTGTCCACTGAGGAGCACAGTCCCCTGTGGGGGCTTCACAGAGGTCAGCACGTAGGCAGAACAAACCAGTCAGAGGCAGGGCAGAACTCGGCATAACCTGTTGTCTGTCACACGGGTGTGCCTTCTCACGCCTACCTGACCACTCACAGAGGCCGGTCTTGTGAATCAGGGAATCAGCTGCCGCCAGGCAGTTCTGATGAGACTCTACAACGAAGAGATGGTGCCTGCTGGTTAAAAGTTACAGAAGAAAAGAGAGGGGAAAAATAAGTTAATATTTGCTTTGTGGAGTTGGCAGGAGAGCCCCAGAAGTGTGGACTGTCTTAATTAACAATGACAGACTTTAGTTCTTGCTTAGGTTAGGCTGTTTTTAAGTGTTAAAAGTTAACCTTGTTGAGGCAAAACAATGTGGTATCCTGGGAAGCGTGGGGATTTATGCTCAGTGCCCCTGAACCTGGAGTCTGGCCCTCCACTCTCCTCCCACTGTGTGTCCTTGGGCATATCAGTGTCCTCATCTGTGACGCGGAGCTGGTCGCGTTCCCTCAGAGGTGCTGTGACGATCGGATGAGATCATACTGTGGTTGATCGAATCTCAGATACACTGGATTGTGACACACCCTTATTTCTGTGCACTTGAGGAGAAGGACCTGTGCCAGTGAAACCAGCTTTCCAGGGTACGTTGCATCTGAATGGGTGTTAAAATGCAGTGGCAAACTGCATTTTAAAAATAAATAAAATACAGTGGATATGAACGTGCTTTGCTGTGATAAGCCTCAGGAGTTGTGTTTAATTTTTCCTGTCCGAGTCAGGGGAGGAAGAGCAAAGTTATAGCATGTTGCCAGTGCGGACCCACAGGCTGGGCCGGAGGAGAGAACAGGGAGCCCCGAGGAGGACATGGGATCTGTCTGGGTCTTCTTCCTCCACAGACAGCGGCCTCCCAGGCCAGGTTCAGTGTGGGCGTGAGTGTGCACAGTGTCTTCAGTTAAAGCATTCTGTCTCTCTGTGCACGTTCACTTCCCTCCAGACTGGGTTTTGAGAGGAGCCACCACGTCACTTTGATCAGTGATGGATTTTCCCGTTTGGGGTGTGTGGTGGAGAACTTGCAGGTGCTCAGCAGCCCTTGGTTAACTACAATGTATCGCTTGTAAGCAACAGTGTGTGTTTCAGCCTTGCTTTCACAAATATACCTTTTGTTATTGAAAAGGACCTTAGTCCTGTGTGCGGTTGACTTTAGGTGGCTCTGCTCTTCATGGAAGTCATTTTATAGTCAAGAATTGTGCTTGCGGAGGAGTTGGGATTGGTTTTTCTGTTCTTCAGGTGCTACAGTTTCACGGAGACAGACGGTGGCATCATTCACCACCTTGTCTGTGTGCCTTCCCCTCGGTGCATTTGAGCAGGTAGTTAGCTGGAGCTGAGGGTTGTACGGAAAAGTTCATTTCTGAACTTACTGTGGTAATCACTTCACAATATATGCCCGTAGCAAACCTTCACCTCCTGTGCCTTAACCCGACATCATGCCGTGTGTCAGTCTGTCTCAGTAACGCTGGGGCCAACGTCTGTTTCTTAGTAAGACGCCAGTGGGTAAGGCTTCGCAGCGTGCTCTGAAGGAGGTGCTCGGCACAGCCCTGGCTGGAGGAGGCGTTTTCCAGAGAGCTCCCTGTTGGAAGGGGTTCGTGGCCTGTGTGCTCTGGGGCAATAAGATCTTTCAGGCTTTCTGGCTCCCGGCACCATCTGTTGTGTGTTGTTTCATTTCGTTTCATTTTGAAAACAGTCCTTTACTGTGTAAAAAGTCATTCTTAGCAGCCCCTGCCGCTGCCATGCAAAAAGAGGTCACAGGCAGGGCTGGCCGAGCCCGCTCTGTTGGACGAGTTCCTGGGTGTGGCCGAGGCCCCTCGGAGAAGTGCAGGTCCCTCGGCCGCAGTCGGGGAATAGAGGAGGAGCCTGGGGCCAGCTGGAGGGCCAGCGCTGGAGGAAGTGCAGGAGGAAATAGGGCAGGGGAGCCGTGTCCCAAAGGCCCAGTGGTCAACTGGACCAGTTTGAGTGACAAAATAATGGTAATACTGGATTGTAACCCCAAGAATGTGAAGCATCTGTGAGTCTGCAACTGTAAGTGAGGGAGGAGGAAAACTCTGGCTTATAAAAGAATCACAAATAATGGATGTAGAAGGAATGAGGTAGTCTCAGCATTTCTCTGCAGATCTGTCGTGTTCCTCAGGAAGCCTCCAGGGGTGTGCCCTGGACCGTGGGATCCACTTGTAAGGAGCAGAGAATGTCAGGGAGAGTGGTCGCCTCCCAGTGGCGGGCCCTGGCAGGAGCCACCTGGCTGAGTGGTCACGATTCATACCCCCGGGAATAAGTCGTTCCAACACCATCTGCCCTGGTGCGATGGGAGGAGAGGGCCGCTCTTCTGTGCTGCTCTAGGTCTTCTGGCGCATCTGCAGCCTCAGCCCAGTTCCGAGGCAACCCAAACTGAAGACACTTTGCACAAAGACTGAGAAACATCGGGGCTGGAGACCAGTAAGGGGACATGATGATTAAATGCTGTGTCCGTAGCCAGGATTGAGTCTGGAAAGGCAAAAGAGCATTAATGGGAAAACCGGTGAAATCGAATAAAGCCTAAAATTCAGTTAGTGGTGGCCGGCCAGTGTTACTGTTGTCTGCACTTTGATAACTGAGCCTTGGGAACGTAAGTTGTCAATGTTAGTGAAAGCAGGTGAAGGGTTATGGGGACTCTGGATTGTCTCTGGAACTATCCTGTAAATCTAAGATTGTTTCAAAATAAGATTTTTTTAAAACCCTGACTTCTTATTCTGGATCGGTTATCAGTTCCGTGTCGAGCATGTAAGTATTATTAAGCATGTATTAACTCTTGGTCCCATTTACATTTGGTGGAAGATATATTGATTCATTTATTGAAGCTGATTTTAGAATGCCCACGTTGTTAATATTACTTACCTCTCTTTCCAGGGGAGTCACCTGCTGCAGAAGTTTCCTCGCCCTTTGTGGTCCTGTCTGTGTGCACTTGCATCGTATTAATCGTGTTGGTTGCAAATTGTGTGTCCTGCTGTAAGGACCCGGAAATAGACTTTAAGGTGAGTGCAGGTGTGGGCACATTTAAAATCACCCTCTGATATAGTTATCAATAGAACGCTAGATTTCATTGTCCCTTGGGAGCAGGGGTTGGCAGACTTCTTATGTAGGAGCGATATAAATGCGTGCTGCCGTTGTAAATAGTAGATACTGCGGCCATGCAGGGCCTCTTTGTGGCTGCTGTGCTCTCAGCTTGCTGTGGTGGTGCTGACGCCAGCCAGAGACAGCACAGAAGCAGGTGGTTGTGGCTGCGTGCCAGTCAGACTTTACTTACAGAAATAGGTGGCTTGGATTTGGCCCACTGGCGATAGTTTGCTCACCCTGCCTTAGAGCACCATTGACGGTTTTAAGGTTTGGAAGGGGGAATAAAGCATGACGATCGGATTCACTTGCTATAAGGCCTGTAAGGAAGAGCAGGCTGGTTTTGACTTTTTTCCAAAATTCTGTATGCTGGTACGTCTGTGGTGGTTAAGGTTATTGAGGCCAAGGGATGCCCCGGTGTGCTTTGTGTATGAGGAAAACATCTTTCAGCTTACCTTGAACCCCACAGCTCCCTAGGGGCATAAAGAGGAATGCTGCCGATTGTAGGTGCTGGCGGGTGGGGGCGTGCATGGCACAGCCGCAGACGGGCGGGGTCTGCCGGAAATGAGCCAGACAGTCCTGTCCCGCCCCAGAACGCGCTCCACGGCTGCTGGCAGGTGCGGGGCCCAGTGAGCGCTCGCGAAGGAGGAGTGCAGGGCACGCAGAGGACATGGTCCTTTGTGTGACTGCCTGCTAGCTGTGCTGGGGGGCTGTCCCAGGGATCCTGAGGGCCACTGGGTCAAACTGGGGAAAAGAGAAAGCTGTCTTCCAGCTAAGACCTTCTTTTTAGTGGATATGCGAACCTCATTTCTAGAACCTAGAACACCCCCCCCCACGTTTCCATCCTGTGTTCTCTTTACCTTGAGTGTGGTGGCAGCTCTGAGGGAGAGGGACGCGTGCTATCCTTTTGGCTCACTGTTAGCGTCATACACGTGGAAGGTTGAGAGCAGAGGAGGGCCAGAGAAAAAGACTCAGTAGCACAGTCGTGTTCTCTACAAGACTGCACCCCAACGCACAGGGCTTTATTCACCACGCCAGCCCCTGGGCCCTAGAACCACAGTAGACACCCCTGTGGGTCTTAATGACCATACCACATGGGGGCACGGGAGTGGGCAGCGAATCTGGGTCCCTTGACTGTCAGTCTTGCTGAAGGATTTTGGCCAGACATCTAGTCATTTGGGGACACAGTCTGGTCAGTGTTGCTGCAGCTGAAATCCAGTTTCTCTCTCACATGTCGCGATGCCTCTGAATTTTTGTTTTCAATTATTGTAACCCCACTGAACCTCAGTATCCATGATGCAGATTCAGCGAGTGAGGATTTTTATCAGTTTTCCCCAGATGATTCTGGTACAGCTGACCCAGGGGTCACACCTATGGAGGATCCTCTCCACCTCCACCAACTATCTGACAGAGGATGAGTACCAACATCTGTAATTTGTGGGTTTCCTTTAGATTTAGAACTGTGTCATTTTGGACGGGAATGGTCCCTTGGGAGTCCTCTGACGGACGAGGCGGGAAGCTGGCCTGGTAAAGTCAGCGACTTGCGCGCGTGCATCCAGATAGCCTCTGGCACGACTTTAGAGGCGATCCAGCCTCTCTCGCGCCTCCATTAAAACATTAGACCACAATTCCTCCTCGAGTCTTTAGAGTCATCTGCTGCCTAATGGGGTGCCATGCAGTGGCCAGAGTCTTGAGTGGCATTATTTCTAAGGTGGGAGTGATGGATCAAGTCTTTTTTAATGGGAGAGCCTTTAGGAATGTCCAGAGGGCAAGTTGAACACAGCTCTTCTGTTTGGAGGTGTCCTCACAGCTTGAAGTCACAGCACCTGACTTGTCTGTCCCTCTCCCTTGTTACAGTTAGCAGTAAATGTCCCAGTGCATTTGACAACATATATGATGTATGTGAAATAATGTCCTCTCACGTGTGTGTGAGAACATAAATGTTCCATCAAAGAGATCTACCCTCACAACTTCTCGTTTCTTCCCTGTGTGGGGGAGCTAAGGGAGGTGGTAGGACAGGAACGCTCGAAGAAGGACATTCGATAGAGGAGTGGAAAGTAGTCCAGGTCCCCGACCTCTTCTCAGCTCCTGTGATGGTCCTGGCGGGGTAATACTCGCTCATTACCTGAGCGAATGGATGGCCTTGATAATCACCTGTGTCTGTGTTAACATGGACACCAAGGTGGACCAGACTCTTGCCATCTTTAGAAAACCAGATATTTGGAGAAGGTTAATTGCATTTGTGTGCTACACGGTTTTCTACTTAACGTTTGTAGTTCAGATCTTGGATGATTTTCTACCTGGTATAATAATTTTTTTTAAGATTTTATTTATTTATCTTTAGAGGGGGAAGGGAAGGGAAGGAGAGAGGGAGAGAAGCATCAGTGTGTGGTTGCCTCTCATGCGCCCCCTGCTGGGAACTGGCCTGCAACCCAGGCTTGTGCCTTGACTGGGAATCGAACCTCGACCCTTTGGTTTGCAGACCCGTGCTCAATCCACTGAGCCACACCAGCCAGGGCTGGTATAGTAATTTTTTTATCCTACTCTTTTCAGAGAAGTAGGACTTGAGTAAAAATACCTTTTCTGAGTCTTCTGATTTTCTTGTTTTGATTAAAATCACAATGCAACCAGAAATTCATAAACCATTTAAAAATAAATTTGTTTTGATTTAATATGCAAAGAAATCTATGAATGTGAATAATAATTAAAAAAGAACAGCTTAGACTATAATTAATAACTTAAAAGTAAAATTTTGAACCTGGAAGAGTATTTTCATTTTAAATTCCATGGTCATAGAAAATTTTACATTTAACTTCAAGCTGTCGGTTTAAAAAGTTACATAAAATGTGTATAATTTATTTTCAGATCTTATTTATTCTGCTATTCGGAGTTGGAGAACACAATTACATATGCTTTTACTTAAAATAAGTATGATTTGGGAAAAAATTATGGTTGTGTGTTCCAAATGAGTGAATAAGTGCTCATATCTTAAATGTTAGCCAGTGCTTTTTTAGGATTTGCTCTCAAACTGATCTATATTGGATACAACATTGCTCTTCTTTTATTTTAGGAATTTGAAGATAATTTTGATGACGAGATAGATTTCACACCACCAGCAGAAGATACTCCCTCTGTTCAATCCCCAGCAGAAGTGTTCACACTTTCAGTACCAAGTGTCTCACTGCCAGCTCCGTCCCAGTTCCAGCCTTCTGCAGGTAAGACCTGTCCTGCTGTCACGCTTTCCTGAGTCATTTCTGAGAAGTGAGCCTGGGAACCTTGCTGCCAATCATAAAATAATTGGTCTCACAGTCTCCTCTGGGGGCTTGTTTCTCTTCCTTTGCTCCCTGCTGAGGCTGAATGGTCAGGCCCATTGCATTCCTGCAAAAGCTGAGTCCTTTCCTTTTGGACTCCGGATCTGTTCTAAGAATACACTGACCCCTCAGTCCATTCAGATGGAACTCTTGGGCAGAGCTCCTGCCTCTGTTTTAAGGCCGGCTTCTCTCCTCATTCTCTGCGCTGGGTGTCTTGCTAAATAGACACTGCCGTCCTCTGTTATGTCCTGTGTTTGGGAGGAAGGGTATATTTGGACTTGTTAATCAGATGGACTTTTCATCTTACGCTAGGGAGGGACAGTCCCTGGGGCTCCCTATTCCACCATAAAATGGGACTACATACAGGTCAGTGGGATGGTGACTGGAAGTCACAGTAGAGTAGTTGGACCAGGAAAAACTAGTGCAAGTTATTAAAGAATCAGGGTGGGATACTCGTTCAAAATTATCGTCAGTTCTAAAGCTTGGAACCATTTTGGCATTTTTGGTTTGAAACAGCTGTTTTATGTATTTATTTCTCCCTTTATTAGCATAAGCATTACATGTATGTTAGTACTTGTATTCTATAGGTTGTATACTTAATATTTAATTTATTTCATTTAAATATTTATGTTTAGTTTTAATGGTTTTTTCTTTTTTCTACAGAAGGTTTGAAGTCTCAAGTTGCTCGCCATAGTCTAAACTATATACAGGAAATTGGAAATGGCTGGTTTGGAAAGGTAAAGTGTTGTTCACTTTTATTTTTTTCCCTTCTACTTACACTGTTTAGAATTTAAAGCTAATTAAGAATTGTATTGGCCCGGCTGGTGTAGCTCAGTGGATTGAGCGCAGGCTGGGAACCAGAGAGTCCCGGTTCGATTCCCAGTCGGGGCACATGCCTGGGTTGCAGGCCAGGTCCCCGGTGAGGGCCATGTGAGAGCAACCATACATTGCTCTTTCTCCCTCCCTTCTCCTCTCTCTAAAAATAAATAAATAAAATCTTTAATTATTAAAAAAAAAAAAAAGAATTATATTATGCGATGTTCCATGTTCTTGTAGACATTATAGTCCCCACTGAATTTCCCCATTGCCCTCTGAAGCCTCGTGGGGATGTGAGCTTCAGCGTTCCTGAGTGATAAGTTGTTCTAAGGAGGTCTTTTATTTATGTATCAGAGACTTTTCTAATTGTTGGCATAAGACTAGTACAAGGGGCCCTAGCTGGTGTGGCTCGTGGACTGAGCGCCAGCCTGTAAACCAAAGGGTCACCAGCTCAATTCCCAGTCAGGGCACATGCCTGGGTTGTGGGCCAGGTCCCCAGTAGGGAGCGTGTGAGAGGCAACCACACATTGATGTTTCTCTCCTCCTTCTCCCTCCCTTCCCCTCTCTCTAAAAATAAATAAATAAAACCTTAAAAAAAAAAAAAGAACAATACAAAGGGAAAAGACACCAGCATTTTAGAAGCTTTTTATCCTCCTGGAATTAAATTGTTTGTTTTTTCCTTCTTTTCCTCATCACCTTGTGAGACTTTGTAATTGTAGACTGAAAGTATTGTTATAATGGGGAGCATTGCAGAGAGTTGCTCTCTGTTCCGCATAGCCTCTCCCGTGACCTGTAGTAACAGCACTTTGCTGGTGGTTTGAGCAGAGCGTTCAGAAGGAATGATTCCATTGTAGCAGTGAGTTCCGTGCTGCAGCACTCATCCTCTGTGAAAGGCCCCTACCTGGAGAGCAGCTGCACCGTGGTCAGGGCAGTCCCTGCGGGAAGACGCAGTGGCTCTGTAGTTGGCCGTCTTACGTTTCTCATCTCCCCTCTCAGAGTTGTCTGCCAGGCCCGTGTCTGTCTTGTCATCCAAACCTCAGTAGTTACCAAAGCCTCTAAACCATTTAGCAAACCTTCGCTGTATCGCATGTTGTTCCCGGGGCTGGGGTAGGATGTGGAGGAAGATGGTAACGTCCTGGCTGGGGAGTGCTGGGAGTGGAGCAGCAAACCAGGTAGAAACCTTGCCCTGACGAAGCTGAAGGTTGTGGTGTATGGCAGTGATGGGCGGTCAGGCGTAGCAGGAGACGGCTGAGGGGTGTCGAGAGCCCCCTCAGCTGGGTGATGTGAAATAGGTGTGCATTTAGCGACTGACTGGTACCCAGAATGAGACGGGGAAGTACTCCGGGCTTGAGAGAGGAGGGGCATAATCTGGCTCACCTTTTGAAAGGATCACTCTGGCTGTTCATCGGAGGAGGGCCAAGGGGGCCCCAGGGGAGTAGATGGCAGGCCACTGCAGCCTCACAGGGAGAGAGCAGCAGGCTGGGGCCTGGGTGGGCGGCAGCCTGGAGTGGGGAGGAGTGGGCGACCCAAACAGGTTTTCAGATAAGAATATGTAGGACTTAGGATGGACTAGCTATGGAGTCCAGAAACAGAGGGGGGTCAAGGATGACTGCTCATGGCCTGATTGACGGGCAGGATGTAGTTGTTGCTTTGAAATGGCAGACTAGGGAGAAGCAGGTGTGGAGGAGGAAGTCAGGAGCTCACCTCTGAATGTGCAGGGTGTGATAGAGCTCTCAGACATTCGGGTGGGGATGACGAGTAGACGGCTGGAGATGCTAATCCGCAGTTCAGGAGAGACGTAGATTGGGAGAACTCAAATATGGATGGTATTGAAAGGTATGAGCCTAGATGAAATCACGGAGAATGTGGACAGAGACATGGGGGTTGCGAGGGCTGAGCCCCGAGGCTCCGCAGCACGGGGAGGGAGAACCTGAGAAGCAGCAGCCCGTGAGCAGGAGGAGAGGCAGCCGGTGGAGAGGAGTCCCAGGAAGGCGAAGAAGCGTAGTGCATGTTGCTGGCAGCGAGTGAGACGAAGACTGGGGGAGCAAGGTCCCAGCAACAGGGGGTCCCTGACACCCTCGCACAGAGGGGAGAACCTGGAGCCAGCACGTCTGGACAACTCTGTGCAGGAGCTTTATTCTGAAAGAGAGCAGAGAAATGGAGTAGGAGCTGTTTGGGACCAGCCGAGACGGCAGGAGAGCGGTGTTGTTAATGGGTTCGGAGGACAAGTCATGTACTTGGGGGATCAGACTGTTGAGGTGCGTGAGCTGGAAATGAAAGGACTGGTAGAGAGGAAGTCAGATTTCAAAGTCTGGGATGTAATGTGATTGTGGCGTAGGTCTAGACCTGTGGGAGTGTTCGCTGAGATGGGGTTCTAGAGAAAGGTTATTGGCAGTGAGGTCGGAGAACTGAGAGGTCCCGAAGAACTTGTCCCGTCGCCTGGCAAACACCGAGAACGGGGCGGTGGTGGCGGGGAGAGAAGCAGTGGGCCCGTGGCTGCAGTAGTGCACTGCCGTTCTCTCCTGTTTTGGAGGTGGTGTCTTGTGACTGTCGGGCTTGCTGCGCTGGCACAAGGTGGCTCTTTGAAACAGTGTGACTTAGTTAATGATCGGGGTTTCTTCTTCTGTTCATTTTCTGCCTGGTAGTCCTAATAAGTACATTAAGTTCTGTTCAAGTTTATACTCCTGTTTCCAGGGCATTAAAATGAATCTAGTTTATAAAAAGATAAAAAACTATTTTAAAAGGAATCCTTTAGTTTTGATGATTTTGAAATTAAATAAAAACTTTTACTCCATGTTTTAGATATTGTGTTTTAGAATGCCTTCTCAAATGGTCCTATATTATATTTAATACTTCACTTGTAACTTGTACTTTTTTCATTTTTGTTTTGTGTTCTGTTAACTTCAGTGCGATATTCTGCCCGCCCCAGAGCTTTCACTAAGGTTTCAGTACGAGATAAGGGCCTGGAATAACTGGAATGCCATGGATTTTTAGCGTGATATTGCAGTGATAATTTACCCCTTGGCTGGCTGTCAGTTTACTTTCTCATATGTGAAGGAGACAGAGCTCCGTTGAAGTGTTTTGGGAAACATTTAAGTTATGTTTGAACCGAACTTGTAATCACTCTTCTGTAACACCGTTGGTAATTTCCCTGAAAGTATACTGCATCTTTAAGTACATAGAAAAGAAATACACAGAAGCACACGGACGTTGGAAATAGCTGATGGCTGGTTTAAAATCGAAGGTGGTGTTTTCCTTTCCCACGCCTTTTGTGCGATAGTATTTAAAATAATGGAAGGCCATCTGCTTGTTGCTCAATTTATTTTCCTGTATGCCATTTCCTAGTAAGCGAGTCACACTTTTTTACCGTTTTGATGGACGTGAAATGAAAAACTCTTTTTTGGTTTTAGGTCCTCCTTGGAGAGATTTACACAGGCACTAGTGTAGCACGAGTGATAGTGAAGGAGTTAAAAGCAAGTGCGAGCCCAAAGGAACAAGATACTTTTTTGAAAAATGGAGAACCTTACTAGTAAGTAATCATTAATATATGTTTTGTAAACATAGTCTATGGTCTTTTGAAAATCACCGTGTTTAAAGATACTTTGGAATTGCGTTGTAAGGTATTTAAATGTCAAGTCACTATATTGTACACCTAAAACTAATATAATATTGCGTACCAACTATACTTAAATTAAAAAAAGAAAGAAAGAAAGAAACACAAGTCAAAAGGGAGCTACACTGAGTGTTCCTGGTCAGGGAAATGATGGCACTGGAATTGTCAAGGTTCTTGGCAACAAATTGATTTTGTGACCCTAGGGGAGGGTGAAAGATTGTGGCGTGTCGGTCAGCAAGACACAGGGGACCCGAAGGAGACCCGGCCTTGGTGTCCCGGGCGGCACCTTCTGGTCCTGCTCACTTCCTGGCTTGTCAGTCTGTGCACCTGTCACAGACAGTGTAATGGCAGCAAGCTCATTCAGGAAGTCCCTCTCTCTCCGTGGGGACAGATTGCAGAACTTCATCCAAGAAATAATATTTTAAATCCGTCACTTAAAATGACAATGTTGCTAGACCTAAGAGTATCTTATCTACCACATAAGTTTGCCTTTGAAAAAAAACAAAATATTTCTTAAAAACCAAAAAACCTAACTTTGACATTTCTGCTTGCCAAATACACGATTTAAACAAGATCCAGAGTTTCATAACAGAGGACTCAGCGGGAAACGTCTCGGGGGAGGGTGTGGTTAAATGCACTGGTGCTGGACCAGCGGCTGTCGCTCGGCTGTGGCAAGGGGTGAGCCGTCTGTACGGCTGCCACTTGGGCAGTCATCAGGGCATGGTGTTGAGTGAAGAAATCAGTGTTCAGAGGCCACAGGCAGTGTCACATTTACATAACAATCTCCAAGTGAGAACGTTACAGAAATGGGGAACAGACTAGCAGGGCCAAGGCTTGGGAATGATGAGGTAGGGGTGCAGGGCGGCGGCTGGGACTGTCCGGAGGGAGGCTGGGGGATCTGTGTAGGGTGGAGCACTTCTGTGTGTCTGTTGAGGTTGTGGTTGTGCGAATCTGTGCGTGTGATAGACCACAGGACACAAGTGCACACGCGCGTGTGGTGCCCGTGCCCTGGCTTTGGCATTGCGCTGCAGTTGTCAGATGTAGCCTGGGGACACGGGGAAGGGGCCGTGGGACCTCTTTACGCTGTCTGTGTGAGTCACTGTCAATTCATAATTGCTTCAAAATAAAAAGCTCCTTAAAAAACAGTTTTGGCCTATCTTTTTGTTTTGAACTTTCTTTTGTACAGAATATTTTTCAAAAAGAGACTGCATATGCTGTGGAAACTTATGGAAATAGTAGATAAGCTAGATAGCCTAAGGAGTAGCTGGGTTATTTATTTAATATATGGATTGAAACGCTTATTATATTTGTCTATTTAGCCTGCCTTTTCAAAATGATGCTTCAAAGTGATAATCTATAAATTTAAATGACTAGAATTAGAGGTTCTTCTGATAGTTCTGTTTTGATTTTTGAAAATGTCCACCTGATTGGCTTTGAATGATTTAATCATTAGATAACAATAAAGCTGGTAAGTTAATATGCTGTTTTCCGCCGAGCATATTTAAATCACTGCGAATGTTAAAATTTGGTTCATCGTTCGAACAGCTTTGCTAGTGTGCCTCTAATGAACGGCACTGTGGCTTTTTTCCCAGCATCCTTCAGCACCCGAACGTCCTGCAGTGTGTGGGGCAGTGTGTGGAGGCCATCCCCTACCTTCTGGTGTTCGAGTTCTGCGACCTGGTAAGCTCCTGGTGGAGGCTGGAGGGCAAGCATTCAGTAGGTTACACGCAGGCGGTTTTGACGGGTGGGGATGCTGGGCGAGGGGCTGCATTCACTTCCGTCCCCCCATTTTGAGAACTTAAATGATATATTTATTCATTACCTTTGATCATATTAGTGTTTTATTTTATTTTATTTTTTGAGAACATTTGCCCTTTAATGTGCATTTACAATCAGTTTCTTTAAGTATTTCAGTTATAAGTTCTCAGTGTTTCATCCCTATCCTAAGCTGTTTGCACGGAATACCACATTTAATCCTGTTTCTCCACACTTTATGTATGAGTGAAATAGGGCCCATGGAGAATAAGAAAATGTCTATCAAGTATCTGGCAGATCCAGAGCTTAGATCTGGGCTTGCCCTTCCTGAGAGCTTGAGAGTGTAACTTCCGTGAGGCGTTTCGGAAGCTTTTCCAGCTGAGGGCGCCCGAGAATCTCAGGACCTACAGAGTGCCCTTGACCTGTCCATTTGTAATGACAGTGAATGTATGTAACGTTTGTGTTTTCCAGTAACAAGGCGATTTATTTTCTTACGTAAAAATTTCCTGTAAACATTTTTTATTCAGTTTAGGTTTTGATTGATTTCTTTGCATTGTCTTAGTTTTCAGAACACTGAGCTTCCTTGACTGAGTGCAGAAAAGTGGGAGTATACCAAAATAGATCCCCAAGTAATTCAGAGAGTATTTTCCAGCTGGTAAAATTGAAGAAGAGCAGTAAACACTGTGAATTTTTGTTTTAATTCCTAGATATCATTTGAGTATTCCTCTAATTGGCAGAGGTAGTTAATTCCAAAGAAGAATTGTTAAACTCGGTGTATTAGCTTTTATTTGATTGTGGTCTAGCAGCAGCCAACTTGCAGGGGCTGGTGGGAGCAGAGTGGCGCGCTCATTGTCCGCATTGTCGTGGCTCCGGGCAGCCGCAGCCCAGTTCCAGGCTGCACTTCGTTTATCTTCACCCTGAGATCCGTGTTTTCCTGTGTCTGTACCTGCTGGGAGGGGGGAGGGGCAGGGGTGTTTTGCACAGTGTATCTCTATGGCTCTTATGGGTCAAGTTTATAAGGTTCATAAAACAGTAATTGCTTCTCAAAAAATTAAAATAGAATTACCATAGGATCTAACAGTTCGCTTCCAGGTATGTAGAATTGAAAGCAGGATCTTAAGAGACTTCTGTGCACCGTGTTCATAGCCAGGGTGGAGAAGCAGCCCTCGTGTCCACAGACCGCTGAAGAATGACCAAAGTTGGTTGTGCCCTTCCAGTGTTACCCTACTTGTGCTAAGGGAATGAGCCAGGTCACAGAAAGACAAACGCGGTGTGATCCCACTTAATGAGGTACCTACAGTGGTCAGACTCGTGGAGACGGAGAGTGGAAGGCTGTTGGCCAAGGCCTGGGCAGGGGGGCGTAGGGACTTCCAGTTTGGGAAGATGAAAAGGGTTCTGTTGGATGGATGGTGCTGACCATGACTGCATGGTGGTGTGAATGTGTGTAATGCTCCTGAACTGTGCACTTAGAAATGGTGAAGATGATTTCATGTTATGCATCATACCACAATTTTTAAAACATTGGTAATTACCTACTATTATTTAAAGTGTCGTACCGGGTGTTACTTCTATTAGGAGGAAGCTGGAAATTCCCAGATTTCCTTGGGAAATCTGTCTGTCAGTGTTTGGAATGATTAGTCTCCTGTCAAAGTCAAGGCCTTTAATCCAGGGCTCCGACCACCATGCCCTGTGGCGGGAGGTCACCTTTGTCTCCTCGGGCAGTTTTGTGCTCATTACCCCCAGGCCCTGGTCAACTTCAGAAGCTCTCCGGTGGTGAGGACCGGGTCCTCAGCTGGCTCCCTGGCTCTGAAGTCTGGGTCTGTAGGCTCAGTGTGTGCAGAGACTGCGTGTCTGGAACGGTCAGGTAGGGTCAGCCCACTGAGCCAGAGGGCCTGCCCGAGAAAAGGGGCATCATCCCAAGCAAAACCACCCGCTTGCAAGGGTCAGAGGGTTACGGCCCCGGGTCGGGAACACGCAGCTGCAGCCACGGTGAAAGGAGCCACTATCTTTACATGCTCTTAGTAGGTCAGGAGCTATTGAATGAACATCGGCCTTTTCAACCGTCCCCAGGTGGTGATCATGCTCGACGATAACATCTTCTAAGTAGAAAGGAGAGAATATTTTTGTACTTAAGTAATTCCATGTAAGATAGAATTACCAGTCTGTTTTTCAAAAACACTGTATCTTAGAATGTTTATAAAACAAAATGAAAACTCTTGTGAGTTTGTTAGCTGGACGCTGATGGGTGATGCTGAATGCGGTGGTTGCGAAAGGCTGGTGCACACGGCTTGTTGCTGTGGGGGAGGCACCCAGTGCTGTCACGTGAACAGGGATGTGAGGGGACGTGCTTTGGATGAGGGTCACTCGTTCAGCAAAAGCACGTCAGGCACCTGTGAAGTGCAAAGCGCCCTGGGGACGGGACACCAGGGTGAGTCACCCTGACCCCTGCCTGTCCGGCCTGTAGCGCTAGGCAGGCCTGCCTCCAGCTGCTCCGTCGGCCACTTCCTTGTGGGTCAGTCTCCTTGGGACGTCGCCTGACCCCGTCAGCCTCAGTTCAGACGTCCGTGCAGTGGGGGGAATGCCATCTGCCCCATAGATTACTCTGACCTTTAGTAAGAGGAGCAAAAATTGCTGGGCACATACAGTAAGTGCTCAAGAATTTTTTTTTCATTTTTAGTTAAATTTATTGATCATAATTAATTATCGAGTAAAGGTTTGCGTAGGGTGTGTAGAAGAACTCTAACTAGAAATCCTAACTAGATTCACTGGGGAAGGCTTTGCAAAGGAAACGTGTCTGATCTGAGTGTGGAAGAGTGAGTGGATCCACTTCCTTGGCAGGAAATGGTGGTGGGAACAGCGTGCGCCAGGCAGGGAGGCCCGACAGTGCTCCGGTGGGCGTGGAGTGCCTTGCCAGCGGAAGCAGTCTGGCGTTTGTGGGGAGGATCCGTTGGGTGAAAAGCATTGGCAAACCACTTTGGAGACCAGACTGCAATCTGAGGTGATAGGACGTAGATTAAACTTGGCTCTGTCTTCATGTTTCTGCTTCCCCTGGGCCTGGGCCCGCGGCCCTGGCTGTTTGGGGCAGGCTGTCCCGACAGCTTGTGGCCAGGCCCTTCCTGCCCTCCCTGATGCCCGCTTCCCTGCACCCTGGGCCTCTGAGACTGCCTACTTCATGGCACTGCCTGCCTGCTCTGGGCAGCAGAGGCTGTGCCCTCCCTCACGTCCCAGGTCCTTGCTGCTGGGGCACCGAGGTACACACCTGGAGTTGGCGCCGGGGTGAACACGCAGGGGAAAGAGACAGTGTTCTCTTTAGGACTTTTGACTAGGGGTTTTGACGTCACTACTAGAAAACTTTAAATTGTACATGTGGCTTGCATCCCATTTCTGTGGCACCGCTCTGCTCTGTCCTGTGTCTCTGGAGGGACTGGGCTCCGAGTGGGCGTTTAGCAGTCCACACCCCCGCTCTGAAAGGGCAGCCAATCACGCTTCCTGGTTGCAAAGATAAAACCGCAACACCTGCCTTCGGCCAGCTTTAATGTGAAAGTAATGAAATCATAAATGGAAAGCCCAATAAAGTTTTGAAATGACAGATTTTCTGCTAAGTTCATTACTAGATTGTTAAATTGAAACATGATGGGACCGCTCTGGGGAAGATGGCCATCCCAACTTTTGTTTGGGAGGACATCTTTGGAACTTCTCAGGAAGTGTTTTCTTTTCTGCTGCCACTCATTAGCAATTGTGGTCGTCCCTCGACATCCACGGGGGACTGGTTTCAGGAACCCCGCAGATTCCCATATCCACTGATGCGCAAGACCCTTGTGTGTGCTGGTGTGGCATTCGCATATAAACTGTGCACATCCTCCCGTGTACGTAAATCAGCTCTAGACTGCTCACACCTACTGCAACTGTATATGGTAGTTACACTGTAACTACCATATATGGGAATAATAACTACCATTATGGGATAATAACAAGGAAAAACGTCTATGTATTCCACGCCGATGCAACCACTGCGGGCCTAACTACATGGTACATGTCAGCAACAAGGGAACTTCCCTGAATATTTTTGATCTGTGGTTGGCTGAATTTACAGATGGGGAACCCGTGGATACAGAGGGATGACTCTATTTGCCAAACTTGTGCTGTTCTAGGTTCTGGGGACACAGAACCAGACAGAATCCCAGCCCTGTGTAGCTTATTTCTGGTGGGAAGGGCAGACAAGCAAACTAATAAAATGCCAGGTAGGACCGGGGGCGGTGTTAAGCCGTGGCTGCTCAGGGTGGAGGCAAGAAGGCCGCGCTGGGGCTGTTGCAGTAATTCTCACCGGAGGGCAGTGACCGCAGGAGGCCAGGAAAGGTGGTGTGATGCTGAGTGTGGTGTGAGAGTAGAACCAGGACTCGGTGAGGGGTTGAATGTTGGCACCTAGAGACAGAGCAAACTCAAGAACGGCGTCTTCGGTTTTGGTCTGACCCACTGGGGAAAGCAGTGCCACTTCTGAGAAGGAGCAGATTGGGGGTGTTCCATGCAGGATGTGTGAGCTCGGAGGTGCCCCTTAGGTCACCCAGGAGAGGGTGTCCAGTCAGCATCTGGGCTCAGGAGACGGAGGGCCAGGAAATGTGTTTGAGTGATTTTTTTTAAGCCACGGGGTGGGTAGAATCACCCGGGAATGAGTGTCATGGTCACTTAGGACGGCCCAGTGACTAATGGCGGTAACAGACAAAGGTGTGGGAGAGTGGCTAGGGGCAGGTGGGGAGCTAGAGGGGTGTGAGGAAGACGGAACTCGTGGGGGAGAGAGGGCCTGGGCGGGGACACGGCTGGTCCCAGGGGCTGCAGCTGTGATGTTGATGTTGTATCTCGTGGCTGCTGCGTGTGTTCACGCCATTCATTTATCCTTTCATGCAGTTTTTGTTAAAAAAATGATAACCCTCCCCCACCCCCAAAATCATCCTCTTAAACATAAATAACTAAATTTTCAGTTATAAAGCTACGTAATTGTTTGGTTTTTACATTGTATTGAAATTAACTCATAGTTCTCAGTATCCTGCAAAAAACTGGATGAACCCTCATGGCAGTTTATGTTGGAATTTAAGAGGATACTTCTGAGTAGCCCAGTTAAAGGTCTATTATTCATGAATGACTCATTCCAAGAAGTCATTCCTAGTTGCTCTGTGGTCTGAGTTCTTAGTATAGCACTTTGCTGCCATCTAGTGTTGTAAATTTTTCTGAGTTTTTTTTTTCTTTTTCTTTTTTATGTTCAAGTATAGTTGTCTGAAATTTTTCTTTTTGAGTTTTTTGAGGCTTTGAGGGCGGATCCAGATAAAGGAAACTATTTTTCAGAATACGTTGCTGTTCTTAACTGTTGTTGTATTTTTAGATAGCGGACTAAAGCAGTAATCCCTGTTTACTCACCAAACATCATTAAAATATCATAAAACAAACCAGCTACTTAAATACAGCTTTGTTTTGGATGGAATGAATCAGTTTTTAGTACTTATTTGATCTGAACATTTTTATTGTGATTAAAGCTTTTATGCTGATTTTTCTTTTAAATGGAGAGCTCTTCAGGATCTTTCTGGAGCATAGCTCTAACCCTGGGTCCTGCACAATCCACTGCAAGCCTCACCTATGAGCCACAGCACTCAGGCTCCTCGGTAATTACTGGTGGCCACTCCTCACCCCGGGCGAGAGGTGTGTTTGCCTGGAGCACACTGACTTTGTGCCCCTCTTGGGGCGGGGAGAGGCTGGTGCGATTGCTGCGCTGGGAACACTCGAGTGTTAGCGCTGGAAAGCAAAGTCTTCTGTTTATTACGTTTGCCTTCGAATGAAATCTAGGACGTGGAATCAGTTGTGGAGAGAAGATATTTTAAGAACAGTGAGTGGTGATGAATATACTTTAGATAACCTTGGAAAATAAGGACACCTACCCTGCCTTCATGGCCAAAGTCACTTGTGAAGTGTTCCCGGTTTGTCAGCAGCTCCTGTTTATGTTGGGAATTAGCCAGTCACAGCACAGTACAATCCCACCTTCGTGCGAGGGCAGTTTCTACCTCAGCTAGTTCTGGAAAGGGCTAGACAAGTGAATTTCTTGCCATGTCAGTGGCAATATACATAAATTAAGCTATTTATTTTCCTACTTAGCTTCCTCACGGTCTACCTTATAAAAGTCCCGTACAGCAGGCCTGGCGTTTTTTGCTGGAGCGTTTCTGGGTTAATTTAATTGTCATCCAAATCTGTCTTCATTCCCACCACTCCCCCTTGCTGGTCAGAGTTTAGCTGGGGGAAGGTGAGGAGGGTGAGTTGAGTTGTCAGTGGGAAGAAAGGTGTCTGTTTTCTGCCCTGGAGCAGCTTGTGATTGCAGCAGGGACCTGGGGGAGGCTGGGGTAGAGCTGGCGTCTGGGGAGAGAGCGAGTGGGTGAGCGCACACACTGGCCCAGGGCGCAGCCGCTTCCCTGGCAGAGAAGTCCCTCTGAGTTGGGGAGAGCCCTGCAGGCCCCACAATGGACTTGAAGTCGTTTACACCGCCCTCGGCACATGAATCGATGAGGTCTGTGTCACGGTGGTTTCATTCACGGGCCAGCAGGGCTTTCTGGACAAATTGGCCAGCTGAAAAGGACAACCACCCACTTATTAGTAGCTCTATGGCTTTGGGCGACTTTCTCCCTAAACCTCAGGTCCACATCTGGAAAAATGTTTGAAATTATAAGAATTATTTGAGGTCACAAGTATAAAAACTAGCACAGCGCTTGGCACACCGCTGGTTCTCGTGCCGCGTTGTCACTCGTGTGAAGACCGTGGCCACGGGGAGGGGGCGTCTGGGTTCTTGGACGGGACCTGGAAGCTACATCTGAGTGTACTCAGAGTTAAATGAGGGCGGATGCTTCTGAGGGGATACTGTGTTTTCAAGTTTCACTCTGGGAGGAAGTTGATAAATTGACTCTCTCGGTAACAGTTACAAGAAATGTATTCTTTAGTTGGTCAAGGAAACTTCCTTACTCACGAGTTTTTTCTGGACTCGGATACAAAGAAAATGGAAAGCTGTTGGCCTTCTTTCTAAATTTTATTAACTGATTATAGAAAGCTTTAATTTGGAATTAAGTCACATCAATAAATATTTAATCACATGGTAAGCGGAATGCAGATGATTTATTTCCTCAAAAGCGTATTCCTCGAAACACACAGTCCCAAATTAGAGCGAATTAAAGTCACAGAATGAAGCCGGGAACACAGGGAGCCGTGCCAGGGCCCTGGGGCTCGCTGTGCAAAGGTCTGTGTAGTGCTCGTCCGAGTTGAGTCTGCTTGCTCTTCCACCCATGCTGCTGTCCTCTGAGCAGGCTGCTGCGTGGGCTTTTCTGGAGGGACTGGAATGTTCTTCTCACAGCAGCCTCTGCGTAACACAGGGCCCCAAGGAGGCCGCAGACACCTGAGGCAGCTGGCACCAGCACGGCACATACTTCTCGTTCCCTTCTGCCTCGTTCCTTCTGCTCTCTCCTCCCCTAGTGCGGGAGCCCTCATGGGGGCTGTGCTCTGGTCCCGCACCTCCCGGCCCCTCAAAGGCCCCATAGTTACCTGGAAACCTCCGTACATCACTGGAGTGTGCATCATTATGAAATCACCTTTTTCTGCTGTTTTGTTTGTGTGTTTGTATAACAGAGACGAGCTGGTGTTCAATTTAGTTAGAGCGACCCTAAAAGGTGAACCGTGTTATCTGTACCCTTGAAGTATTTGGTTGAAGTATTTTGTAATTTGGAACTTGTTCAGTCTGAGATTCTTTATTGAGTTAAATCTAAGCAATGTTTTTAAAATTTTTCTTTTTTTTTAAATTACTGTTCTTCAATTACAGCTGTCTGCATTTTCTCCCCTCCCCTCCCCCTGACCCCATCCAAACCCACCTCCCTCCCTCGCTTCCACCCTTCCTCTTGGTTCTGTCCGTGTGTCCTTTATAGTAGTTCCTGAAAACCCTTCTCCCCACAGTCCCCTCCCCCTCCCCTAAATCTAAGTAATTTTTAATAAATAATCGTAATAACTAATGTCAGTTAAGGCACATGCTGAGTTGCCGATTTGTTTTCTTCTTTTGAAACACACTGGCCCGATCGTTGCAGGGCGACCTGAAAGCGTACCTGCGCAGCGAGCAGGAGCACCTGCGGGGGGACGCGCAGACCATGCTGCTGCAGAGGATGGCGTGTGAGGTCGCCGCGGGGCTGGCTGCCATGCACAAGCTGCACTTCCTGCACAGGTGGGTCCGTTGGGGGCGCCTCGCTCGTGCTGGGGTCGCTGGACAGGCAGGGCCGCGTGTCCAGGCCAGAAGCTCCAGCAGACCGGCTGTGGAGTCCTCTCAGTGTAAGATGCGATGCTGTCCAGTGCCCCGGTGTCAGAGTAAGGGCCGAGTGGGGCTTCGTTTAAACCAGCACCTGGGAATGGGGTGTGTGGCCTGAGGTCCAGAAATGGCCTTCCAGATAGCGAACAGTGCAGAGTTGTCCGTTGCCCAGTGTCGAGAAGGAACAGCCCCAGTTGCCCTTGTGCCATCTCTCGATGTGTCCTCATGCCAGCTTTGGGCTCTGGTTCTAACGCTGGGCCTCACGGCGTGCCCCAGTGACTTTCCTGGGAGAGGAAGAGAGGACCTGAGAGGCTCACGCCATCTTTTCATATAAGGCCAGAGCACCGGTTTCGGCCAGCGCTCCGAGGGGCCTGCCCATGTGGGCTCATAGGTGGTCGGGGGCTGTGTGAGCAGCACGGTGCTGGGACGCGTTTCTCCAGAACCCTTTCTGGTCCTACTCAAGAAGCCGCGGCTCCATGGGGCGTGTTGTGTTCTGTTGAGGTCGTTGACGTCATTTTTGCGATCGAACAGCAGGGCTTCCGTGTGGTCCTGCCCGAGTGGCAGTCCTGCCTGGTCTCCTCGGGTCTTCTGAGTTCCGACTTGTGTTTATACATGTGTAAAACCATTTCCTGGGTCTCCTGGGAAACCGGCAGCGTTTCCTTAGTTGAGTTTAATTAAATCATTTAACTCTTAATAATCCAAAGGCTTGAAAAGGACCACCTGTGTGTATTGACCTGCAGAACTGTCTGTGAGGTATTATATTTTTAAAAAAGCAGGATGGACTGGGGTGTATTTATAGAATAACTTACTTTTTATTTTTAAAGATTTTATTTATTTATTTTTAGAGAGAGAGGGAGAGAAACATCAACATGTGGTTGCCTCTCATACCCCCCCCCGCCACACCGGGGACTTGGCCCACAACCCAGGCATGTGCCCTGACTGGGAATTGAACCAGTGACCTTTTGCTTCACAGTCTGGTACTCAGTCCACTGAACCACACCAGCCAGGGCTATAGAATAACTTTTTTTTTTTTTTTTTTAAAAGAAACACTTGGTTGTATTTGTAGAGGAGTGTGTGTGAACAGACGTGGAAAAGCACCTATCAGATTCTCAGCATTACTTCAGAGTGGGGAAGGGGGACCATTATGAAATTTTTTTTACACATGTATACATTGTTTGGCCTGCACAGTGAGCAAATCGCTCTGAGAAAGTGCTTTTTTAGAAGATCCGAAAGATTATGGGTTTCTTTAGGCTCCCCTACACAAAACATCCGAGTGGAAAGGTCTCTTTGTTTTGTAATGGAGCAAGTTTATGTTTGGTTTTTAATCTCTCATAACGGGTAGTACACAGCATTTTTGTATCGTTAGTCTTTCATTAAATATAGATAGTGATTACCGAGTTCCTTGTGGAAGGGGTTTCTAGATTCTGGAGAACAGAGCATGAGCAGGAGCGTGTCAGGACCAGCCACACGAAGGTATCGGGAGCGAGAAACTGTGCACAGAGCCCAAGTACACCCTGACTGCTGTGTTTTAAACATCAGCAGAGACGTCAGAGGAAATGCTATTTTCCTGTGAGTTTTTCCAGGTTAAAGTTTTACTTTATTTAGAACCTTGTGAACTTTAGAACAAATAAAGATGATAAATCACATGGTTTGGATTTTATTCAGGTACAAAAACTCAAAGGAAAGAAGGTTCTTGAAACCATTGACAATGGTCTCATTTTGTTGTAAAAAGTCGCCATATTTTATGTAAAATTTCCACATGGGACAGAATTTTGGGCTTTCAGGTTTGTTTTTTTTTTAATACACTGTAGAGCATTTTTAAAGTTGGAATTTGGAATATCTACTGGCTGACTCAAAGTCAGACTTTCTGTGTCGGTTGAAAATAGAACAGCCCATGTGTCCCACTGAAGCTGCCAGCTACGTTTGGAAACTGATGTAGTAAGGGCCCCGGTTAGGTTTATTTTTGCGTATTGTTTATGAAGAGACCTGTGCCTGGGTCTTAGCCCACATTTCTGAAGCTGCACACGGGACATTTGTGACATTCAGTGACTTCCAGTTACTTTGCTGGCCAGCTATTATCAGGAATTCAGGTTATTCGGGGAAGCGTCAGCAGGTCCCATATGTGGAGGTGTGGGTGGCTTGCAAATGGCCGCAGTGACGCTGCTGCTCATCACAGCAGCCCTTCTGCAGGTGGGTGAGTTCCGGTTCTCTGTGCGTTGAGGACCAGTGGTGGTGATGCCTCCCGGGGAGCTGGCGTGGGGACCCTTTGGAACTGTGGGCTCCCGGTTCTTGTGTCCACCAGCCACTGGCAGCTGAGGGGAGCAGGCGCTGCAGTGGGGGGGCCAGGGCCTGGAGAGGGCCTTTCGGGCTGGATTGCTTGGCAGCCTCCCCACCGGACCTGTTCTTCAACTTGAAGGAGGAACACAGGGGCGTGTTTGCATTTCCCCACCAGAGCCAGCCACTGGCGTCAGAGTTATTTCTGCCGCTAAGAAGTTACACCTTGTGTTGTTCTCGTCTTCAGCTTCGCATGTTTCAAGCTTCAGGAGTGTCTATTTTTACCAAATTTGAACCAGTTCTAACGTTTGAGAGCATTTTATATGCATCGTTATTTCATCCTTGTAAAACCTTGTGGAATGGCCCTCGCGGATCCGTCCCTACTGCTCTTGTGAGGACACTGAGGCTCTGACATGTTAAGTGACTTGCCCGAAGTCACACACGTCTGAGGTGGAGGAGCTGAGACTAGTCCCCGGTCCAATTGTGGGACGGGGGTGTTTGGAGTGGGCCTGCCCCAGTCATGCCACTGTCACTCATTGCCTCTGGTGTCAGCTATGAGAGGCGCCCCTCCTGTCCCTGAGACCGCTGGCGGGGCTGTGCTGGGGGCCTGCAGTGCCTCGTGGCATGGGGGCCGACGTCGCACAGGACCCCCCCACCTGTTACTGACCTTCACATTTGTACCCCGAAGACCTGCAGTGACTGTGTATAAGGAGAGGACGGGAGGTGCACCTCCCAGAGGTGCTGGGCACTCTGCAAGGCGCTCTAGCCAGCTTCACACCTGAGAGGGCACCCATCTTTTCGTTCTGGTCCCAGGAGGGAGGGTTGGGGAGGGTTGAGAAGGCTCTGTCTGTAGAGACTGCAGACGGTCTCACCAGTGGGGCTCAGCAGCGGGACCTCTGCTGGCACAGCCCGTACCCTGTCCTGGGTAAAGCAGCCCGCCTTAAAGCCTGGCCCTGCTCCTGCCCTCAGCGGGCACACTGCTTCTGCCTCCCTCCCTCCCTCTTTCTCTGCACCCCCCCAGACAGGGGCCAGTTCTGTTCTCCAGGCTGGAAGTCTCTCTGTTGTTTGTGACAGCGCGTCAGGGGCGCCCAGAGTTTTCCCAGACACATCCACAGGCCCGAAGGCTTCTGGATGGAGCTCCGAGACTCACATGGGAGCAGAGGCTGAGTGCAGAGGAATCTAGTGCAATGAGTGGGACATTCATTGGAAATGCAGCTGAGCACATTCATGTATTGTTGTTGGTAGCTACTGAGGGCAGAAGGGCGAAATGCTCCGGAACAGTGCCTCGCCAGCTTCGCGACCTAACAAGGTGACTGCATTCTCTGTGCCTCAGTTTTCCTGTCTGTAAATAACACCTCCAGGGGTGGTTGTGAAGATTAAATGAGCCAACAACACATGAAGTGCTTAAGAGAAATGTCTGTGTAAAGCAAGTATTTTGTAAATACGAGTAGCATTGCATCAGTGTGAGGTGCCAAGCTGTCATCGAATTGTATCAGCGCCAGTTATTGCTGCGTCATTCTCGCTATGTTTGTTTCAGACAGGTGAGTTCTGGAAATTAAAGTCTTTGAAAGTGAGAATTTAAGAATTAGTTTAAGTGTTTGATCTTCTGTAGTCATATAAAGACAGACTTTTTAAAAAAGAGTATTTATTTGTAGAGGAAGGTTGTATGTAGGAAGGGAGAAAGAGAGGGAGAGAAACATTGATTGGTTGCCTCTCACAATGCCCTCAACCAGGGACCTGGCCCACAACCCAGGCATGTGCCCTGACCAGGAGTCGAGCCGGCGACCTTTTGGTTTTTGGTTTGCTGGATGACACCCAACCCACTGAGCCACCCCAGTCAGGGCGACAGACACTTTACATTGTGGACTCTAGAAGTTCAGCTTCTGACAACTTTTAGTTATGATTTAAAATTGTAAGTTAGTATCCTTTTATATTTTAATTTAGTGGTCTTATTTATTTGTATGCTAGTAGATGATTAAGAACATCCTAAGGGCTAACGCCAAAATTAAAACAATTTTAATGTTTTCTTTAAAAAAAAAGATAATTTTTTCTTTTCAGATTACGTGTTTTTGAAAGTCAGCTTGTACTTAAATACATTGCATAAGTAAATTGTTTCAGAAACTCTTAAAAATGTGCTCTCTACCTCCCTGGTGGGAGGCGGCATTTGAAGAGAGACGAGCAGTTTGGAAAGAGCCTCCTTGCAATGCCTGCGTACCTCTGAAAAGGGGGTTAACAAGCAAGCGTGTTTAATAATGTAAATTTGGGGGGGGCTTGAAGTTGTGACTTGACTAATCTTCATGAGACTGTTGCTCAAGTGATACAAGTTATTGCAAAAAAAAAATTCAGACAATTTAGACGGTAGTGGTTTAGAATTCTTTCTTGGTCACTCTGAAAATAATAGCAAGTGAGCCGTGACTCTGTTACTGGTGCAGCAGGACAGGTAGGGATATGGTCAGTATTTAACCTTAGCAGTTACAGTTGTTCACAACAATATCTGATCACCTCCATTATTTAAGTCATTAAAAATATGATATCTTTTTTCTATACAAAAAAAGAATTTTAAAACAGAAATTATTAAGCAGGGAGCTCAGCATGCTCCTCTGACTACTAGAGGGTCTTTCCCGTAGCATTGTGCTGTCTCACATTTTCCTCCCGTGGGTCCTCCCTGCTCTCCTGTTCACGCCGCTCTCTCTGTTTGCAGTGACTTGGCCTTGCGGAATTGCTTTCTGACCTCGGACCTAAATGTGAAAGTGGGAGATTATGGAATAGGATGCAGCAGGTACAAGGTAAGCCAAAGGCTGGAAGGGCCTTGCCTTGGTCTGATTTAGTTTTCCGTAGTCCTGAGCTGGCACTGTCACAGGGTGCTGCCCATTTGCGGGGAGGGGTTGTTCTGGTCGTTCTAGTGCGAGTGCTGGCTTCCGACGTGTTGTTTTTCTAAATCGGTGGCTTTGTGCCTGAGGTCTGGCGACAGCTTTGCAGATGCTTTGTTTAAAAAGACTTGCAGTGAGTGTAATTGATGTGGTTCGATGCTGTACACTAAATGCCAGTGTGCACGTGGGCGATGCCATTATTGCCACGTGTCCCATAAAATACACGTCACGTAAGCATTTCTCCATTGTATGTTCAGTAAGAGTTTGGCTCAAGGTCAGTAAGCTTGGGATTTAGGTTTTTAAACTCTGTCATAGATATATCCCCGAAGAAAACAAGAAGTGGATGAGGTTTTTATCTGTGTGTCTGTGCAGCGCAGTTGAAGGGAGTGGCTTGAGGAGGGGCACAGAGGCCCCAGCCCGGGTCCGCACTGCCGGGAGGCCGAGGAGGCCCCTTGACCCCCTTTCCCACGCAGCAGCATGAGGATCGCATCTGTTCAGCCCTGTGGTGCTCGTGGAGAGGCCAGAGCGGCCGCGTTTCCACAGTGCTTTGTAGCTAAAAAGTGTTGTGCAGATGTGAGTTGGCCCTCCGTCTGTCCAGCAGCCTCAGCGTCCTGAATACTCGCTGTGCACCAGGCCCTCTGGAGGGGCTTGCCTGCGTTATCTCATTTAGTCTTCGCCCCAAAGGGCAGGAGGTCTTGTATCACCTCATTTTACAGATGAGGAAATAGACCCAGCTTTTTCTTTTCTGCCCAGAGTCATGCAGCTGGTAGATGGTTGAACGTGGACTTACAGCCCAGTCTGTCAGATCGTGAAGCCTGCGCCCTTTTGACCTGGCCCCACACCCCTGCTCGAGGCACACGGCCCAGCTCCTGTGCTCAGAGCCTGCGTTCTGGGCATCAGATACAGCACGCTGCCCTTTCCCGGGAAGGAATCCTGAGCTGGTATGTGTGGCTCGCAGACCAGCTCAGGAAGCCCAGGAGGCTTCAGGGACCCCTCACATGCCCTCCGCCCAGAAGGTCTCTCTCCATGCCCACTTGCTTTTTGGTTAAGTATGTGTTTTCTAAGAATGACCTGGAATTAAATCATTGAGCTCGTTAGAAGTATAATGGAATTCAAAATTCTGTGTGCTTTCTAACAAAACAGGAGGATTATATTGAAACAGATGATAAAAAAGTTTTCCCTCTGCGATGGACTGCTCCAGAATTAGTAACCAGCTTTCAAGACAGACTACTGACTGCAGATCAAACTAAGTATAGTAACATCTGGTATGTATCGATTTACCATTCTGTTAGGCTTTTGTGTAGCAAAGTCCCAGCTCTCTGCCCTGGAGCCCTTCCTTAAAGGAGAGTCACTGAACAAGATGTAGGGACGCAAGAGTGCCTGACTGGGTGAGAAAGGCAACTCGTTGGCATGGCAGCGGTAACAGTTTCAGTGACATAGTGAACTTTCCGGTCACTGCCTCTCTTACCCGGTCAACAACGAGCTCCAAATAAGCGGGACCCCCAGCCGTTTTCTGTGCCTGCCACGGGGCCTGGCATGTGCTGCCTGCGCAGTGAGCGCGCATCGAGGGGGCTGAGGACGCGGGGGTTTGGACCGCGGTGTGGCGCCGGGATTCATAGGAGGCGGTTTCCTGGGAGTCTGAGCAGCGTGTCCAAGTCCTTGACTGACACTCTCTCACAGCTTCCTAATGCGCGTCTCTGTCTGTGTGTGCTGCTGTTCTGCTTTTTTGCCTTTCTTTTTCCCCTCTTGCCTTTTTTCTGGATTGGTTTTTTTTAACTGCTTTTTTCCCTCTTAGTTTAGGAGATGTGTGCTCTGTTCCTACACGTAATGGTTTGCCCAGAAGTGATAGCACGTGCACTTCACGTACCTTAGTCAAATACGAGTTCATTCTCGGCCCTCTTTCTGAGCAGTGTAAGGGTTTCAGAACATTGGTTTTTAGCATCAGTGTTTGTTTGGCTTCTTCATTCCTTGTTTTCCTTTAAATCTCAGATCTTCCACCTGGGATTACTCCCCTTTTGTCTGAAGTGTGTCCTTCAGAATTTCCTTTAGTGAGTGTCTGCTGGTAACGGACCCTCAGGTGTTTGCAGTCGGAACAGCCTTTCTGGCCTCGTTCTGTGAATACACTCTCACTCGATGGCAGTTATCTCCTCGCCGCCTGTCGAGAGTATTGCTCTACTCTCTCCCCTCGGCGCTGCTGGGACGTCAGCTGTAAGGCTGCCTGAGCTCTGACGGTAACGCAGCTCTTCTCTCTGGCAGCTTCTCAACTCTTTTCTCCACCCATCTTTTGTTTGCTTGGGTTGTCTTTTCTCTTTCTTCTTTTAAAAAAGATTTTATTTATTTTTAGAGAGAGGGGAAGGGAGGGAGAAAGAGAGGGAGAGAAACATCCATGTGTGGTTGCCTCTCGCACACACTCCCAGTTGGGGACCTGGCCCGCAACCCAGGCCTGTGCCCTGACTGGGAATCAAACCAGCGACTCTTTGGCTCGCAGGCCAGCGCTCAATCTACTGAGCCACGCCAGCCAGGGATCGCTCGCTCACTGTCTTTCCCCCCTCCCCCCTTTTTTTTTTGGAGTTTCACTGTGATGTATATGGATGTGGATGTCCTGTTTTTCAGCTTGGGATTTATTTGGCTTCAATCTGTAGGTTGATATTGTTCTCAACCCTTAACCTTAAAATTTTGCCTTTGCGCCATCTTCTCCCCTTTTGGAACTCTAGTTAGACGAGCATTACGTGTTCTTCCTCTGTCTCTCAATCTCTCTTTCCTGGGTCCCGTCTCTTCGGCCCTCTGTGCCGCATTCCAGATGATTTTTCAGACCGATGGCCCAGCCACTAATTCTCTCTTTAAAATTCTCTCTTAAGCTGTGTCTAATCTTCTATTAAATCTGTGTGTTAAGTTTTACAGTAGTTTTTGATTTTTCAGTGTTAGGAGGTCTATGTGATTTTTAAAAATTTGCTCTGGTGTCTTTAATAATCAGGTCATACTCTGTTTCTGAAAATTTCAATGTTGAAAGTCCCTGTGTATTACACCTTGCTGCTTGGTGGTGTCTTGTTTCCTTGGGGACTTCCGGGGGTGAGGATCTGGGGAACCTAGAACGGAGGACCTCTGCTTCTGTGGAGCTCCTGGGTGCTCTGCCTGTAGGTCATGTTCCCAGTCCTGGGCCCCCTGGGCTCTGCCTGAGATGGTTTGGATGGAGTTTGGGCTGCAAGTCCAAGGAAGGGCCAGCTCTGTGTTACACCTTCTTCATGACTGTGCCCCACCCCACATACTTGGGGCCTCTCCGAGCCCAGGCAGCTTGCCCCTCGGGCTCCTGGAGTGGGTAGGGGGCAGCCTTATTTCCACTGTGAGTCCCCTTACCTGGGGCAGGACAGGGCCTCGGACTGTCCGCCTCCGCCGCCCGCAGCAGCACCCATCGCACCTCGTAAACCAAGCACAGGCCGAGTGCCGTGCTTCAGCGGAGGCCCCGGGGCCGAGGTGGGCGCTGCGCTCCGTCAGTTCTCCCGGTTTTAGACTTTGTCCCAGTGATTCCCTGCTCTTTCGTGTGCTCTTTCATGCCTTTAAGAAGATATGTTTTATGCT
Organism: Micronycteris hirsuta; assembly: GCA_004026765.1. Classification (NCBI taxonomy): domain Eukaryota; kingdom Metazoa; phylum Chordata; class Mammalia; order Chiroptera; family Phyllostomidae; genus Micronycteris; species Micronycteris hirsuta. Next base: position 281,727 of record PVJI01000152.1, read on the forward strand.
TTGTTTGTATTCTTACTGTTCTCAGCAGCGAGGCTGACCCTTGTTTCTGACAGTTTGAGAAGTCACTAGTGGCAGGGATGGCAGCAGTGCCGTCTGCTGCGACAGGCAGGGCCCACGTGCCCTGGGCCACGTGAACAGACGGGTGAGAGCTGCAGGGCATTGCTCCTCCCGGAAGGAAGAGGCTCGAAAGTTCTCAAGGAGGCTCGAGCCCGTGCAAGGTGGAGAGTCAGACAGACCTGAGAGCAGATGGCTGGTCCCGCGGGAGACCCTCCGCCACCGCAGAACAGAGAGCCCGGGCTGTGTCAGCCCTGAGCAGGAGACCGGGCTCATCTTTCTCCGGGGCGTGTCTGCGGAGATAGAAAGCGATGCTCAGGCCCTGGCCGGTGTGGCTCAGTTGGTTGGAGCGTCGTCCCGTAGACTGAAAGGTTGCAGGTTCTCTTCCTGGTCAGGGCACATGCCCAGGTTGTGGGTTCAGTCCCTCGTCAGGGCACATGTGAGAACACAACCGATTACTGTTTCTCTCTCACATCAGTCTTTCTTTCTCTCCCCTCCCACCACCCCCGACCACCCCGCTAAGCAATGAAAAAGTGTCCTTGGGTGAGGATGAAGAAAAAAATTACATACATGGAAAATAAAAAGGGAGGCTCGAGAAATGTGTTGCCGCGGTGGGTGGAAGGTTGAGAAAGCCGTGCTCTTGTTCTCTGAGGAGGAGGGTGAGAGGGCGGGAGGGGGCGTGTGGTTGCAGAACGGGCCTTCGGGGGGGCGGGAGGGGGTGGGATCAGGGACGCGGGGACATGGCGATGGGCAGAGCTGTGTGTCCAAGTCAGACTGAGCGTGGTGGTGGTCACACTACTTTTGCCGCTGATCCTGTACCACTCTCGTGGCCCTCGGTGTTTCCTGCGAAGTTCTTGTTTTCCTCAGTGAAACCGTAAACCCCCCCAGCCCCTGGCAGTGTCTTAAACTGCTGCGGTGTCCAGAGTGGCCCTGCCCCTGGCAGTTCTGTGCCAGGAAGAAGGAACTTCCTCCTTCTCAACTTGGATAGAGAAATTTGGGCCCTTTTATTTTCTTTGATAGAAATGATCTCTCAGCTTACATACCGAATATGCTGAATTTTTCCTCTGACTTGTGAAATGCATGAGAGAATTAATATTATACCATGTTAGACAGTAAACTTATTCAATATAGATTACTATTCAAACAAACATTCTGGCAGGTATTGATCAAAGCCAATTAACCTACCAATCCCTAAACCTGGCTGGGTGTCAGAATCAGTCAGGAGCTTTTAGAAAGACTGTTTGCTAGGCCCCACTGGCACCTGCCAGCTGAGAGTCCGTGCAGGTGGTCATACACACCAGTGGGGTCAGTGGAAGCTGCTCAGATGACCCAGGTGGCCCACCAGGGTCAGGAGCCGCTGCAGGAACTAGGGGACGGTAATGCACAGCAGAAGGTGGGAGTGGTGAGGGGCGTGTGGAGCCCACGTCGAGGGGTGAAGGGTAAGTGTCCATCTGACTGGAGCGCAGAGGCCTCTCCGCGGGGACAGAGCAGTGGGCAGGAGAGCGCGTGCGACCCACAGAGGGAAGGGGCATCTTGCCTTCTGTGAGGTCCGCACACCTGGAGGCGCAGAGAGCCTGGGCTCAGGGAGGAAGGGAACCCCTTCATTGCAGCAGCGTGGCCCAGACGACCCGGAGTCACTGTGGCGAGTGCACGGTCCGACCGGGAGGAATTGTTTGTGTACGGGTTCCTTGTAGGTACTTTCTGGTGTTTGCTGCTGTTATGGTTGGAATTTTTTTGTGCCATAAAACTTGGAATTCAGAATATTTATCTTTATCTGACCAGCTTGATGAACTCTCAAATCAGTGTAATGATCTTTCATATAATTTCTTGACTCTTGAAGTTGAGAATCGTACCGAGCTCCTCCCCGTAATGGTGCCTGTTGCCCCTGTTTCATTTTTTTTTGCATTGGCCCAAACCCCCAGAGTCGGAGGCACTGGTCGGTCTGAGGAGGCATGCCTGGTGTGGTCCTCATTTTAGCGAGAATGTCTCTTTAAAATCGTGTGCAGGAACTGTCTTCAATGTCTTGTTCAGTACACACCTCGTCCTTACAGTTCCTAATGATGGCACAAATAAAAATGTGGATTTTAAAATTCATCATGTAAAGGGAGAAAAGAAATAACCACTTTCTTTTTCCCTCAGGTCCCTGGGTGTGACGCTGTGGGAACTGTTTGATAATGCTGCTCAGCCGTATTCCAACCTGTCCAATGCTGAGGTTCTTAACCAGGTCATTCGAGAGAGGGACACGAAGCTCCCCAAGCCCCAGCTGGAGCAGCCGCATTCCGATCGGTGGTCAGTGGCTCCCTGTTTTGTTTTGCTGTCTTCAAAAGATAAGGCAGTCCTGTTTCCATGGGTTTTAGTTAGATATTCCCTAGTTTTAAACAGTGTGTGTTACAAGAACCAGTCATTGTATATTATTCATAATGTTTTTTAGAATTAACATCTATTTTTACAAATTAACGTTATTTTTGAAAAATGTATAGAACAAGCAGGAATTTATGTATTATGTACAATAAAAAAATGAGAAGTCCACACTCATTAGAAAAATCAACAGTAAGGGAGTTTGCCGCTGTGGAATTATTTTTCAAATGAGGCTATTTATATAAGTGATATCTAACGTGTGAGAAAAAAGATAGCATAAAACTAATATTTAAAGTGGCAGTGGAAACTAACTTGCACAATGTATGTTCACGTTTGCAAAACAGACTGACTTACGAGTCTTTGGATCAGCTCTCATTCCACTTCCCATTAGGATCGGCCCGCCTCTCGCCAGGCCTCTGTCTGCACCCCTGCCTGCCCGGTCGGCACTGCCCCTGCAGCTGGGCGCCCCCGTGTGTGGGCAGTGCTCAGCGTCCTGGGGATCGGGACCGTCGCCCCTGGAATGGCTTGGCATGTATGCTGCGCACTTAACACTCGTGGCTGTCTGGGTCTTCCCGCCTGCGCGTGGCTACAGCTGTGGGCTGCGTTCGGCCGGCCCCTGGAAGGCCCAGCTCTTGGTGCCTTCTTCAGGCGTCATTCCCTCTTTTCCCTCCACGTTTGGCTCCTTTCATGACCTAAGGAAGCCATGTGCTGCAGAAGATGGTGGTGCTGCTGCTTGCTGGGGGAGTCATTAGAGATCAGTCACCAGCATTTGTCCGTGTGGGTTCTTGCAGAAACCTGCAAGGGGAGCGCGTTCTTTCTGCACGGGTGCCTGTGGCGGTTGTCTTCGGAGGACAGCGCATTAAAGCTATTCTTTTCTAAATTCAGCAGATAAGTCCCTGGTTAAACACCAGAGGAGCAAATGACAGGCAAAAGAATTGCAGTGACCCTGTGAAATGGCCCGAGAAGACAGAAGTCCGTGGTTCAGTGTATTATGTCATTTCCTCCCTCACAGGGGTCTCGCCGGGAACCGAACACCTTCCTGTGGTCAACAGTGGTTAACGTGTAGCAGCTTTGGGGGTGTCAGGTTGGCTTGGGGGTTCTCGTAAAGCCTTTTCGTATAGTAAAAACGACTTGTTGTCGGTCCGTTGACAGCCTCTCGTGTGTCCCCCAGGTACGAAGTGCTGCAGTTCTGCTGGCTGTCCCCAGAGAGGAGACCGGCAGCCGAGGACGTGCACCGGCTGCTCACCTGCCTACGCGTGCAAAGCCAGCGGGACTCAGAGGCCGGCTTCGAGCAGCAGTGGGACGCCCTCAAACCGAGCACAAGCAGCAGAGACACCTCCAGCAGCGCCGCATTCCCGATCCTCGACCACTTCACCCGGGACCGGCTCGGCCGGGAGATGGAGGAAGTCCTCACTGTGACGGAGACCAGCCAGGGCCTGAGCTTCGAGTACGTCTGGGAGGCCGCCAAGCATGACCACTTCGACGAGCGTGGCCGGGGCCCCCCAGACGAAGCCCTGTCATACACGGGCGTCTTCTTTCCGGCGGAGGTGTTCGAGCGCTCTCTCTCCGACCCCGGGCCCGGGAAACAAGATGGCAGTGGCCAGGACGTCCCCGTGAGAGCCCCCGGAGTGGTCCCCGTTTTCGATGCCCACAACCTCTCTGTTGGAAGCGACTATTACATCCAGTTGGAAGAAAAGAGTGGTAGCAACTTGGAGCTCGATTACCCACCGGCACTGCTCACCACGGAAATGGAGAACCCAGAAAGGACAAGTGATGAGGTGCCCCCGCTTCTGACGCTCAGGAGCCTCGAGTTGGAGGAGTCCAGTACAGATGAGGATTTCTTCCAAAGCAGTACAGACCCCAAGGATCCCGGCGTCCCTGAGGACATGCGTGCTACCCAGGGCCCCGAGAGCCCTTTCAACAATCTGTTTAATGATCTCGACAAATCGGAGGATCTGCCCAGTCACCAAAAAATATTTGACTTAATGGAACTAAATGGAGTTCAAGCCGACTTTAAACCAACCGCTTTAAGTTCAAGTTTGGATGACCCCAAAGACTCAGTGATAACAGGCCACTTTGAGAAAGAAAAGCCCCGTAAGCTTTTTGACTGTGACCCTCTTTGCTTGTCAGAAAACCTTATGCACCAAGATAATTTTGATCCACTGAATGTGCAAGAATTGTCAGAAAACTTTTTATTTCTCCAAGAGAAAAACTTACTGAAAGATTCATTGTCTAGCAAAGAACAGATAAATGATCTTCAAACAGAACTTAAAAATGCTGGTTTTACTGAAACTATATTAGAAACTCCATGTAGAAATGCTTTAGATACTGAGCTTAGGTTTGCTGAAAATAAACCCGGCTTTTCTTTGTTGCAAGAAAGCACAGGTGTGAAGGGCCAGAATGCAGGGGCCACGCTCGGGGACCGCACCCTGAGCCCGTCATCCCCGCCTTCCCCGGAACTGCAGGTACCTCCTACCTCCCTCGACGTAGAAGGGACCCCTCACAGTGTACCTCCAGGCGTGTTCCTGAAGCAGGGAGAAACCACGCCCAGGCGTTTAGGTGTCAGTATCCATGACGACGGTCTCTGCCAAGAAACAAATTTAGAATCTATGGCCGTCCCCGTTGAAATGCCCTCTGCTGATGTCAAAACCCCCGGCATTGGCCACGGCTCCCCTGACCTGACTCACCAAAGTGAGGAGGCCTCCAGACGAACCCAAAGTGACTCAGTTCTGGGGGGTGACGTTTTTGCCGGTAAAGTGAGTGTAGGGAGTGGTCTTCCAGAGCTGAGACAGAACCTGCAAAAGCAGCCGCTTTCAGAAGACCACCTCAGTAACAGTCTGCTAGAGAAAAACTCGGAGGCTGTGGGCGCTTTGAATCAGCTGCATTGCAAAGATGCTGCAAAAGCAGGGGGCTTGGTGTCAGCCCTTTCCTCGGACTCTGCCAGCCAGGACAGCCTCTTAGAAGACAGCTTGTCGACCCCCATTCCCGCTTCAGAGCCGTCCATGGAGACCCCTGACTCTCTGGACTCGGTGGACGTCCACGAGGCTCTGCTGGGGTCTTTAGGCTCTCAGTCCCCTCAGAAACTTTTACCCCCTGACAAGCCTGCCGACAGTGGGTACGAGACAGAGAACCTGGAGTCGCCCGAATGGACTCTGCACCCTGCTCCCGATGGTGCCTCAGCCTCGGACGTGGCCACAGCAAGTGACAGCGGTCATGGCGAGTTGCCTCCCAACCCTGTCATTGTCATCTCAGATGCAGCCGATGGCCACAGAGGTACCGAAGTGACCTCACAGACTTTCGCACCTGGCTCACAGAGCTCGTACCGAGACTCTGCTTACTTCTCAGATAATGATTCTGAACCCGATAAGAAGTCAGAGGGGGTCCCAGGAACCTCAGTGTCAGCCGTGGCATTGGTGACAGATCAGCCCCTGCCTGGGCCAGTCATCCCAGAGCAAAGTCCTGGCACCGAGGACAGTTGCCTGGAAACCGAAACTAGGCAGCCAGACCAAAGTTGTCTATCCGCTTTGCAAAATTCCAGTCTCCTGGAATCGAGAGAAGCATCAGAACCTGCACTGACTGGCATTTCCAAAGAGCTGCCTGCTCCTGAAGACGAGGCTGGCAGCCCCTCAAGTGTGCTGAACTCCGAGCCGAGCAGCGGCGACGACTTCGAGGCGCAGGAAGAGCGCCCCTGCGCGATCGTGTCCACCGGGACTAACACCAACGAGCTCCTTGCGTTTGCCAGTTCCGCCTTCCGCTCCGGCAGCCCGCCCGGCCTGACGGTGGACAAGCCCTTACCCAGCCACTCAGAAGGCCCCAAGCTGAAGGAGCCCGATATCGAAGGGAAGTACCTGGGGAAGCTCGGTGTGTCGGGGATGCTCGACCTCTCCGAGGACGGGATCGACGCAGACGAGGAAGACGAGAACAGCGACGACTCGGACGAGGACCTGCGGGCGTTCAACCTGCACAGCCTCAGCTCCGAGTCGGAGGACGAGACCGAGCACCCCGTGCCTGTGATCGTCAGCAACGAGGACGGGAGGCACCTGCGGAGCCTGCTGAAGCCCCCGGCCACTCTTGCCATTGACCAGCTGCCAGATGACTGGAAGAAAGAAAAGAAGGCCGTGACATTTTTTGATGACGTCACAGTCTATCTGTTTGACCAGGTAAGTTACCTCTGAAAATTGTCATGGTAGAGAATTCCAAAATGTGGTAGGGAATTGAGTGTGCTCTGTTTTCCTAATTCTCCTTTTGAGGCCACAGATTACTTTATGATTACTCAAAAAAAAAAAAAGAAGAAATTTGCAGTTGGTTGCCATTGCAGTCCCAAGAATATGCAGAAATGTAGTTTGCACAGGGACCTCCCGTGAAATCAAGGGGCGGCGGCTGTGCGCTCCTCCTCCTGGGTCTCCCGGGAGAGGCCGCTGCAGTGGTTCCCTGCAGGGGCAGGTCTTCATCCCTGACAGTCAGGGGGAGCGCCCGGCGCACGGGTGCAAGCCGGGCAGGCGGTCTGGCTCCGGGGCAGCCCTGGAGACGTCGCCCGGCAGGGCCTGGGCAGCGCAGGGTCTACAGCCCTCCTGCTCGCCCTGCAGTGCCCACCAGGTGGGCACAGACTTTGCCTTCTTTAACAGTGACCCAGCTGATAATTCAGAGATTAAAAAAAAAATACTCGTTGACTAGTCTCCATAGCCCTTGAACTTCTCGCATCCGCGGGATTGTGAGTGCAGCTCAGTCACAGGCACGTCTGAGTGGGGTCCCTTTACACTCAAGAAGGTGCAGGAGTCCTTGGCTCTTGTCTCCTTAAAGCCACCGCCCTCCCTCTGTGTCACTTCTCGGAGTGGAGGCTGTCACAGCCTCTTCTCAGCGTCGTGCCCCTGGGGCTCTGCTCTCCAGGCCGCTTGTGTCTTTTGCGGGGCGCCGTGCAAACGGACTCACACGGTGTAGAACCTGTGCAGGCCAGCTTCTTCCTGTCTGTGTTTCCTTTGAGATCCGCCCCAATTGCACAGTCGACAGGCCGTCTCCTGTGTTGCGGAGCCGGGTCCCTGGGGTGTGGGTGTACCCAGAAGGTGTCGGCGCCCCCTGCGGAGGGACCGTCTGGGTGTTCGTCTGTGGGGCTGCTCACAAACAAAGCTCCTTTGAACAATTGTGTGCTGGTTTCTGTGCAGGCACACATTTTTGGGGGGATGAGTGTCCAGGAGTGTGCTTGTGAGGTTGTGTGGTAAGCGTGTGTTTCGGTTTTTAAGGGAAATCACTCTTTTCCGCAGTGGCCCTGCCGTTTTACACTCCCACCGCAGTGCAGGGGAGGTTCGGCTTCTCTGCGCCCTGCTGCTGCTGCTCACGCGGGCTCCCAGCGGGCGTGGAGGCCGCCCAGGCGGGTCTGCAGCTGCACTCCTGGCGGCCGGCGGCGGAGCTGCGTGTCTTCTCTCATGCTCACGTGTTCCGTGTGTGTGTTTGCTGTCCGCGTGTCCTCTTCAGTGACATTCTCCACCTTCTGCCTGTTTTTAACCGGTTTCTTTGTGCTCTGAGTTTTGAGAGTTTTTGTAGATTCTAGATAAGGGTCCTTCGTCAGATGTGTGGTTTGGAATACTTCTCCCAGTCGGTGGCTTGTCTCTCACAGAGCAGAAGTTTTAAGTCTTGATGAGTTCCTGTTTACCAGTTTGTTTGTTTTTCCATGGGGCATACTTTAGTCATGGTCAAACACTGTCACCAAGCCCTGTATCCCAGCTACTCTTTCTAAAAGTTTTACAGTTTTCTGTTTTTTGTTTAGATCTGTCACATTTTAAGTTAGTTTTAGTGTGAGGTTGAGGTTGGGGCTTTCGTTTCGTGTTTGGATGCCTGCCCGGCGGGTCCAGCGCCGCCTGCTGCGACCACCGCCCCTGTCCGTGAATAGCCTTCGCACCTTTGTCAGAACTGAATGGCCACGTCTCTGGGGGTCTGTTTCTGGGCGTTTCGGTCTGTCCCCCTGGTCCGTGTGTTTGCCTCCTGGCCAGCACCTCGCTCTTGTGATGTCATCGTGGTTGAAATTAGGGGGTGTCACTCCCCTATTGTTTTCGTTCCTTTTTAAAATTGTTTTGGCTTCTGTAGTTCCTTTAATTTTCCATATAAATTTTAAAATTGACTTGGCTGTAGCTTAAAAAAAATCCTACTGCAATTTTGATGGGAATTGCATAAAATCTGAAGGTCAGTTTGGGGAGAACAGACATGTTTGCGGTGCTGAGTCCTGGCTCAGGACCACGGCGGGTCTCCTGTGAATTCTTCCACGTGTCGTGTGTTTCCAGCACACGTGTCCTCTCCGTGCTGTGTTACATTTATGACTAGTATTTCATTTTCCGAGGAGCTGGTACAAATTTGGAATTCTGGGTTTCCTCTGCTCCTGGCCAGCGTGTGGGAACGTGATTGGTTTTTGGGTTGACCTTGTCCTGCTGCGCTCGCGCGCTGCTCTGGAGAGGTTTTCCGTTCGCGTTTTTTTTTTTTTTTTTAATAATTATACTTTTTTTTTTAAAGATTTATTTTTATTTATTTTTAGAGAGAGGAGAAGGGAGGGAGAAAGAGCAATGTATGGGTGCCTCTCACACGGCCCTCACTGGGGACCTGTCCCGCAACCCAGGCATGTGCCCCGACTGGGAATCGAACCGGGACCCTCTGGTTCCCAGCCCGCGCTCAATCCACTGAGCTACACCAGCCGGGCACTTTTGCGTTTTTTATTTTTCAAATTTCTTAATCGTTTTCTACACAGTTGGTCATGTTGCCTGCAAATAGGGCCAGGCTTATTTCTCCTTTTCCAGTCCATGTGCCCTTTATTTCTTTTCCTCCCCACGCTGCGCTGGTGAGGACCAGGAGGGGCCATGGGCATCGACCCGGCCTGAGGAGAGCAGCGGTCTTTGGCCTTGATGATGACGTAGGAGTTTTGTGGGTGCTGCTTACCAAGTTAAGAAGGTTCTCGCCTCATCTTGATTTGAGAGAGTTTTCGTCCTAAATGGATACTGAGTTTTGTCCAATGCACTTCATACATCAGGTGGCCCTTCCGTTACTGTGTTAATGTGGTAGGTGACATTGATGATCACATACTGAATTAGCTTTGCCTTCCTGGAATACAGCCCGTTTTATTCTTGTCACGTGCTGCGGGACTTGGCTTGCGGGCGCACTGTGGAGGGTTTCGTGTCTGTGTCCAGGAGGCACAGTTTGGGGAGGCTTGTTCGCTTCTGTGGCTGATTGGGGTTTGGGGGTTTTCGTGCTGTTTTTGGTGTTGTCCTTGGTTCTGGTGTCATGGTGATGCTGGTCTCATGAAATAAGTGGGGTGGTATTTCTTTCTCCTGTTTCTGAAGGGATTGTGGGGATTTATTGATCTTTTTGAAGAACTGCTTTTGGTTTCATGGAGTGTTTTTTCTTTATAATTTTCTTTTCAATTTTATTGATTTCTGCTTTATTGTTTCTTTGCTTCCACTTGCTTTAGATTTATTTTGCTCTTCTTTTTCTAGATTTTTAAGGAAGATGCTTAGGATTTAAGACCTTTCTTTTTTCCAATAGTAGCAGTTAATGCTATAAATTTTCCTCTGTGGACACATTAGCTGCATCCCGCAAGTTTTAATGTTGTATTTTCATTCACTTCAAAATGTTTTCTGATTTTTCTCAAGGCTTCCTCTTTGACCCGCAGATTATTTATACATGTCTTAATTTCCAAGCCTTCTGTGGGTCAGTGGTTCCCCTTTCAAAGTTTTTGTTGCAGTGTTTGAATTCAGCACATCCGGAAATGCAGAGCAGGCACTGGGGTGGGCAGAGAGCTCTGGAAGCTCTTTGGTGCTGATTCTAGAAGCAGCAGGAGGGGTCTTCTGACACCCAGAGAAAGGGGAAGAGATCCTTTTGCCCGCCCTTTGCTCTCACTCCCCGCCCTAGGCAATTCCAGGGTAGTGGCAGTGGGGGGGGTGGGGCAGAAGCCTGTGCTTATGAGGGGAGGGGATGTTCTCCCCACTTGGAGGGGCTGTGACCCCAAGAGTTAGAGTGAGGAGAACCCCCGATGCTCTTTTTTTGTTGTTATTTTTAGAGAAAGAGAGAGAAACATCGATTTGTTGTTGCACGTATGCATTTATTGGTTGCTTTCTATCAGTCCTCTTTCCGGAGATCAAACCCCAAACCTTGACGTATGGGGATGACACTCCAACCAACTGAGCTATCTGGCAGGGCCACCAGGGGCTTCTTTACCTCCTTGTGCTCCTGCTGCAGAGCTACAGAAAGTTTGCGGCGTGGTGGGGCGGCACAAGTCCCAGCCTTCCAGCCAGAGGACCAAAAAGGAAAGGCCCAAGACATCAGAAAATACCAGGGGTGCCACGGAGAGAGGCGCGTGGACAGGCAGCCCGTGGAGTCGTTTCTGAGCTCCCGGCTTGCCTCCGAGCTGTACCTGGGAGCAGATTGGACCTGGAATAGCACAATGAAGCTTTGAAACCTGAGCTGTCGGGGGACCCCGCCCCAAGGTCCAGTCTGGCCAGTGGGTGGCACATGCACTGGACAGGTTCAGGAGTCCAGGCCAGGAGCTGGAGGAGGGGGTCAAGTTCACTGCTGGTTTGGTGTCTGAATTCTAGCCTCCTTCCACAACTGGCCTCCTTGCTACTGTTTACTTCTCACGCTCCAAGTAGCTGCTTCGTGCTTCCTGCCGGGCTGTAGAGCTGCGTGCAGTGAGAGAGACGGGGCTGTGTGTTCCTGTCCCACCTCTCAGAACTGGGACCGCCTGCTTTAGGAGGAGCGTGGCACAGCCGGTCGCTCAGACGCGCTGTGGCCTGCCACGGCGTCCACCGGTGGGCTCCGGGAGCCAGCGCTTGCTGACGGGCTCTTGCTTGGCTTTTCAGGAGACCCCAACCAAAGAACTGGGACACTGCGGAGCGGAAGCGCGCGGCCCGGAGCGGGGCAGCCCCACGCCGTCGTCTGGCTCCCCCTGCCTGGGCAGGTGCATGAACTCCGAGAGTTCCACCGACGAAGAAGGTATTTTACTTCACGGACGGGTTTGACAAACGGGAAAGAGCGCGTTTGTGAGCCACACACACCCTATGCGGACGACATCAGACACTGCTTTAGACGGCCCGGGACACGCGGGGGCAGCTCCGCCAGCTGCCGGGCAGAGCGGTGTTTGCGGACCTGCAGAGCGCGTCTGTGTGTTTGCTCTCCACCTGTGTCGTGGGCACCGGAGAGTGACATCGTGTGTTGTGCTTGTAGGTGGAGGCTTCGAGTGGGACGACGACTTCTCCCCAGACCCCTTCACGTCGAAGACGACCAGTAACCTTCTGGGCTCCAAGCCGTCTCTGCAGACATCAAAGTACTTCTCGCCGCCGCCGCCGCCACCCCGGAGCACGGAGCAGAGCTGGCCCCACGCGGTGCCGTGCTCCAGGTTCTCCATCTCGCCCGCCAGCATCGCCAGCTTCTCTCTGACACACCTGACCGACTCAGACATCGAGCCAGGAGGTGAGGGGGTGCTGGGGTGCGTGTTGACCTGACACCCTCCTGAGGGGCAGATCGTAAACAGTTCTTTGGGAAGCTCCAACCACCTTGATTGACCGTGTGCTCTCAGGACCACTGTCACTGCGGGAGCTTAGTGCTGCCTGCAGGTGCCCCTCTCTGCCCTGCTGGGCTGAGTGGCCTGGGCAGATGCAGGACTTGTCCCAGTGTGGGGGCCGCCTTTTCTTCTCCGTTTTCCACTTTTGCTACTAGCCACCCCGCCCCCAGCTCCCATTCTTTCTCCCCTGGAGAAGCAGTTCTTCGCAAAGCTTATGCTCTTGAGAACACTTGGCCCTGGTTTTGGGATCGAGCCCAAATGCGCCCTGGTTCTTCCCAGGACTGTTGATTTTGCCATTAAGTCTCGGTCTTCATATGATACCAGAAGGCCTGGGTGCAAGGCATGCGCAGGGCCCATTTGAAGTGGTATTGTCCGAACATATGGACCCTTTTCTCCCCGTGACTAGATTGGAAGATAAATGTTAATAGGTACATTTTTTCATTTGAAGTTTGCAGATCAAATAATAGCTAGGAAATATAAAGAGCTCTTGTTTGTGTTTGTGCTGTGCTTAATTGTGCTGATTAGATAATGCCCATGACCTGCCGCTCTGTCAGAGGGGCAGATGTGTGCCAGTTAGAGGTGATTTTTCTCCCGTGCCCTAAGTCTTGACATTGACCCGGTGTGGGAGCCGAGCAGATGTGTTTGCGAGTCTGGCAGGGACGGCTGCCCGGCGAGAACACACGGGGCTCAGCAGGTGGTGGGTGTCCGCGCTCGCGGCTTCAGTTCCTTTTTCTGCAGCGCAGAGCAGGTGCTGTCCAGGCTATTTTTATCTGTGACGATCATTTTAAACCCGGCTTTGCTTGCTCTCTCCTCAATAGGAAGCAGTGAAGATGGAGAAAAGGATTAGAGGGCCGCTGCTGCTCTCGGGTTCCAGGCTGCTTCCCCAGGACAGCAGCCCTGCACTGCCAGCCAGGCAGCACTGCCCACGGGCTGTCGGCGGAGACGGGGCAGGGACGAAGACTCAGGAGGTGGTCTGGGCCCGGGGCCCTCACGGGAAGCCCGTCCGGGAGACGTGGTCCTGTCCAGCGTGCGTTGCCGCCCTGGTGGCCGCTCTTGCTCGCTAAAGACACTCGGACTCTGGTCGTCCTTGGGGTGACCGTGCTCGGGTGCGTGGGAAGCTGGGGGCCTCCGGCCGATTCTCACTTCCACGCGTGTGTTCTCTGCGTCCACCCCCGTGCATCCTGTCTGCGCACAGGGGCCAAAGGGCGTGTGGTGGGACTGGGCACCAGTGAGCCATATTTATTACTTTGAAAGAAATCACTAATTGCTTTCTGTAATTGCACTGTGGATAAATGTTCTAAGAGTCCCTGATATTGTACAGAATCCTAAATTATTCAAGGAAAATAAGGCAGGTCAAGCTGGTGCTACCCACTAGTTTGATTTTTTTTTCCTGTTTTATAGTTTGTTTGCTCTGCATGGTACTTGTAAAGCTTAAATACTTCGAGTGTATGCAGTCCTTAGAATTGTTGGAATTGTACATATGGTACTCTTTCGTAAATGACAAATGACTCCGAATGTTAGTGCTTCCTGTCCTTGTGGGAGACGTTTGATTGCCCTGCTGTTGCCAGACTAAAGCCCATGTAGTCTTTTCCCTGGGAGGTGTTCTCCCTGCAGCAGGCGAGGCTTCTCAGAGGAGCTGAGGGCCCTGCAGCCTCTCCGTGTGATTCTCCTGCCCCACTCCCTGATTTTCTTAAGCCTTCTTGGTAAAAATTGAAAAGTGACACACCTCAGAGCTCAGTGCTGGTTGGACCATGCAGCCCCTGCCCCTCTCCCAGCGGCGGAGCGGGTGGGGAGCCCAGAGGCACCTCCCCTCCCAGCCAACTGTCCATCTACCATCTCTAGATCGAGACTGCTGTGGCTTCAGCTGCTGTGGGCCTCCCGCTCCCCAGAGGGCTCGGCTGCGCAGAGCTGTTTGATTGGTTCTGTTTGTAGAAGCTCAGCGGAGGGGGTTGAGCCTTTAATCACCCCCGAGCTGAATTTTGCCCTCAGAAGCACCCTGAGTCATGTCATGTGGCTGGTTTCTGCGGCCTGGGGACACAGTACGTCCTGCAGCTGTGAGGAGGGACAAAGGGCAGTGGGGGAGCCTCCCTTGCCGGCATGTCTTCCTGGCTGGAACCTGGGCAGCCCTGCACGACCGCACCCCCAGATGCACCCGGGTGAACCACACTGACCCTCCTTCCTGCATTAAGCACCAGGTGCTCCCCTTGCTTGGAAAGGGGCCGAGCGTGTCCAGTGCGGCCTCACGGTGTTGGTGACCTCTCTCTGCAGTCCTCGAATTCTGTTTGAGCCGTGTGGCAGCACTGTGCTGAGGGCGGTGGTGTATGCTCACGAAGCCAGGTCTGTGTCCCCGTGCGCGCCCTTCCCCCGGGTGCTCTCCTGACCCCACGAGCGCCAGGCTGACTCTCCAGGCCTCAGGGCTGCGTGACGTGTCACAGGAGCTGGGTGTTGGGACGAGGTGCAAACGTGAACGCTGGCTCCAGGTTCCTTAGTAAAGTTTGGCCTTTATTATCAATTCTGGTTTCACTCTACTAACTTTTTATATGAGCAATAACTTTCCTGAGCAAGGAAACTCAGAATGGAGAAAGCGCTCCCTTTCCCCCACTTGCTGTGAGCATGGAGCACCAGGCGGGGGGCGCTGCCGGGAGCCGGACCCTGTGACGGGCGCTTTGGAACGTTAACGGGGCATTAGAAGGTGATTTTGCCAAAATTGCCAAACTCTGAATTTCTTACTGTGGAGACTTCCTGAGCTTTCTGAATTTTTACATCTAATTACCAGCGTGGTTTAGAGAGGGAGTGAGGCAATTATACTAGTTTTTTAAAAAGTATAGGTTTAAGAGGTACAGATTTAATGACCAAAATCCAGCAGATCCAGAGAATGTATAGTCTTCTTAATACAGTCAGCCCAGGCTAAATTTGGTATTTTGGGGTTGTCCATTTTTCACTATGATTAAGGAGATTTTAACATAATCCCCATTTTAATTTATTTTAAGTATGTATCACTCTCATAATTAATTGCCAAGAAAAGTCTTTTTATACATTGCATTGGGGTAGGTTGGAGTAGCAGATCTTCCTGTGGGGTTGCATGCAGGGAGGAATTTATATTTGTAGTAAACATGTAAGTGGACATGTTCTTTTGAAATCTCAAGCAATACACAAGAAATAAATTATGTACATTAAGTTTTTCAGCCCGTTTTCAAAATGTCAGCATGTGCTCTGTGTGTTCCGGTTTTTTTACTCAGCTGGTGTCAGTGATGGGTTTGCAAGCAGCGCTTCCTCTAAGAAGCAATGCAGCGAAATAAAGCGGTGGGTTCTCTAGGCGATGCGGGTGAGGTTTGAAATGCCCGGCTCCCAGTGATGTTTCCTGGCCGCCCTGGAATATCTTATAAGGTTTTAATTAGTCCTACTTTGGTGGAGTGTATGTATTTTAAATCCTATAATAAAAATAATGTAACCTTCATTTCCTTCCTAGCTAGATGCTAATTTGTGTTACCAAATGACTCTGTTGCAAGTCAGAGAGGGAGACACAGAGTGCTCCCCGGGCCCATCCGAAACTCGGACGTGGTCTGGGGGAGAGCCGTCCGTCTCACGGGTGGAGAAGCTTGGCAAAGCGAATTAAAAACAGACACGCATTCTGACTTCTCGGTGCACGGGCGATTGTTCCTGCAGAGATGGGCTCACCCGAGAAAAGACTGTCTTGCTGCCATTAAAACACCTCTGAAAACCTCTTCCTGTTAGTATTCCTCCCCACAGGTGTTTGTGGGGCGAGCGACTCGCACGCTGGTCCCGAGGGCCCAGGTGGGCAGGAGGCAGCGCCTGCTCTTCCCAGGTGGTGTGGCTGGTCATCGAAACTCCCCGAAGGGCTGGGGTTGGGCTCCCGGGACTTCAGGGTGCTGGCCTTACGGGAAGCAGCCTCAAACTAGAAGGGTGGCGCGGAGTCGCTCCAGACGCACGTCTCTGAGACGGTGTCCTCAAGTCGCGGTGGGGTCCACTCGAGCTTTGACTGTTAACAGCGGAAGCTCTCAAGGGTGTGGTGTCAGTATTGAATTCCCAGCAGCCTGGTGTGCGAATGGCTTGAATGGGCCTAGGTCGGACTGCGTACCCACTGGTCAGCTCCGCGGCAGACAGCCCGGGCGGCCGCCTGCAAGGTCTCCCCGCTGTGCAGTCGTAAGAGTTATATTCACGGCAATATAACCGTCATGGACTCTCAGTTTAAATTGTGTACATTTTTAACTGTAAGATTTTTACTGTATATTGATGCATAGTGTGATTCAATAAATTGCTTGTAATTTAAAAACTATTTAATATTCGAAATAAATATAGTTATATATTTATAAACTCTGTTGCTGCGTTTATTCCATGTTTTTCACCCTGAAGGCCGCGGGTGGGGAGCCTGGCACTGCCCTGGTCTCCTGATGCCCGTGCCCAGGGCAGACCTCGGCCCCGCGCCCGGGGACCCGGGAAGCTAAGCCTGCGTGCGGCGCTGGTGCGGCGCTGGTGCTCCTGGAACCCGAAGCCTTCGCACTTGGGGAGTTTCAGAAGCGTTTTCATTCCGAGGCCCAGCATCTAATGAGCTCTAAGCCAAAAGGCAAATCAGCTCAAAACTAGCCTTCCGCTGCCTTGAGTGAACCTCGCCGCCCCCCGCCCGCCCCGTCGCGCTGTCCCTTGCTCCCTGGTCCGAGCTGAGGTGCCGAGAGCCTAACAGGCTTTGCGAAGACCTGCTACGCCTGGCCCCAGCCTGGATTTCAGAGCTGGTCGCGCAGCCCCGGGTTCTGCGGGGCGCACGTGGCTCCCGGGCGCCCTACCAGCCCACAGGCCCCCGGAGCCAGGTGCTTGTAACGCCTTTTAATGTGCCTGTAAGCGGGGACGAAACTGAGGCAGGGTGCGGGTGCGATTAAGTGGAGCGCGTGGGCGGCAGAGCCGGGTGGAGCTCGCTGCCCCTGGAAGCCTGAACCGCGGGCTCGCACACAGGCCCCGCGGGGCGCGGCGCCACCCCCTCCCCCCCCCACCCCGCCCCGACGAGCCGGCGTTGTGGGGGGCGCTGTGTCCCAGAGCCCCGGGCAGCGCTGCTTGGTCCGCCCGAACTGGGGCTACTGCACTTGGGAGACGTGACCGCTGCCCGTTTAAGAAACGAGCATTATTACAAAACGGCGTTTCCGCTCATTCTGACGCCCCGTGTTCTGAGCCTTAACCCCAAGACCAGGTGCGGTCCCGGGCTTCCCCTCCGCGCAGGAGCTGCGGGGTGGCCTGTCTCCCAAGCCAAGGTCCGGGCTCTGCGATGGGAGTGGGGTCGCTGCCCGGGCAGCAGGTGCGTCCCTCCCCTGCAGGCACCGGCCCCGCCCCGGCCCGGCCCCGCCCCGCGGGCTCATTTACATGTGGCCGCGGCCCCGCCTGGGGCAGCTAAAGCGACGTGTCCTTGTCCCCCGTGGGCAGCCCTGGTGAGCACGGCCGCGGATGCCCAGGTAATGAGGTAGGGGTTGCGGGGGCGGGGAGCTGTGGGGACAGGACCCTAGGTCAGGACAGGGTGTGGTCTGGGGGAAACCGGGGTGGGACCTTGACTGGGACCTTCCACAGGTTAGCCTGGTGGGCTGCTTTGCAGGCTCCGGCCACTGCCCGGGCCCCTGGGTCTGGACCCTGCCAACCCATGACCACAGCAGTTCCGGCCCCAGTGTCATCCCTGTATGTGATGGGGTGGCTGGAATCGGTGCCAGTCCATCAGGGCAAACAGGAGGCAGAGGGCTGTCCTGAGCTAGGATGGCACTGTATCTGTGGGTGGCCTGAGCAGGGCGTCAAAGGCCACCTAAGCTCAGGAGCCCCCAGAGGTGGGGACAATGAGGAGCATGGGGCCAGAGAAAAGTCCAGGGGTCGGGATGCCTCACTCAGGGGGCCAGGGGCCCACCAGGACAGGGAAAGGTCTGAAGGGTCAGCATGAGGTCTGTCGGGGGCATGGGGGTGTGGGAGGGTCAGCTCAGGGCTCCCTGGGGTCACTGACTGGGCACCAGGTGGTCAGCTGTGATTGGGTGGCGAGGAGGCTGCCATGGGTAGCTGTCCTGAGTGTCCACCTCCCTGCCGAGTGACCACAGGGTGGCTTATGTTCTGGATTTCAGCTCCAAAGGACCCCCCCCCCCCACCCCGCTCAGAGTCTTCACCCCTGGGATAACCAGTCTGGAACCATGAAGACCAAGGCCCGGCCCCCCAGGCGCAGGGCGGCCGCGCAGAGCACAGAGGCCACCCCAGGGGATCAGACCCCCGACAGGGGCCAGCCAAACTCCGGGGCCCAGCTGGCCAGGGGCCTGCGGAGCAGGACAGCGCAGAAGCAGGGGGCCCGGGCCGAGGGCGGGCGCCGGCGGCAGGGGCTCGCGGGGCCGGCCGGCCGGCGGGAGAGCAGCATCCAGAGGCGGCTGGAGAGCAACGAGCGGGAGCGGCAGCGCATGCACACGCTGAACAACGCCTTCCAGGCGCTGCGCGAGGTCATCCCCCACGTGCGCGCCGACAAGAAGCTGTCCAAGATCGAGACCCTCACACTGGCCAAGAACTACATCAAGTCGCTGACGGCCACCATCTTGAGCATGTCCAGCGGGTGCCTCCCAGGCCTGGACGGACCAGGCCCTAAGCTCTACCAGCACTACCAGCAGCAGCAGCAGCAGCAGACGGCCGGGGGCATGCTGGGGGCCGCGGAGTCCCAGCCCGAGGGCCGCCTGCAGAAGTACTCCACCCAGATCCACAGCTTCCGCGAGGGCTCCTAGCGCCCAGCCCTGGTCCCACCAAGTGCCCGGGCTGGTGGTGACCTCCATGTGGACGTGGCCCCAGTGGCTGCATCTTCCCCGAACACTCAGCTGTCTTTCAGGAGCACGTCCTGGCCCCCAGGGAACAAGACCTGGCCGAGGCGGTGGCCCTGGGCTGCCGGAGGCCCAAAGGTTCGTGGGGTCCCAGGACCTGTTTCCTGTCACTTGAGTAGACAGGAGCCGACAGGCTTGTGTGACTAAACTCTCTTCTCTCCTGACTTCCCCCCAACCCCCGGAGGCAGGGAGATCCCAGGAAAAAGTGTCCTCGGTAAGTCTCCCCAGTTATGCCTGAGGCCCAGGCCCAGAAAGGGGCCCCCTCGCCCCCAACCTGCATCAGAGCCCCCTCATTCAGGCTGAACTGGGGCCCAGAACAAAGCTCGTAGCCCCTCGGGGAGTGAGGCTGAACCCAGGTCGGGGAGTGTCTGTTTAGCCGTCCACCTGTTGGACGGAAGCCCTCATCAGATGACCTCAGATTAATTCTGGAGGGACCTTCGGAGGTCCTGGAGGGGCTGCGTTATTTTCCTGCCACCCCAGGTGTTGGGGGCTCCTGGTTGCGGAGGGACTGAGTCAGGTCAGAGGGTCTGTGGCCTGGTGCTGAGAGGACGAGGGATAGGATGGGGAGAGGGGACAGGACTCCCGGCCCTTTGGGGCGCGGTCCATCCCCAGGCCTCCCCCGCGTCCCACCCAGGTTTGCTGCTCTTGGTCACTGACTGCGTGGTCTGGAAGGACTTTCAGGTGCTGTTGGGTCCTGGGCAGAGCCCCCTCCCCCATGTGGTGCGCAGCACAGACGCAGGGCTGGCGTCTTGGCAGGCCTCCGCAGGCCCGGGCCAAGCTTCCCTCTGCCGTGTTCCTGCCCACTGGCTTCAACAGGCTCGGCGGCTTTGCTCCCAACTGGCTGGCGTCCCCACTCCCTGTCCTTCCGCCCCATGGCCAGTGTGGGGAGGGGACAGAGCCCTTGGCAGCCTCAGGCAGGAGCCACAGTGACTTGAGGGGAGGGTTGGCCTGGCACGTGGGGGCCGGGTCCCCTGTGCCCAGAGCTGTACCGTACGTCCTTCTGGGCCATCGTGGATGGGGGCTGGGCTGGGCCAGGACTAAGGCTGTCACAGCTGAGGGCTCGGCCCTGATGCGTGGCCTTGCTGTTCCATGCCTGGTTGTCTCAGCCCTGCCATTTAATGCGTTTCCGGGCTGTGCGTTAGCCCTGGCAGCTTCAAGGACAGCAGGTGGCACCTCTCGGAACAGCCATTTGCCACTTCAGTTCTAACTTACCTGGTCAGACGCTGGCTGGGTCCTTCCAGGCCCCTTGGGCAGGTGGCCCAGGGGGGCCTGTCCTTCAGCCTGGGTCAGGTTGGGGCCCCAGGTAACCCTGGGCTGCCTGGCAGGCCTGGCTACTCCAGAAGGTCAGAGCAGTGATGGACGCTGAGGCCGCTCTGAGCTTGAGGACAGACGGGGTCCAGGCTCCCCTGCTGTGGGGGGCCTGCTGGCTGAACACAAAATGGGGAGGCCTGCGAACCTGGCGGCTCTTGCTGTGGCTGAGCCGAGGCCAGAGCAGGGCTCAGCATGCCCCCAGACTTGCTGAGTGCCCCGGCACGCTGAGCCGACAGCACAGGGAGGGGCCCCAGCAGAGGCTGTCTGTCCAGGGTCTGCGCCTGGTGATGGGGGCAGCAGGAGGGCGTGGGGTCCCCACCTTGTAGGATGACAGCCCTGAGGGCTCTCTCTCTCCCTGTCCCAAACTTGCACCTGCACCCCCTCTGCTTCCCAGAGGGTGACCAGGGCCCAGATGTCCAGCCCTTCGTCACTGCAGCCTGGAGGACATCTGCATACCCTGTGGCCACATCACCAAGGATCCTTAAAAGGTCTCAGTCTTGCTCTTGGGGTGCTCAGTGTGGGGGTAGCGAGGGAGCAGGTCTGGTGACAGGCAGGTGGGGCCCGCTGTGGCTGTCTGCTCCCTCAACCCTCCTCCTGGACCCCAAGCCCAGCCGGGCTCTTCTGTCCTCTGAGGAGTCCTAGCGTCAGAGGCCCTCACCCACCAGCCCTGGCCGTCCGCCCCCTACCCCACCCCCGGAGCCTCGGACCTGCCTGCAGACTGGACCTCAGAGCTGTGGCGCTCCCATCCATTGAGCAGAGAAAGGAACTCCCCCACCCCCCTAGGACGAAACGGCTGGTGCCCCAGCTGTAATTGCAGTGAAAATGTTTCTTAAATGACCCAGATTTGCCTTTCATTTTTCCTAATGGCTCCTTCAAAGCACTCATGAAATTGATGCTGTCCCAAAATGAAAATAAAAGGTTTCACGGCAATCGCTATGTCTGCCCTGTGTGCTCCAGCAGGGGAGACCGAGTTTTAATCATGATACAGAAAAAAAGGGCTCATCGTGTATCCTCTGGTGTGAGTTTTATTGAATAAAGCGTCTGGGGAATCGAGAAGGTTCGGCGATGCTGAGCAGTCACAGCAAAAGGACAGGGGCTGCTGAGCAGCCCCGGAATGCCCGCGTGCAAACCCTGACGACGGGATATAAACAGAGGGGTGCCCGTCCCACCCCCGCAGTCTCCACCCACCCCCAGGCCCTGCGCCCAGCCTCCGGTCTCCTGGTCCCACCTGCAAAGGCAGACTGCTGGCTCCCTCCAATTCCCCTCGGGAGGGCGCCCCAAAGCAGGCACTGAACCCTGCCAGGCGTGCGTGCGGGAGAAGCTCCCAGGCAAAGTGTCTGCTTGTAGGAAGCAAACTCGGGACTTCACCGAATGGGGCACCACTGGATAAAAAGCAACCCAGGAGCAGCAGGATAGGAGGGAGCTGCTTGGGAGATGCCTTCCAGCCCACCCCTCCCCCTGCAACATGATCAGAGGTAAAAGGTACCCCCAGCCCCCAAACACATTTGGGAAGGGGCCTGCTGAGGCACTGGGACAGCTTCTCCCAGCCACGGGGTGGCCCCTCAGGCCTCTGTCCACCCAAGGCGCAGCTGTGCCCACCTGGGGAGGATGCCCTCCAGCATTTATTTCCGACCTGCCGACTCCTTCCTCAACATCTGGAATTGGACCCTCTGGTGGCCCCGCCATGAGCCATGACCATGACACTAACTAGCCCTAAACCCTCGGCCGCTTTCCTGTCTGGGGCTCAGAGCGCTCTCCCATGGGCCCTGCTTTCCCAGAGGCCAGCACTCCTGGAAGGTTCCGGGCTCTGGGTTCCGTCCTGGAAAGGCAGAGGGGGCTTGGGTGGGTGGGAGAGGCTGGGGTGAGGGGTCCCCACTGGGTGCCCCGCTTGCTGCCAGGGGCAAGTGGGGACTGTCCATGAGGCTTCACATTTCTGGGCTATTCCTGGTGCCTCTGAGGCCATGACCTCCGGCCATGTTCCCTCAAGCCAAGGCAGGACCCACGTCTCAGCAGAGGTGGGCTCGCTGCAAGGGGCAGCTCACAGGTCACCAGTGGAGCAGCTCCCGACTGGGCACCACTCCTGCTTCCCGCTGAGGGGGTGCTCAGCAGCAGACGGGGCCCACGGCCTCCTGCGGGGCACCAGCCGCACCCGAGGGCCCCCTGCGGAGGTCCTGCTCGCCAGCCGTCTCCTGGGTTGTGCTCCTGGAGGCCCTAGTGGCATTGGCCCGGATGGAGATGTGATCCCAGCCCCCCTGCAAGGAGAGAGCTGCGTCACCAGGGCGGCAGGGGGTCAGGGGGCAGAGAACATCCTCCCAGATGGCTGGGGCCCCAGGGACTCCTGAGGGCTCTGTTCGGGTCTCCCACCAACGCAGTCCAGTCCCAGCCCGGGGCCCAAGCACACACAGCCCTGGGCCAAGCAGCCATCCCCCGCCGGCCGGCTCACCCCGATGCCGTAGTCCCAGCCCTGCCCCGTGGGATGCAGGGGCTGCACCCCTGTGCGGTGACACACGGTTCCCCGGCTCAGGCTGTGGCTCCCCTGGACTTTGTTGGCGATGACCCAGACCTAGAAGGCAGACAGACCTGCTGAAGGCTGCGCCCCAACTGCAGTGGCACCGTGGAGATGGCAGTGGGGAGACCAGAGCAGGAACCCGAGCCCCCCGAGGCCCCGATCCCAGAGAGAGCGCCTGCCCCCTCCTCGCCCTCACCCCCCAGACCTGGTCCAGGGGCCCCACGGACACTCGGCGCACATTGTTGGACACGTGCCCCCAGCCGGAGCCCTGCGGGTAGCCGGGCGTGACCCCCTGGCGGTGCCACAGGTTCCCTGCGGAGAGAAGGGTGCAGCCTGCGGTGAGGCCCAGGGCTGGGGACCTGCTGCTGGTCTGCAGAGCCGCTGGCCCGACGCCCCCGCCCCTGTCTGCGCCCCACACGAGTCGGGGCTCCGCCGGCCGGCTCTGCCTCCCCCACACTCAGCGCCACGGGCACCGCGGGGCAGGGCTGGCACCTTCTCTGCTTTCTCCGCATGAGAAACTGCGGACAAGGAATTCTTTGCACAAACAGCACGGGCCTGGGACCAGAGCCCCGGGTCCCCGTCTGACACGTGCCCTTTCTGACACCTGCCCTTTTCTCGCCTTGCTCAGCAGGGACAGCGGCCCAACGGGAAAGGCAGCCAGTGACAGAGCTGCCTGAGGCAGTGCCACGCGGCCACCTCCCAGCCCCCAGCTGCCTGCCGAGGGGCTCCCGGCTCACAGGCCTGCGTGGCACCTTCTAGAAGATGCTCCCAGTGCAGGCTCTGCCGAGCAGCATGACCTGGGCCTTGGCACTGTGTCCTCTGCCCCAGACCTGTGCAGGGCTGACCACTTGTGGGGGGCTGGTGTCCCCCACCCGGGGGGCACGGGGAAGGGACCTCGTTGGAGGCTGACCTCAGGTTGGGTGAACTCTCATGGTGGCTGATGAAGATCTGAAGGACCTGGGGGCCAGTGAGGGTCTTACCCCATCGGGGCGCTCAGGGATCCCCAAACCGCCCTGGTGGCCCAGGGGCCGGGGATGACTTGCCGTTCTCGTCCACGGCGTACACGGACGTCTGGCCCACAGACACCTGCTTTAGCCTCTGTTTGGGAGGGGACGGGATGTGGTACCAGCAGTGGCCTGAAACGGGAGGCCGGGCTCGGATGTGCGGGGGAATCCCAAAGCCGAGGCCCCGGGCGCTGAGGAGCATGTCCCCTCCACTCCCGGGGTGGGTGTGCCCTGCCGACCTGCAACACCCGGGCTTCTCCCAAGGCCCCAAAGAGGCCGTAGCAGGTCCCACATGGTGGGGCTGGAGGGCCAGCCTCACGGCCGCCGTGCCAACCCCAGCCCCTCTACCCCGTGTGGGTCGCACGACACACCAGCCGCCACCGATGCGTCTGTCCCTGCGCCAGCCCCCCCAGGCCAGACACTGTCTAAGGACCAGCCGGCCCGGCCTGCGCTCCAGGGAGCCACCTCTGTGGGGTGGGCCGTGTGGGGCCACCCCAGCAGGGGCCTGACGGGCCTGTCCCCTGATGGTGCCCGCCACCAGCTGCCCTGGCAGGAGGCCGAGGGCGATGAAGGGCAGCTATGAGGGGAGGGGGAACTGCCCCCGTCAGCGCCCAGAGGGAGGGGCGTGTCCTCTGGGGATCCCAGCTGGGCCCACAGCACCTGGTCCACAGGTGGCTTCCAGGAAATGCTCGTGGAGCTGAACTGAAAATCAGGGGACCCGCCGACCAGCTTCCCCTGCACGTGGAGGCGCAAGCAGCCTCACTCCGACCGGTTCCACCCACACCATGGCGTGGTGGCACCAGGCAGGGGGCCTCCCGTGGGGCGGCACTCACCGGCCGGCTGGGAGGGGGACACGGAGCCCCTGTGGAAGGCAGAGCCATCCCTCGCCACGGCCCACACCTGGTGGCAGCCCCCGATGGAGATGGAGGTGAAGGGCTGGTCGGTGCCGACGTGCAGCCAGGAGGAGCCCTGGGGGCCGAGGGAGGAGGGCACTCAGTGCCGCCCGGGTCCCACCCCTGCCGCCCAGGGTCCCAGGAGCTGGAGGCACCGCACGCTGACCCCATCCTTAGCCCCAACCGCCCAGCCTCGCCCAATTCCACAGCAAGTCCTATTTCTGGAAGAGTCTATCAGGAACCCCAGAGTAACCACAGGGTGGGCAGGCCCTGTGGTCCCCAGAGGCAGGGACAAGGGTGCTCACCGCGGGGTTGAGCTCAGACACGCCCAGGCGGCAGAGCACGTCCCCCTTGTCACTGATGGCCCACAGTGCGACGCTGTGCCCGCTGCCCTCGGCGCCCGGGCTCTCGGGGATGATGGACACGTCCCTGAGGGCAATGGGGGCCACCTCCAGCCAGGGCCCGCTGGTCACCAGCTTGCACTTTCTGTAGGGCGGAGACAGCACAGCCCTGGGCACCTGGAGGCTGCTGCCGGTCCCCCGGCCACCTGCCACCTGCCTCGACCGGAGAAGGCTGAGGAAAGCAGCAGCCAGGCCACCCTTCCTCCCAGGCAGCCACGGTGGGACCCCGGGGAGGCCAGGATCCCCCCAACCCCAGCGCCTGGGTGAGCACCCCTTCCCGCCCCTGCCCCCGTCCTGCCCCCAGCCAGGCCTCCTGGCCAGCCCGGCCGGCTGACATGACATTTCTGTATTTGTTCTTAAAAGCAGACTCTTCAGAAGCCAGAGCGGCCGGGAGCCTGCGGGCACTTCCTGGGCTGACATTTACTTTGCTTCATTCCCTCCCCTCCGCCTCCCCTTCCTTCTTCGCCTCCCCTTCCTTCTTCTGGGACGAAGGTCGGAGGCCAGGAAGTCTGGCGGGGGAGGGGCCGGGCAAGGGCCAGCCCCACCCCCAGGTACCTCGTGCGCGTCTTTACCTGGCCCAGCGCCTTCTCCTGACAAAATCCCTCATGGTTTTGTACCCGTGATAGGAGCTGCAAGAGGAAGAAGTTGAACTTGAGACCACTCCGTAGAAGTTTCTGGAAAGTGACACCGCACACGCACACATTCTCTCTCCACTGTTCTAGGGCATGGAGCCTCTGGGAGCCATGCAGTGGGCTCGAAGGGCGGCAGGGGTCACAGGACCCAATGCTCATCCTTCCTTCGGATGCCACTAGCCCCGCACCTCTGCCCCTCCCTCGTGCTCGGCCCTGGCTCATCATCCAGGGCCTGGCCCAAAGCTGCCCAAGGCCGCCTCAGCCCAGTGCTCCAGGCCCCCTGCTGGCCCTCCCACAGCACTGGCCCTGCAGAGAAGGGACACAACCAGGTGTCGGAGGAGCCACGCGTCCTCCCTGGCAGCTGAACCTGGGTGCTAGAGGGGGCAGAGGCTGGGGGTGGGGCTCTGCCTGGCAGGGGGACCAGGCCACTGCCAGGGAGGAGGGCCAGCCGGGGAGGCAGAGAGAGAGAGACGTGCTTACGAAGGGAAGTCACTGGCGTACTGCCACCCCTCTGGGTCAGTGCCCCCAGGGACGCCGAAGTCCACGAACCAGTCGGAGACCTGGGGAAGGGGCGGTCAGCGCAGGTGGGCCCTCCCCTCCCAGCCCCGCTGCCCGCCGCCCGCCGCCCAGAACGCACCCAGGCCCAC
The DNA here is from genome assembly GCA_004026765.1 of Micronycteris hirsuta. NCBI lineage: Eukaryota > Metazoa > Chordata > Mammalia > Chiroptera > Phyllostomidae > Micronycteris > Micronycteris hirsuta. The sequence continues at coordinate 307,907 of PVJI01000152.1, forward strand.
TGAACAGAGGGGGGCTTCGTGCTGGCCTTGGTGCACTCCTGCAGGCCCGTGGCGTCGCTCCACATGTACCGGTCGGTGGGCAGACCCCTGCAGCAGGACCAGGCGGGCTGGGTGTGACGCTCGTCCTGCCCAGGCACCGGCCAGTGACAGACAGACAGACGCACCGGAACCCCTGCGTCTCTGAAGGGGCGAGCTGGGCCAGGTCTGGGACCACAACTAGGGCGACCCCACCTCAGGAGGGGGCCTGGACCGCAGTCCACCGAGGGCTGAGGCTGCTGTGAGGGCTGCAAGCCCACCTTGTTTTGCACCTACCCCTACCTATCTGCGTATCGACCTGGTGACACGCACAGGCCGATGCACACCTCATTGTCACACATTCATGTTTTGTGTACTTCACGTATATTACACCTCTCAGGGAGGGAGGCTTAAGAACACGCGTGGCGCTTAAAGATCCAGGAGAAGAGCTCTGAAACCAGTGAGATCCAGGGAGGCCCAGGGCGGGGGCTGGACACCATCGCCTGTGGCTGTCCAGGCTGCGGCCTGGGCCGGCAGCACCAGGAGCCCCTGCAGCAAGCTCACCTGCTGGTGTAGCCGGTGACGGGGTTCCAGCGCTGGTTCTCGAAGATGTGCACGGACTTCACGTCCGATTGAGCGTAGATGTTTCCGGTGCTGCTGGCCAGGCCTGGGGAAGGGGAGGAGGCTGCCAGGGCCCAGGCCGAGAACACCTGCCCGCTGAGGACTCCGGCTTCCATCTGGGCGGGGAGGCGGGGCTGGAGGGTCGCCGAGGGGCTCACCGGCCTGCTGACCCTGTCTCTCGGGGGGCTGGCTGGGCTGGGGTTTCTCTGGTTTTTCTGGGTTTGCACGATCCTGATGCACTGAGTCTCCCATCCACACCCCACCACCCCCATCTCAGACTGTCTGGCTGCACCTGTCCCTGCCTCGCACCCCACTTACCCAGCACAGGGCAGGTGTGAGGCCCAACCAGCTCACCCCTTGTTAACACTCAGGAAACTTCCCTGAGCCCCAGAGTCCTCATTTGTAACATGGGGACAAAGGTGCTTCCTGCCTCACAAACACGGAAGCACTTGAATCGATGCAGACGTGCGATCCCACGGTCTTGGTGAACCACGCGGTTCTACGGCGTTAGCCACCCCCAGAGCGGGGCGTGGGGCGTGGGGCAGGGAAGGCCCCGTTTCAGTGCTTGTTTCTGCTCGATTTCCCCAAAGGAGACGCAAGGACCCTGCTTCCCGGAACAGGGGGAGACCATGTGGCTCTGTCCCCGAAGGCATGACCCACCTACAGAGGAGTCAGGAGACCCTGCCCGCATGTGCCCTGAAAGATGAGGGCTTGGACATGGTGGAGGCCTGGCCACTGCCTTTCCAGAAGCTCCCAGGCCAGGAAGGCACACGGGTGGCCGGGCCTAGTCTCGGAGCTCCCACGGCCCCCGGCTTGGCTCCGGGACCGGCCTCCGCAGAGGCTGGCAGCGCTGAAGGTCACCTGTCAGCCAGCTGCCAACTGAGTGTCAACACTGACTGGGACAGCGGCTCTGGGGCCGGGCAGGGAAGCCAGAGGGATGCGAGGGGATGGCCAGGGAGGCCGCGGCAGGGCGGGGGACTGGTCTGGCCAGCCTCGGGGCTCGGGCCGCCCTCACCTTGGAAGCAGCCTCCGCCGTAGCCGCCCGTGTACACCCAAGCTGTGCCATCGTAGCCGATGCCCCACACCACGCCCCGGCTGCTGGCCTCCACCACCCGCAGGTGGCCGCCCATCTGCCGCCAGAACCTGGGGGAGGGATCGAGGGCGGGGGAAGTGATCCCAGAGGGGCCTTCCAGCCTTCTGCCTCCAGAGCCCCTGGGCCTGGGGCGGGCGTGTCACAGCAGGGAGCGGGGCCCCTCATCTGCTGGACGAGCCACCACCCGAGCCAGCGACGGCCTGCACTGACAGCGAGCCCTTCTGGGCGGGCAGAGTGCAGGGCGCAGCTGCCACTGGGGCCAGCCCCCTCTGCCTGATGCCCTACCACTGTCACCAGAGGGGTCTGACTTTTCCAACCGGGCACAGGCACGCAGGCCCTCAGAGAGGGGACGAGGGAAGGGCAGACAGACAGGCCACTCTCCCCACCCTGAGTGGGGCCTCCTGGTGTCATGTGTATCTCCCTCGTCCTCGTGGGCTCTGGGCCACCTCCTGGGGGCAGACTGGGGGGTATCGTGTTCCCCACGATGTGTTCCCCTGTGGGGCCTTCCGCTGCTTCCCCCCAGAACGCCGGATGCCCCAGAACCCTGTTCGTGCTGCCCCCAGGGGGCAGCCTCATGCCATCTCCTGGTTTTAAATGCCACCTACAAAGCCACGCCCCTCCCACCCGATACACAACAACTGTTCAGCAGGTGACCTGTCCTGAGCCCAGCCGGGGGTCTGGACCTCCTGGGGGTCTTTGCACAGGCCTGGGAAGACTCGGTGCCTGGCCGGCAGGAGGCAAGGCCCGCGGGGCCCTTCCCTGTGGACCCCCAGCCCGGGCTGCTCGGACTGCAGCCGACTCACATCTGGTCACAGGGCTGCTGGTGCTCAGGGGCCTCCAGGTCTGGGCTGGGGTCACTCACGAAGATGTCCCCCTTGCAGGTGACGGACCAGATGGCCTGCGGGGAGGGGCGGCCAAGGGCCCTCCGGCTCTCGCAGCAGGACAGGTTGAGCAGGGCCAGCTGGCGTGGGCACATGGCTGGTCACCGCTGGGAAGGGGACGGGCAGCAGCCAAGGCTGGGGTGTCCCGAGTCTGCTGCCCCTTGACCCCTGGCCAGTGGGGACCACCGCCCACTCACCCAGTCGTTCATGTCCTGTTCGGTGGCAGCAGCCAGGCGCACCGGCCACCGCTGCCGGGTCCTCTCAGGCGTGTACAGGGCGAAGGAGTGCTTGGCCTCGCTGAGTACGGGGACCAGGGCCGTCACCTCGGCGAGGAACACGTGCAGGTACTGTGCACAGAGGGCGGGTGGCAAGGCTGTCACCGGGACAGACAAGGGCGGCCCGGGTCACCCTGGCCCCACAGCGCCAGTTCTCGGGGCCCTGGCCTGCCGGTGCTCGCGGTGGGCGCTGGCGGTGCTGTGTGGAGGCCTAGTCTGTGAGCAAACGTCTGGCTCCATCTTTGAGGACGGGAGGGCGCTTGGGAACCGTACTGACCGCATTCAAACCCCAGCCCTGGAGGGGCGAGCGGCCTCATCTCTGGGCCTGATTTCCCAGGAAACAGGGGAGCCCGTCAGTGGCTGACCCGGGAGACGACTCTGTGGGGCCGCCACACGCCTGCCCGCCACTGGCGGGGACTCGGTCACCAGGGGCCGGCGCTTCGTAGGCGCTAGACGGGCCCTGGGCTGAGCGCCTCGGGGCCAGGGTCCTAGGCCGGCTCCCGCACCTCCATCCCAGGCTCCCACAGCCCCCCGCGGCCACCCCCCATCCCCACACCTTCTTCTCCCCGTGGGCCACGTAGTAGACGAAGAGGACGCTGTCCCGGGCCCCGTCGTGCCCCGTGAACTGCTCCAGCGCCACGCGGACGTCTGCCCACTTGTGGGGCTCCTGGTCGCACCACCACTGCAGGGCCCCTGTCTTCACCCACACCGACTGCGGCACAGGCCCGGGCGCCCAGCACCGTCACAGGCGGGCCCCGGGCCCCAGGCTCGGGCCCAGACGTGCCCAGTCCCAGGCACCCCAGGGCCGCCCTGGCTCCACAGGCGTCTCCTGCCTGGAGCTCCCAGCTCCCTCACTGCACCCTCGTGACAAGTGACACTACCAGACACCCGATGGGGCCAGGAGGCCAGCCAGTGCCATCTGCTCATAACAGCCTGTGAGATCCACACTGTTACCCCTTCTTCTGAGTGGGGAAACGGAGGCTCAGGGAGGTTCTGTGCCCGGCCTCACATCACAAAGTGAGTCGGCGGCAAAGCCCGGGCCCACATCGGCCTGCCTGTCTCGGAGGCCCCCTGCTTGGCCGCCGGCCAGATGCGTCTGCACCACCAGCCAGGGCCTCCGAACCAGCCCGGCCGCGTGCTTCTTGTAACCTCTCCCTCCCGGCCTGACTGAGCCTCCGGCGGTGGGATCGGCCTGGGGCGCCCGGGACCACCCCCACACCTGTCCCCAACTCTCCAGAAAACACTGCACCACCTTGGCACGTGGGGACCCCTCCGGCAGGGAGGGGCCCGTGTAATGTCCTAGACCCACGGCCCTGCCCGCACCTCCCGCTGAGCCTGCTCTGCTCTCGGAGTCCCAAAGCCTGCACGGTGGGGCCTGGACAGAGCTCTCCAGGGAGGACGAATAGAGGAATGGCCTTTTTTCGCTCCGGAATCTATAAGGGCCTGGAAGGAGTGGCTTCCCACCGGAGACAGACAGGTGAAGGATGTATGCATCTGTCTGTTTCTCCTACCTCCCCTCAGGGCTGGTATTCAGTAGGCACTCAATAAATGCCTAAGAGGATAAAAACTGCAACGTGACCGCCCACCTGCTCCACGGCCTGTTCATAGTGCTGGAAGTTCTCCAGCTCCCGCTTGGTCCTCTCCGTGAGCTGCTGGAAGATCTGCTTTCGCCAGGCGGCGGTCTGGGCTGGCGTGACGGACATGGGCAGCGTCTGCACGGCGGAGGGCAGGCCTGCGGGCCGGCAGGGGCCTCAGGGCCAGGCGTCTGGCCCTGGCCTGGGCAACAGCCCAGGGTCTGGGTTTTGCTTCTAAATTAGCCGTTTCTGGCTAGAAAGCTATGAACTGTGAAATGCCCATGGGACCACCCCACACCGTTAGCCCTGGAATGGCCACCGCTGCTCTCAGGGGTGGACGGCCCGTCGGAGCACAGGGCAGCGGCCTGCCCTCCATCCCGCAGGGGCCCTGTCGGCAGCACCGGGCCCCCGACACCCGCCCTCACCCGGCTGCACGGTGAACCACTTGAGCGCGGCGTGGGCCTCCACGGCACAGCCTCCTCCGGACACCCAGGCCCACAGCGGGTGGTCGTCGGCGCCGTAGGGCTCCTCCAGGCCCAGCGAGAGCAGCCCCAGCGAAGAGATGCTGGCGGTCTCGGGACAGCCAGCGGCCGAGGGGCCGGGCGCCCTCTTGGGCTCCTTCAGGTCAATATTGGTCCAGGGCAGCTCGGCCGCGGTGGAGGCCGGGCCAGGGCAAGCCTCGGACCCGGGGGTCTGGTCAGCCAGGCCGGCGCCCTCCAAGGCATGCTCTGCGGTCTTGCGGATGCCCGAGCCCGAGGCTGAACTGTCCTCGAGGTTCCGGGGACTGCCCAGAGACTCTGCAGGGACAGGCTGGTCAGGGCCTGGTCTCTCGGCTTCCGAGGAGGCATCCACGTTGCTCGGTGCACAGGAATCGCCACTGCCCCTCACCTCATCGCCAAAGAAGCAGCCGGCACTGGGGACAAAGGGGGCAGAGCTGTGACTCCTGGAGGGAGGGGCACAGGTGCTGTCAGGAGGCCTGGTCAGCGGCTCCGCCCCGGAGAACCTGTGTGACCCCCGGGCAAGGCGCAGCCTCTCTGCGGGACCCCGGGAACGGGGCACGGGGCGCCTCACCCACACCCATCACATCCGTCTACCCAGACGCGGAGATCGGGCAGTAAAATCGTTTTTAAAAGTTGTGGCAAAATACACCCGATGGGAAGTTTGCCGTGTGAAACCGTACAATGCAGTGGCATTCAGTATATTCGTGATGTTGTGGGCCAGCACCGCCGCCACCTCCGTCCAGAACCTTCTCATCACCCCCGAAGGAAACCCCCCGCTATTGAGTCGCCCCGTCCTCCTCCTGCTCCACTGCCTGGCAGCCGCTCATCTGCTCTCCGACTCTGTGGGCTTGCCCACTCGGGGCACTTCACGTAGACGCATCGTGGGGTACACGTCCTTCCGTGACTGGCTCCTTCACCTGGTGTGACGGTCGGGGTGCGGTTAGACCACCTGCATCTGTCCAGTCACCCACTGGGGGACAGCTGGGTGGCTTCCGCCTTTCGGCGATTGTGAGCGAAGCCTGCACACACATCCCCGTGCGTGGCTTCGTTTGGGCACCTCTCAGGCCCTTGTCCAGCGGTGAAACCTCCTGGTCATGGGGGCGACTCTGCCTTTAGCTCCTTCAGGACCTGGCAGGCTGCTCCCACAGCTTGCCGTCCTCCCGCCGAGGATGGAGCTCCAGTTTCTCTGTACCTGTCCCCATGTTTCCTGTCTTTTCGGCGACGGCTGTCCCCGTGAGCGTGCAGAGGCACCTCACTTTGTCCTGGTTTGTGTTTCTCTAATGACTGTCCTGGGCTCGCTGGCCCTTCCCACATCCACTTGGGGGAAATGTCCATTCTAGTCCATTGCCCTTTAAAAAACGGGTTCTTTGTGTGTTTGTCATCAGTGGTAAGTTTGCGTGTGCCCTAGACACCAGGCCCTGGTCCAACATGTGATTTGCAAATACTTTATCCCATTGGACTATCTCTTCTCATTCCTGGTGGTGCCCTCAGCGGCAGTAAACGTCCCATTTTGAGGAAGTCCAGTCTATCTTTCCTTCGTTTCTCATGCTCTTGGTGTTGTGTTGAAGAAGCCGCGGGCAACTTCAAGGCCATGCAGGTTTGTGGCATTAGAGATTTCAGAAGCTTCTCAGCTGATTCCAATGTCCTGCTCAGCCGAGGAGACAGAAGCCTGTGCTCAGTGGGGGCAAACCCTGCCTGGCCGGCCTCCTGGCCCCTTGGGCTGCTGGTGCAACAGTGTGCTGACCGCCAGGCGGGGGGAGCAGAGGCGTGCGGACCAGGGTCTGGGAGCCCCCCGGCTGCAGACAGGAATGTGGCGGGCTGCGGAGCACTGTGCCGAGGCCCCAGGTGCCGCACGACTGGGCGGGTAAGCATTGTGGGCGCTGCCCTGTGGAGCGGAGGCGACCCCGGCCGCCCGCACCCTCATGGCTGGGGGGCAGAGCTGGGGCTCTCAACGCGTGGTCCCCCAGGCTCGCTGCAGCAGTGGCAGCACACCTGGGACCTTGTGAGAAATGCAGAATCTCAGCCCACCCAGACCTACTGAAGCAGAAGCCCCAGGGGCGGGGCCTGGCTGACAGAGGGAACAAAGGCCCAGAGGAGTCTCGTTTGCGCCCAGGTCTGAGGTCCCAGCTCCAGAAGAGAGAGACTGTCCGTCCTCTTCCCTGTGTGTCCACCCTGCAAAGAAGCCTTTTCCCTCCCAGATCTTGAGACTCCAGAACCAACAGGCCAGTCCTGCTCAGGGACAACCCATGGCTCCCGGCCTTGCTTACCTGTCACCTCCCACCTCCCGCCCCTGGGACAAGTTGGGACACCGGGCCCAGGCAGGGGGAGACCCCACAGGCCGCGTTTTTTTCCTGAGATGAGGCTCAGCCCTGTGGACAGCGTGGGCAGCCGCCTCCTCCAGACGCTGCCCACCGAGGCCACGGGCAGCCCGCCCCACCAATTCCTCCTCGCCCTGCTGCCCCCGGGATCACCTGAGGAGACTTGAGGAGCTGCCAGAGTGTGACCGGTCACACTCTCGGCTGGCGACAATAGCCTTCCACGTCTTCCCACTGAGCTCGCTGGGGGTGACGCCCTGACGGAAGTACACGGCCCGGTCCTCACAGCCGATGCCCCAGACCTGGGACAGAGAGAGCCGCTGAGGGGGGAGGCCAGTGCAGACCTGGGGGCTCTGCTCCCTCTGGGGGAGGGGGGCGGGTGGGGGGGGAGAGCGCCCCAAGGCTGGAGGACACGTCTGTACATGCAGTGGGGTGTGTGCGTGGCTGCAGAAGTCAAATTCAGGGAGCTGAGCCCGGAGGGGTGAGGGCTCAGGAGAAGCAGGCCCAGGGCTTTGAGGCCACAGGGGCTGGAGGAGGTGGGGGTGCCGGTGGGTGCTGCGCTGGGACACAGAGTCCACCCATGTCCCCGTCTTGTCTCTGGTGGGACGGAAGCTGTTCCCCAGTGAACTCAGAAAGAGGCCCTGGTCTTTTTTAAGATGCAAAATAACCTCCTTGACTCTGACCTCATTTTCCATGGGAAAGGTGGCCAGGAGGCCCCGCCCCTCCGCCTGTGGGTGCTGAGGAAGGAGGGCCTGGGGAGGGGTCCAGGGAGCGGCCCGTTTTGAGCCCAGCCTTGGGGTCCTTGAGGGGCCCCAGCTGGCCCAGGGCCTGGCAGAGCAGTGGCCCCAGGTGGCCCTGCTCGGGGGGACGTTGGTGTCTCCGCCACTAGGTCGTGGCAGGCTGGCGTCCGAGCTCGGACCCTGTGTCCTGTGTGTGCCAGCTGGTGTCGGTCTCGCCCCTGACGGCTGTGTCGCCCAGCTCACTGGGGCGGTGGGAGGAGGGCCAGCACCCCCGGGGGAAGGCTTCTGCCACCGTGCAATGGGGGCGGGACGTGTCACGTGTCACTTCCACATGCCGGGCCCTGAAAACTGCTAAACCTCATAGTGATGAGGGGGAGGTGACCCCGTGCGAACCACAAGGTGATGTTTGGGAGACGCGGCATCTAGGAAGTTGGGAAGACCAGTCCTGTCCTTCCCCTGGAGGTCCGATTGCCCCCAACTATTTCTCAACAGAACCCGTCCAGTCTCCGGGATGTGGGTCCCTCCTCCAGCTCTGTGCTCACTGCCACTGCTCTGAGGGTCCTCGGGGGAGTGATCCAAGACAGGCAGGGGCTCTGGGACCCAGGTGGCACCAGCCTGCTGGGTGCCCTGAAAGGCTGGGGGAGTGTGGAGGCACAGGGTCCCCCACCTATGGTGTACCAGGAAGGGACAGCAGGAAGCCCCCATTCTGAGCCCCACACACGCACACCTGGTTGTTCAGCCCCACGTCCACCATCGTCATCTCTCCCACCATCTGGATCCAGCTGGTGCCGCAAGGGCTGTGAGAGCTGACGCCTCTGCGGAACCACACCTGGGAAAGCCAGAAGTAAGCACCTCCCTGCAGTGCCACCCAAGTGGGGGGGGCATTGTTTTGTTTTTAATTAAAGAGCAAGAAGAACAAATGAGTAATTCGATCCTTTGGCTCGGGCCGCAAATGAGCACAACACAACTTTTAAGGAAGGACACGTTCACTCATGTGCCTCGTTCCCGGCCACCAACCCTCTGGGCCGAGGGTTACCTGCCCCCAGTCACACTTGTCCTGGTGGCTTCCTGCCCCTTCTCTGGCTGAGGGCACTGACTGTCCCTCCAGGGGACAAGGCTGCCTGAATCTTTCTAGAACCTTCTTCCCACTGGTTCAGACACCAGTGGCACCTGTTGGGAGCAGGCAGTAGCAGCAGGTGCTGGCTGTTTCAGTGCAGTGGGAGCTGAGAGGTGGGGCTGCTGGGGGCATGGGGGGCGCGACACACACACAGGGGGGATTCTGCAGGCAACGAGCATCTGGGGCTTCCACGCAGACAGCGCACAGCGTTTGGCTGAATTGTTCAAAGAACAAAAACCTACACCACCCTCGGAGTGAAACGGAGCCCTGGGACCCAGCCCCGGGGGACCCGTCTTACTTTGCGGTCCTTGGTGACGGCCCAGACCACGCCCACGCCCACGGAGACGTGCATGATCCCGTTTTCAGACGTGGGAGGCTCCACCACGCTCCAGGAACTTCCTACCCGGCCCCAGAAGAAAGCGCAGGGTCCCCGTCAGCGAGCGCACCAGGGCGACGCTGGGCGTGCCCCTCCCCCAGTGCGGGGTGCAGGGTTCCCACCTTTGGGGTTGTTCCTGTTGATTCCTTCACGGACCAGGGCCTGCCCCTCCCAGAGCGTGACCCACAGGAGGTCGTGGGGCCCACAGCTGATCTGGACCACCTCTCCCGGGGTGTCCACGAGGGACCACGATGAGCCTTCGGGGTTGGGGTGGCTGACGTCCTCTCTGTACCACACCTGAGGGGCGAGAGAAACCCACAGGAAGGGACCCGCGGGGTCAGGCCAGGGCTCCGTGGAGGCACCAGCTGCCCAGGCGTGGCCGCACTTGCGTCCGCACACGCACAGGCCAAGCGTGTACGGTGGGATACGAGGGACTGTCCACATCTCCCTCGCCCCGCCCCAGCTGCCTTCGGGACCCTCCTGCCAGATGAGATGACCCCTCACCGCTGCTAGACGACGTGACGCCTGGATTTCTGCCTTCCTAAGGGACAGACCTGCTGCGGGAACCCTCTGCGCACCCACGGGCCCAGGGGGAACCCTGGCGCCAGCTTCAGCGTCCTGCGCCCCCTAGTGGCAGTGCCCTGTCACAACACCGGTCTCTTGCCAAGCCAGTCCCCTTCCTGCAAAAGTCTAAATGTCTAAATGTCCTTCTTTTTCTCTTTAACCTGAAGACAGTAAGCACAGTCAAACATTTAAGACTGAGAGACCTGTTTATGTTGTCTGCACTGTCTGGCTCACTTCATCGGGACGGGACTGTACATTGCTGTGTGACCTGGGAGGGCTGGGGGTCCCCTCCCAGGAGCTGTCTCCATACCGGGGACCGTGGCCTCCCAATCCTGTCACCTCACCCTACAGCCCACACTGCAGCGCCAGGCCTGGACAGCCTCCCTCTGCCACCTGCGGGCCTGGGGGCCCACCTGTCTCCCAGCTTCTCCTGGAGCCCAGGTCCTGTGGTACCTTTTAAGGACCACAGGACGGGTGCAGAGTGGCATTGGCTCACAGCTGGCACACAGTCACCACAAACACTGCTCTGGAGCCCCTGCTCTCCCTTCTCTTTGCTTAGGTGGGCGTGGCGCCTTGGTGGGGGCTCCGTCCAGGCGGGCTCCCCACCCTCCTGCAGCGTGGCTCAGGAAAAACCACGGTTGACCTAAGCCCGGGCCAGACAAGACCCAGCGGTGAGCCTGATAACAGCCTGCCGTGACTTCCAAGTGAAGTGTCCTGGGCAGTCACGGAGTGTAACACCGTGACTAAGCGCTGGGTCCCCTGCATGTGGGACCGTCTGTGTCGCTGCTGCAGTCAGGGGCCAGCTTTACTCTTTTGTCTATGTGCACAGTCCCCAAGAGAAGGATCTCTCCTCTCCAAAGACCCACCCACCCACCCATCAGCGATACTTCCAGAGACTGCTGTGGAGAAAGTGCCACAAGGGGGTGAGCAGGGAACTCTGAGTCTGTCTGAGGAGACAACATTGATGGCATCTGAGCCCAGGGTGGGCACTGATCGGTGCTTTGGGGGCTCAGAGGAGGGCTAGGTGAGGACCAGGCGTAGGGTGGGAGGTCAGGGGCTTCTGGGAGGAGCAGGACCCAGTGGGTCAAGAGGACAGCAGGATTCACAGAAAGGGTGACTTGGGGACCCTGGTACCGTTCCACCTGCTCAGGTTGGCCCCAGCTGTGGGGACAGGGGGTGAGGAGAAGGTCTCAGGGGCAGCCCTCCCCTTCCTCCACCTCTGGGAGGACAGTGGAAGGCCAGTTTCTCTCCTGCCCTGCTCCTGACGGTGGCCATCTCCCCTCGCCAACCTCCTCTGCAGGGCACAGAGGGGCACAGCCTTACCTTCCCCTGCAGAGAGACAGCCCACACAGACAGGTGACCCACAGGCTCATCCGTGACTTCCCACCCCCCCACAGAGAGGTCATTGAAGGGGTCGGGCAGTTGTTTGGGGTCATCCTTCGAAGGGATCTGAAACAGACAGGAGCAAGGCAGCTGCACTCAGTACCTGAGGGCACGTGGGCCCATAGATGGCGCTGTTGCCCTCCTGGTGGACACGCGCTCTCTAGGGCTCACACAGCCTGTGCCTGCCACTCTGAGCTCCGTGCACCACTGCCTGACCTCACAGAGCTGGCACACGGGGACAGAGGGTCCCCGCCCCCGGGTCCTCTCTACCCTGTGCTCTCTCTGTCAGCCACCAGGCCCAGCTGCTGCTGTCCCCAAGCGGTCACTGCTTCTCCAGCATGAGGGCAGACGCCCACACAGGACCTTGGCTGTGCTTTGCAGTGACTTGACCGCTGTGACTCCACCCCCAACCTAGAGGGGGCCAATCGCAGGGCATGGCCCTGCAGTGCAAGCCCTCCGTGACGCTGGCCGTCACTTTGTTCTGGCTGCTCCCTGCCCGGCAGGCAAGTTGGCCAGGCTGGCAGTCCCCTTTCACAGCGTGGACGCCAGAGAGGCCTGGTACGGGCCCCAGGCCTATCTCTCACTTGAGGCCACGCCGGACTCCAGGCCTCAGGTACCTGAGCTGGAAGGTCTGTCCCGGTCACGAAAACAATACGAGGACCAGGGGGCTTGTCCGGGCTGAGGAAGCAGGACACAGCCCGAGACCAGGGTCAGGACATGTTCTGTGCTGTCCTGGGCCAGTCTGTCCCCCACCCCAGGTGGCCATCTCCCAGGTGAAGGGGCATGCAGTGCCACAGTGTCCCTGGAAGACAAGTCAAAGGCCAGGTCCCAGTGTGGTGGTGGTGGGGCCCCCTGTGCTCAGGCGGGAAGGCCCACGTAATCCTCGCCACAGGGCACGGCTGCAGGCCCTGCCCCACGCCCCAGGACACACCCAGGCGCTGACCTTGGCCCAGGTGTCCCGGGACTTGTATCTCCGGTACCGGATCCACCTCCGCCTCCGCACGCACGAGTTCCAAGTCTTGTCTCTTGTGTAGGTGGCAGGGAAGTCAATGGCATATGTCCACCCCTGGAATGCAAGAGGTTGCTCCGCAAGGTTCCAGGGGAAGGAAGTAGTAGGGCTGGGGAAGGCGGGGAACAGGCAGAAGGGGGATTGGTGCCACGGGGTGAGGGGGGGAGGGCCCCTGGAGACAGCACTGAGGGGACAGGCAGGGCCTAGAGCATTCCCTCCCCACATCGGAGCCCCGGCAGGAACCCAGTTCACCTACCCCTTTCTCGGTGGGTTCCCCTCCAAAGTTCTCATCCACGTACCAGTCGGACTCCCACTCCCAGTGTGGCGAGGGCAGTGCCACCTCATCCAGTGGCCGATGCTGGAGCCCACTCACATCGCTCCACGGCCAGCGGTCACTGGGCAGGAGCTTCTCACAGAAGCCGCCCACTGGGTTCCAGCGCTGAGGGCAGGGGGTGGGCATGGGCGTCAGGCCTGTGGCAGGCCCGAGGAGGCCAGGCCCCTGCCCACAGGGCCCTCTGTCTGGTCTCCATGGCGGGAAGGGGGCGGGGGAGCCTGCCCGGAACTCGGGGGTCAGCCAGCACACCACCATCACAGCCCCGCAAGGCAGAGAACCTGCGGCAGGACACAGTGCCCCAAGGGGCCAGCAGTGGAGAGAGCTTGGCACGTCCTGGGCTCCTGGAGACCGCCGGGAACCTACTCTTGTGCAAACGTGACCAGCCTGCCTTGGCGAGGACACCACGGAGGCTCTGGCTGCAGAGACCCTGGACACCACACAGCTCAGGGCTTCAGGACACGGGCACTGGCCGGGGGTCTGGGCTGTGCAGGCTTTATTCCCCAGGCGACTGAGCAGCTCGGCAGCCCAGACCCTGGAGCCCCACCTGATTCTCATAGGCCTCCTCCTGGCGGCGGATGGGGACGTCACTGGTGCACACGTACACGTACACCTGGTTGTCGCAGGCGATGCCCCAGCAGCACTGCGTGGCCGCGCTGACCCGCTTGAACTCCAGCTGGCTGTCCTTGCAGAGCTCCCAGTACTGCCCGGCCGTGGGGAGCGTGTACACCCTCCCGAAGAGGTCCACGGCCCACAGCGCCGAGCTGGGCATGGCGGCGCCTGCGGGAGCACCGGGGACGCGGGCAAGGGTCAGTGTCGTGCCGCCACCAGCTCTGGGCTCCCAGCCCAGGGACATCCAGGCCAGGTGGGGCCCAAGAACCCCCAGCTGGGACTGTCTCATGCCACAGGTGGCGGAATGCAGTGCAGACAGCAGATGAGTGGTCACCCCACACCTCAGAGGCAGAGCCCAGCTTCCCGTCCAGGGCCCTTTTCCGGTGTTTGTCTGTCTGTCCCTCTGATTGCGGGGATTTCTTTCACACCCATCAGCAAGTACACAGAGAAAAATCTGACCTCCAAGTTTCTTCCTCCCCAAAGCTACGAATACTATTATTCCGTCAAATTTCCTTCCGATCCTTCGTATCAAAAGAATAAATGAAAAGCCATAGATGTAGTTGAACCCCAAACACACACGCATCCTGCTGCCTCCCCAGGAGGCCTCCGCGCTGCTCCCCCTCCCCCCGCCCCCGCCCCGGTGGAAGAGTCCTCTCCCTCACGCTGGTCCCATCGGGACCTTCCCACATGGGCCCAGCACCTCAGCCAGAGCCTTGCATGGTGCCACAGGGGCCCTGCAGCCGTGTGGCACAGGTATGAGGGTCCGGTCTGCACCCTCCCTGTTTGAGCACCTCCCTCTCTTCCCCATCCCTCTCTGCTCTCCTCTGCTCCTGTTTCTCTTTCTCTCCTTTCTGCTTGGCAGGGGGTGGGCGAGGCAACTCTGCACTCTGCCATTGGCCACCCGCTCACCCTGGGGCCAACTCTACTGCTGGCCCTGGGGTGTAACTCCTGGAGGCCCGGCTTCTGGCAGGGTTGAGCGTCCCACCATGGTGGGGCCGCGTGGCCAGGCCCACACCAGCCCAGGACAGAGCTGCACTAGGGCGGCAGGGGCTGTGGGAAGCTCTCCTGTACCTGAGACTGAAGCCTGCCCAAGGGCCAAGATGGGCGGAAGAGGCTAAAGGGAAGGAACAGCCAGGCCAGTCTGGTTTGGAAACCAGAGCTATCAGGGGATGGAGTCTGGGGACCTTGGGCCGGGCCAGGCTGCTCTTTCGGCGTGCCAGAGGCATGCGGGCACTTCAGAAAGCCGGAGACTGGGACAGCAACATGGAGTGGACCAAGTCTGAAAACAGGAGCCTCTGCTGCGGGCAAACAGGCTCTTCAGGAACACGCTGTCTCACAAACGCCAAGTAGAAAGAGAAGTGAGAGTTGGAAAGTAAGTGACAGAAAAACAAGGAACCAGAAGAAGGGAAGCAGAGAGGACAGAGGCAGGTTTGGGGAACATCAAGACCGGAAGTAGAGGGAGGCGACAGGAGGGAGCCTGACCGGCAGAGCGGGGCACACACGCCCCGGGAGGAGCCGCTGCAGAGCCCAGTCAGACACGTGGGAGTCGGAACACCAGCCTTCCGGAGCCATCTGGAAACTGGTACCTGCATCCAGGTGCTCGAGCTGGGGCCCCTGGGACCCCTGTGGCCATCCCCAGATACCCCTTCACTCCTCCCTGGTCAGGACCGAGGGCCCACTGTCCCCCGGTGGCATTGACACTGTGACCGAGAGTGCTCAGAGCACCCGGGGCCCAGAGTGCTGGGATTCATGTCCTGGCCACACCTCTGTCCAGCACCACCAAGTCAACGAACCTCTCTGTGCCTCAGTTTCTTGATGTGTAAAAGGCAAAAAGGACTCATGAGGAGCTTACGTAGTTGTGAGAATTAAATGAGATAATACAGGTATAAAGCTTATATCATAGATAGTGCTCAGTACCCAGCAAGGACTCAGTGAGTGCTACTGATGTCATTTTATTACTTGGTATCCGCCACCATAATTGCCACTTACCTTCTATCTCTTAAAAACAAAACAGAACAAAAAAAAAATCAAGTCCCTTTCTGGTCAGCCTGAGTCTTCAGTCTCTTCGTTTGCCCCACACCTAACAGTGCTTTGCACACAGTGGGTCTTCAACCCAAATTGCGGATAACAACTGCCACTCACAGCCACTGCCCTGCCAACACCCTGAGCTAAGACGGACATACTGCTCCAGGGAAGCCAAATACTTGATCACTACTGACTTATGGTTCGCGGTCAGGTCATAATTTGTGAGTAGGTACGTGGTAAAGCAAAAATAGTAAAAAGTCAATAGCAGAATCTAGGTGGCGGGCACGTGGGTGTTTACTGTATAATTCTTTCAACTTGTCTGTATGCTTGAAAATCTTCATCATACATTCTTGGGAGAAAAAGTAAGGGTTTTTTTTTGGGGGGGAGAGGGGAAAATGTTCTTTCCTATGGTGTTATTTTAATATAAATCCAGTCTTCAAAGATATCCCTTAGCTGACTCTTCCCTGCATAGAGACCAGCGAAGTCGGACGCCTTCGGCAGGCTGAACTCCGTGAATGTTGACTTGGATGTGTATTGGATACACTTTCCCTCCGAGAAATGACTAAGCAGTAATTTCCTTATAGACATAATTGAACCTAATGGGATGCCTAAGGGAAAACTCTGCTGCAGACAAAGGGTGGGGTCAGGGGTGGGGTGTGCAAACTCCCTTCAGAGTGGAGCCTGGGCTCCAGTCCCTTCCCAGCTAAAGATGACCTGGGGTGAACACTGTTCTTGGTCAGCTGCACCTCTTCCCCACCTCTGCCAGGGTGCCACCCAGCTCCTCACAGGCCACCTCCCGGTGTGAGGTGGTCCGGCAACTTGTCAAGGACCCTGGGTCACTGGGTCAGAGGACTCTTGAGAGAAGGGTGGGAGCATTAATCCCCTTCTAGTGTGTCTTTGTTTTATAGGGGTGAAGGGATGGGGCAAACATATTTCAAGAAAGTGACTTCGGATTCACCAAGATCTTTGGCACAACCGGACCTCACCACCGTCAGAGCCACTTGCCTTTCTGCTGGGCTTTATAACAGAGAGGTCTCTTCCAAGATCAAAGGTGCGGAATGGAGGTGGGAGTGGGGGCGGGGGGAGGGTCAAAATTCCAAGGAGGCTCCTGAAGCATTGACTTCCCGGCGTCTGCCTTGGGATCCTTCCTGAAAGGTTGCCTACGGGTTCGTTTTTCTGTTACACCCGGCCAGACCCACCCTCTGTGCAGAGTCCTGACGACTACGGTGGCTGACTGCCTGCCGGTGGCGGGGGCTGTTGGAAGGCGCCGTCAGGGTCCAAAGAGGCGGGAGAAAAAAGCAGGATGTGCTTGGTAGCAGAGCCCTTCCAGCCCGGCAGCATCCGCCTGGCGCCTGGGGCAGGAAGGCCCTGAGCCTGCAGCTCTGCAGATAAACCCCCGCCCAATACCTGGTGGCATTCGGGTTCCGGGCACTTGGGCGACAGGTGGGCTCCCTGCCGGGCCACCAGCAGCACAGTCGGAGAGCCGGGCCCTGACCATCTGCCTGCGCTAATCCCACTGCAAGCAGATTTGCTCCCACCACTGCCCAGAGGAGGGACGGGCGGGCTCCGCCCAGCGCGATCCTCCGAACCCGCCTGGGTTCAGCAACCCCCGTCACGCCCTGTGCACAGGCTGGGGTGGGGGTGTCACCTGGTCGCTGTGCGCCGTGCTCTTTCCCGATCTGGCAGCAGGAACGAGCACGGCGCAGCCCCTTCTGCCTCCCTCCCGGCTGCGGTCGTGGCCATCGCGGCCGCCGGGGCAGGAAGCGCCACTGCCCTCCGCGGTCCCGACCTGTCCGGGGGAACGGAGCGACCTCCCGGCACTCAAGCCGCAGCTGCACTCACCTGGGCGGGCGCCCGGCGGCCGGGGTCGCTCGGGTCTCTCCACCCCGGTCTGGAGAACCGGAGCGTCGGGGGTGGCAGCCGGACCCGCGCCCATTGGCCCGCCTCGCCGTGACGCGAAAGGCTGGTCGCGCGCCATTGGCTGATGTGCGTCACGGGCCGGCCTCGGGGTCGCGGCCGGGTCGCGCTGAAGTCCGTGCGGCGGAGTCGGGTGGAGCTGGTTCCCGCGCGCTCGGAGCAGCGAAGCGTCCCTGGAGGTCGCCCTCTGTTCCCAGGTCCCTGCCCGTCTCCCCCCAGGACCCGACCCGTCCCCCGCTCAGGCCCCGCTCACCGGAGCCGGCAGGCAAGGAGAGGGGCGGTGGGGAGAAGGTCTGAGTGCGGCGACCGGAACGACGGAGGGGAGCCTGGGGCAGAGGCCGGACTCTGGGGTTCCCGTCCAACCGAACTGGCCCTCCACCTCACAGCCTGGACTCTTGGACGTGGGAGGACGCGCTGCTGCGAAGTCGTGCGTGTGCCCCCGGTGCCATGTTATCTAAGGTGCCGACGCCTGCAGGACTGGCCTACCTTCCCCTCCTCCGGGGTACGCCCAACCGGTGTCCCCCGAGGAACAGCACGGACTTCCACTCCGCCCCGGCCTCCTGCGTGGGCATCTCCTCGCAGGGTTAACTCGCGTTTCCCTGCTTACGGCTGAGGTCACTCTCAGGAGTTCAGTGGTCAGCTGTATTTCCTCTTTTTTACTAAGTGCCTCTTCGTATCTTTTTTTTTTTTTAATTTTTTTTAAAAGATTTTTAGAGAGGGAAAGGGAGGGAGACAGAGAGGGAAAGAAACAACAATGTATGGTTGCTCCTCACATGGCCCTCCCCGCAACCCAGGCATGTGCCCTGACTGGGAGTCGAACCGGGATCCTCTGGTTCCCAGCCCGCACTCAATCCACTGAGCTACACCAGCCAGGCCCCTCTTCGTATCTTTTGCCCCTTTTTTCCCCCTTCAGTTTGGATGTGTTTGTCTTTTCCTTACCGATGGGCAGTTCTTTCTACACTCTGGATCCCAGCCCTTGACTGGTCCTAGGTGTGGCGGGATCTCCCCCACACTCTGGCTTGCCTTTCCACCTCTTACTGAAATGTCCTGATGAAGAGAAGTTCTTGGCTTTAAAGTAATCGGATTGTATCTTTTCCTTTAAGGTTGGTGCTTTTTACATCTGTGCATGCGTGTGTGCGTGCGTGCGTGCGTGTGTGTGTACAGGAATCCTTACCTCTCGGTTTTAGGGATACTACATTAGCTTTAGGAGGTTTGCTTTGTCTTTCACATTTAGATCTGTAATTACAGTGACTAGGTTCCAGTTGGTATCATCATCCCCTTTTACTCTCAAAAGTGTCTATAAAATTTCCTTAAGCTTTTCTTCTAGGACAGAAGTTAGGAGCACCTCTTTGTTATTTGTCACTCTGGCCACTGTCAATGGCCGGCTTTTGGAGTGGTCCGGGCCTCCTGCCAGAGCTGCGGAGAGCTGGGCAGAGCTGAGACCTGGACTGGCTCCCTGGCTCCCGCCCAGGGCGGACCCCCCTGTGGCAGCAGCCTCCCCCTTCCCCCCGCCCACCCCCCTCCCCTGCAACGAGCTCTGTTTCTCATGTGTGTGCAGTTGGTTTGACAAGTTACATTTCTGGAGTCAAAATAGATCATACGTTCCTTTTACATACAGATACAACATGGATTATATCTGGTTGCGAACGCACTGTTCAAGGTCACTGCTAGTGGAAGCTCCTCAAACTACTGTCAACCAGTAGCCGTCTCGTGGTGTGGGGCAGAGTAACGCACAAAGCAGGGGGGGGTGGGCCCCGTGCAAGAGGCACCTGGCTCACTATATCCTTCAGAGGCCCACATGCCTCCTGTGCAGAAATGTTAGGCCTTAAACTACAGGCATGAGTGCACGTTTTATTTTGCTTCCTGGAGCACAGTTTATGTTCAACAAATTAACCTGGGTTTTTATTTTTTATTTTATCTACTTCCCACCCTTGTACTTTACTATTGACACGTTTATCCTCCTTCGTCCCTAGCAACCATCTTTATACAGACAACTCAAAAATAAACCCCGCCCTGGCTGATACAGCTCAGTGGATTGAGCATGGGCTGCGAGCCAAAGGGTCGCCGGTTTGATTCCCAGTCAGGTCAGGGCACATGCCTGGGTTGTGGGCCGGGTCCCCAGTGGGGACCACATGAGAGGCAACCACACATTGATGTTTCTCTCCCTCTCTTTCTTCCTCCCTTCCCTTCTGTCTAAAAATAAATTTTAAAAAAATTTAAAAAAATAAATAAACCCGATAGGTTACAGTGTTCCCTGCCCTCAAACTACCCCAGTACCCCCACTGAGCCTTCTCCAGTCCAGGTGAAGAGGTGTCTTGGCCGGTGTGAATTCCCAGCAATGCTGGCATGGAACCTCACACACAGTAAGCGCCCGTGGATGTTTGCTGAGTGGACATTTGCCTCTGTTGTGTGTGTGTGACTTTGCTTAACCAGGCAGAGGTCACACTGTGTTTCCCAGGCAGAGTGGTGACCACTGACTTCCGGGCATAGCCCATTCATGTCTGTCTGTGTTTTAGGTTTTACGGACGTTTACTGTTTTTTCTCTCAGAAACAAAAACATCGCTTCTTCACTTCAAGGCATGGTTGTCTGCATTTAGATATGTGAATCTGGATGTGCACATGAACTTCGAGTTGCAGTTTTCTATAGTTTCTGCAAGCTTTCCTTGGTCAAAGATGGGGGGAGGGAGGGAAACAGCACATTTTTAGCTGCTTCGTCTACCATCGTAAGTATCACGAGGAAACACAAGTGTGGAGATTAATTTAATTAGAGTGTAAGGAAGGCGCTGCGTGCAGTGTGGGCCTCCCTGGGGCCTTGGCCGAGAGGCGAGGAGTGCCAGGGTCACCACCAGACACGTGCTCATTGGCTTTGCAAAGGGAGGGCTGATGGTACGCGGGATCGAAGAAAAGCTACCATGAACCACGTATGATGACGCGTTTCCTCTCAGCAAATACTCGTTTCTACAGAAAAAGTTAAAAACAAACAGTGGTTAACAAAGGCACATGACAAAGGCACACAGGGTCAACCTAACCACTTCCATTCATTTAGCGTGTGGGGAGCTTCCTGGAAGTGGCTGAGGAGGTGGCCTGGGCTGAGGCCACACGCGTCGCGGGTTGGGTGGCGGAGGAAGGGGAGAGAGGCCGCAGCCCCTGTGTGATCTCCACCCTGCCTTCGGCCGGCTCCTCCATCAGGGCATGGCTTAGCTGTTACGCGGGGAACGGAGGGAGGCACATTCCTTCCAGCAGTAAAGACCAAGTACCTATTATGTGTCGGGCAAGCACGGAGCCCTGGACATTCCAATATGACTGGGAGAGCCACTCCCTCAGAGATCTCCCAGTGTGCTCAGGAAGACAGCTGAGAAAACAATTCCGACAGCACGTGAGGGGTTCTAGTGGAGAACTGCAGAGTGAGCGCAGAGACCCGGGGCTGCAGGGAACTAAACCCGGCCAACACCTTCAGTGGGGCTGACAGCAGGCTCTTCCCCACTCACACTGCCCATCGAGAATGCCATCCAGGGGCGAGAACGCCATCCAGCGACCCCTCGATTGCAGCTCCGTGAGACCCTGAGCGGAAGAGAGGTTAGGCAAGCCGTGCCAACTCCCGACTCACAGACACTGGGAGACAATAAATGTGCATTGTTTTAAGCTGCTAAATCTGTGATAATTTGTTGTGTATTTAGAAAACGAAGGCAGTAGGAGATTACTAGCATAGGGGTATGTTGTTTTCCCGGCTGTAAAGTGTGCCGTGTACGTGTTTCTGTGTAGTAAAAACAGGTGAGTGCACGGGACCAAAGGACAGAGCCAGAGGCCCCAGCAGGCAGTGTCCGCACTGGCGGTCCCTCGTGAGGACCTGAGGTGCCCGCCCCCGTGCTCACACGCAAAAGCCAGGCTATGAGCAGGCTCCGCGGGTGTCCCCAGGTCACATGCTGCCCGGGTGTCCACAAGAGAAGGCGTGACTGCAGAGATGCAATCCTTCCTTTCTTGGCGATAGATTTCTAGAGGGCTTTGCTAATTTTAATACAAGGCCAAGAAGGCAAACAGAGATGTTTAATAATGCTAACAGATGGGGTCACCATTCCGCAACTGCAAGACAAGGTCAGTCAGTCAGGAACACCCAACCTGCAATACTGCCAAGCAAGACCTTTAAAATGCATCGTTTTAGGGGGGGCACAAGGTTGCAGAGAACTAAAACCTATGAAAGGGAATGAAGAACATGTCAGTTAGGTCCATGATGTTGATACTTAGAGTAAAAAGTCAGTTTTGTTGCATTGCATTAG
The DNA here is from genome assembly GCA_004026765.1 of Micronycteris hirsuta. Lineage (NCBI taxonomy): Eukaryota > Metazoa > Chordata > Mammalia > Chiroptera > Phyllostomidae > Micronycteris > Micronycteris hirsuta. The sequence continues at coordinate 329,529 of PVJI01000152.1, forward strand.
CATATGGTTTCTTTGCTGTCAAAGGTGTTTGCAATATTCAAAAGAATCTAACGTGCCACATTTATTACCTCACCACAGGTTATATTGTTTAAGAGAGTTACTTCAATATATTTGTAATTGTTTAGATGTATAGAAAAAGCCCACAAGGAATTGTAAAACTTGGTTCATTAGGCCTAAGAGCTCCAGCTGAGCACTACACAGAATACAGGGAGGGGATAACCTTTCTGTGCCAGAGGCTCCTGGGACAGTCAGGAGCCTAGTCGATGACGCAAAAGGGATGTGGGTTCCAGAATCTGAGCGGAGGACCTGGCCATGTGACAAATGGCATCTGTTACATTGTAATAAGACAGAGGACAGAGATCGCCTTGATGGATTTGCAAAGGTCTCCAAGTGAAAAAAAAAAAATAAAAAAAACCAAATCGCTCACAAAACCTAGTGTGATCCCACCCGGGGGAAGTGAACTCTGGTGTAAACGACATACACATGTAACTAATGGAAAAAGTGACAAGATTTACTCTACAGTCCTCACTGTGGTGCCTGTGGAGGGACCAGGGGACTCGCACATCTTACCTAACGTAGATGCTTGACGTGCAGATGCCTTGTGTAAGGCCCCCGGCGGCACATGGCGTGCAGAGGCAGTGGCCACCCCTGCCTTGTGTGCCTCTGACAAAAGTCCAGTGACGCAGTTGCAGTTACCACCCCATTTCATAGATGAGGAAGCTGTCTCCCAAGTGGGCTCCTAGTCAGAAGGTCAAGGACGCGGAGGGCTGGCACCCAGGCAGCCTGACCTGGGGCCTGTGTGCGTAATTGGAACACCGCGGGAGAGCCCTCCTTACCTTGCTGCCTCCACACCAGTGAACCGAGGTTTCCAGGAAAACGTGCAGAATGAGCGCTACCGGAAGTCAGAGGAGGAAGGAGAGACAGGCCGGCGTAGGGGGAGCTCCTTGCAGGGGCACACGGCCTCGGCCAGCGCACGGAGGCACTTGGACTTCGTACTGCGGGCCGTGGAGAGCCACCGAAGGTTTCAAACTGGGGGTGCTGGTAAGCATGGCCGCACCTGTGGCTCTCCAAAGTGACCCCCGATAGGGGTGTGAAGGGGTTGCAGAGAGACTGGGCCTGAGAGAGACCGGGACCCGTGCTCACAAGATGGGAAGGAAGGCCGTGTACCTTTAAATGAAAGGACCCACGGTTATACCTCCATGATGCTGTTTTTAAAAAAAAAAAAAAAAGCAACTACAGGTCCTGGGTCCCGAGCGCAAAATACAGGAAGGGGATGTGTTTCTGCAGACACTAACGAGGTGGGAGGGTGCTGTGTGGATGTTGCTGATTGTAATCATGACCTTCAGGTAACAGCACAGATTTGAAAATGGGTTCCTCAGGCAATGTGGGATGTGGTAGGCAGTTAAGAACTATTCTGCATTTCACACCTGCAGGTTAAACCTGCAGCAGCCAGGATAGCCTGAAATACTGCCAGTCAGTGAACGCAGGGCACGGCCTGGACACAGTGGACCCTGCTGGGCCCCTCTTTATTTATTTTTAGGAAAGGGAGGGTGAAAGAGAGGGAGAGAAACAGCAATGTGTGGCTGCCTCTCACATGGCCCCCACTGGAGACCTGGCCCGCAACCCAGGCATGTGCCCCGACTGGGAATCGAACCGGCAACCCTTTGGTTCACAGCTCGCGCTCAATCCACTGAGCTACACCAGCCAGGGCTAGAACTGCATTGCCCTTTTTTAAGGTCAACTTTGGAATTACAGAAGGAACTTGGCCTAGGAAAGTGAGAGAAATGACCCACAAAAGCAGATGAATGAATGAGGGTCTCATTTGAGGGGGGCTTCCTTCCTGGAGACATTCTTGCTTAGTCATGGATAAGGCGACACTCTCACCCCACCTGTCCCTGCTGACACTTTACAGGGTTGAGGAAAGAGCCTCTCTCTGGGACTTGGTCTTTGGTGCCTGCCACATTTCCTCCTCACCTGGCTGGCCCTACAGCCCCTACCTCTCAAGGCTACAGTTTTTCATCAGCGATTCCTTGGCAGTGATGTCATTCGGGCCATTTCCAGCTCCCAGAGTGAAACCCGGTAGGTGGCGCCACCAGCCCCTCCCAGTGCTGGGGCTCCAGGCTCAGAACCTGAGAATCTTCACGGTAGGGCAGGATTGTGAGGCTGCATTCTGTCCCCTGCAGAGGCCCAGCCCCCCCCGCCCCGCCCCCCCATCTGAGATGGCTCCTCCACCGTGGCTTTCTCCTCCATCACTCATTCATGTCGTTGGCCACTGCCTCTCTCCTGCTGGACCATAAGGGGGCTTTTCCCAGCCCTGTCCTCGGGCTCCCTCTCACCACCCAGGGGCAGCTCTCTGAAGCTAGCGATGACCACAGTGCAAGCAGCAGGTAGGAGCCACCAAGCAGAGCCACGGAGGGAGGACAGGGTGGGGCTGGTCAGAGGAGAGGATGGAGAGACTTGAAGAAAAGGGACGGGAGGAAGAGGAGAGGGACCCTTGCAGCAGAGGAGGCCTCTCTTCTTCCTGAGGACCCCTGCCCACTGCAGTCCTCCCAGCGCCGAGCTCCACAAAGCGGCACCTCAAAGCCTTGGTTACCTTGTTTCGCCCTGCAGCCTGCTGGAGGGCTCGGTTTGGGTGTTGCTGCAAAATGGAGGAGACCAAGACCCCACGGGCCTGCACAGGCCCTGTGAAAATCACCGTCGGGGTGGCGCACGCGAGTTCCTTACCCCGGGGAGTGACCTCTCATCTCAACCTGGCAGTGGTCATTGGCTTCCCCAACCAGAGGTGCCTGGTTGTCACCAAATTCAGTGCTCTGTAAACGGTAACAAGTTCACTGCAAGTTCTTCGTGGTTCCTCTCCATCAGCACAAACAGCGGTGACAGATTTCACAGGGAAATGCCTTCTGTGAATCTGAGTAACTTCCGCTGACAGTGCGTTACCTTTTCCCGAGCGGCACTCTGTAATCCTCAAAACCCACCTCGATCCCAAAGAGCATTAACATCTTCATGGGCATCTTCCCTAGGATCTGGGCACTTGAGATTTTTTAAAACCAAGAACAGCCTTATGGACTGATCCAGACCTATTTCTAACCTAAGCGGGGCGGCACTTTGCAGTCGATGGGCCAGAGCTCAGTTCTGGAGATGGGAGGACCTAGGTTGGAATCCTCACTTATCAGCCAAATGATCCTGGGCAAGTGACCCTAAGTTCAATTAAATAGTTACTGAGCACCTACGGCGTTCCAGGCATTGGAGAGAAGACACTATTCTGGCCCACGAGGGGATCCGTGGACCTGACCGAGTGGGTGGTGGGCCCTTGAGGCATTTGTGATCCGGATAGAGTGCCTGAGCACCTGGCTGTGGCATGAACCGTGGGTCAGTGCGCCGGGCCCAGCATGCGACAGGAGCGTGACAGATGTTGGTTTCCCCCTTGAAGTTCCACTTAGAAAAGGGGGTTCTGTCCTGGCGGGCGGAAGGAGACGTGCCTCCATGGAGGAGACACTTGTATCAGTAATTCTGACGGGATGCCTACATCTCGGTAGGAGAAAGACGGCTCACAGAAGAGAAGGGACTTGCTCAAGTGACATAGGGAGTTTGCAGAACAGTCCAGAGGGACCCAGGTGTCGTTCCCGTCACAACCCCCTTCTTCTTCCTCGCGCTTCCCTCCGCGCCCCAGCTTGGCCGAAGTTTTCCCGGACTCCCGCTGCCTCCATCACAGTCTCGGAAAAGCACCCTGTGCTGCCGCCACTCTGAGTATGACAGAGGCAGAAGGAGTTAAGACTGATTTCGTGTGCGTGCGGTGGCCACAGATGCATCGGTGTCTGTGGTCTAGCCTCTTACTAGTCTACACAGGAATGCATCCACGAACCCTGCCTGGCCTTCCAGGGCTTTTGAGTGCAGGTGCTTGGAAACTTAGGTGGTTAGAAACTCGCTATCCTGAATTTACTCTCTGTTCTTATGAGAACTGCCAGAAAATGTTGGCTTGAAGAGGGGCTTTCTAGATGTCATTGCACAGGTAAGAGGCAGAACTGTAGTGAGGACCTCCTCTTAGAGAATGCAAGATGCAGTGTGGATTTTTAAATATAGTAATAATTATCTATCCCTTGTGATTGGACTGACCATGTGACTTGGCAAGAAGCTGTATGTGAAAAAAGAAAAAAAAGCTGTATGTCACGTAGAAATGTTTGTACTTAATTTATAAATTATTAAGAAATATTTGCCTAGTAGAACTGTAAGGCTTACCATAGGCTTACTGTAAAACTTAAACCTCAGTGTTTATCTAAGATAAAAACTTAGCAAACATTCAGCAAATATTTGGCAAGGGCCTTCTCTGAGCTGGGCACTTGTAATTGGTTACAGCCTTGGATTTTGAAATGATATTTGCTTTTTTTTTTTGCTGCAACCCCAACCATGTGAGATACCAGCTTGAATGTGCAAGCAGCTCATGTGATGGGTTATCAGCACTTTTTGGAGCCTGCCAGGGAGGGCACGCTACTTGTTTCAGTTTCCCTGGCTGCACTGCCCCCGCAGAAACATGTACATGTAGTGGTTAAAATCATCCTTCCTTCCTTTTATGGAGGTGGCAGTACTCAAAATTTGTTATAATGTAAGCATGCTATAAAAGCCAATTAAGAGCAGAATTTCAGCTAACTGAAAAATATGCACAGAGGAAGGTACATTCCAAGTCTTCTTCAACAAGAATATCGCATTTCTGGTAAAATCGGCAAATGGTAGCTGGCTTTCCCTGTGCACTTTGCGGGGCGGCAGTGTGCTGTGATTGGCAGGGCGTCCGCGTGCTGGTTCTGGGGTCTGAAGAACCACCTTTCCTGGCTGGGAGTCCTCAGGAAAGTTAGGGAGACTTTCTGTGCCTCGGTTTCCTCATCAAGCCCTTGGGGGACGTCGATGCCTAGTTCAGGGGATGTCAGTGCCTAGTTCCGGGGACGGCCGGAGGGTGAACTGAGATACAGAGTACCTTGTAGGTGAGGTTGCTCTGGCCTCACTGTGCAGTCAGCGTCACCAGCCTCGGTCAGCCGTCACACTGCAGGTCGCGGCTCTCTAGCCCGATCCAGCACCCGTCCTCCTCGGTGACCTCCACACCTTCCTCCTCTCCTCTCAAAGCCCAGCGCTCCTGCTTCTGTCCTCAGGCTCAGCTGCCGACCTGCTTCCTGTTTCATCCAGTGAACAAGCGATGAGAAGAGAGCAGCCCCCTCCTGCTGGCTGCCCACCTCCACCACCGGTGCCCCCCACCCCACCCCCGCCCCGCCCCACTGGGCGACGGGCCCCGTGGCACCAGACCCTGTCTACCTCCTTCTGCCTCCTTCCTTCTTCCTCTTCTGGGTCAGATTGTTCCTACCAGTTTATCAATATGCTCTTACTTTCCCTCCCCTTAAAACAAAACATGCAGAGCTGCTCTTCCTGGCCTCCTTGGGGCTCTGCCCACCTCCACTCCTCGACTCTGATACCAACGTAAATCACGTGCCCCTGCACCCCTTGTCTGCCTCACTGTTTGCCCTTGACCTGCTCATTTGACCCCCCACCCCCAGAGCTGACCACCTTCCACCACTGTCACCACCCCATTAGAGTGGGGCTCCACGAGGCAGGATATCACCAGTTTTGTGGCATCCGGGCCAAGTACGTGCTCCGGAATGTTTGTTGAGTGGGTGAGCAGCTGTCAGCCACTGAGGCGGTCTCCATCCTTTCATCGTAGGGTAATGCTTCACAGATACCTTCTAGCATGTGTCCTCCTTCAGGTAGATGTCACTTTGGGACATGCACACACCAGGTAAGCTGATGCGAGCTCGGCCTCTCCCTCCTCCCCCTCCAGCCCGCGTCTTCTGAGCCACATCCAGGCTCCAGCACCGCTGTCACCTGAGCCAGAAACCTGAACATCCTGAGCCTGCCACATCCACCCAGGAGGTCATCAAGTCTTAATGGGCTCTCACCGTCTTTCACACCTTTCCTCTGCCCTCTGCAGCTGCGCCTTTGTCCTTGATCCCCCTGCTCCTTTAGTCTATACCTGCAGCCGAAGTCATGGTTCTAAGATGCAGATCTGGTGCTCCTCTCCCCCGTTCAAACTCTGTGCGGTTCCTCTATAAGCTCTTAGGGGATGCTACCCCACCTCCACGATCTGGGCCTGCCTCTCCTGGCCAGACCCACCCTGGCCTCCTGGAGATGCTCCCTGGGCCCCAGCCACACCAAGTGATTCAGTCTTGGCAGGTAGTGGGCTGTGGCACGCTCTTTGGGACTGCAGTTCTCTCTGCCCGGAATGCGTGTCCCTCGATCCCTCAGGCCAAGTCACCACTGGCCTTCCAAGCGGGGCTTCCTCCCCAGTACTTTCCAGCCCCCAGGGCACCGGGGCACCTCTCACCCTCTCCCTGCATTGCTCTCTGTGAGTTCACTGTCCGGCTCCCTGCCAGGCTGCTCTGGTTTTTGTCCCCAGTCAGTAATCTTTGTGCTCCCCAGGCCTGACACGGTGGGTACCTGGGACAGCAAGTCACACTCAGTGTGCAGAATGAATGAAGGGGAGGGACCTGCTTTGAGTCAGTGAGCGGCCTCTGCCAAAGTGATGTTGGGAAATCCTCAAGACACGCTGTGTCATTCACTAATACGGATTTCTGAGCTGGGGGCACTGCTGGGGGTGGGGATAATTTTTGGAAGAGAAGGGAGTCAGAGGCTACAGATTTTGTGGAGTTTGATTAGCAAACATAGGCCTATGAGGAAGGGAAAATTAATCACGAAATTGAAGGGACAGCTGCCAGCTTACACTTAGTCTGACAGGGGAGAAATCACCGGGTTAGCCGTCACTGCTTGTTTGCCGAATGTAAGGCAGGAAAAGCCGGGCCCCCATATGGGTGTCCGTGGCTATCTAGGTGTTAGGGGTGACTCGAGCCTGCTTCTCACTGGCTGATGAGGCGTGACGTGGGGTTGCACCCCAGTTTTCGCTGGCAGGGGCTCTCACTTTTGGCTGCTCTGACCCTATGGTTTCTCTCTCCCAGCTGCTCTGGGGAGCTCATGGCCATGGCTGACTCTGAAGGCCTTGGCCACTCTCAGCTAGTCTCTGTTCTTGACCTGGCTACTGCTGGCCAGGTCCTAACCTGGCCCACCCCTCATTCCTCCCCATTGGACGATGAGAATGGGCTTTGAGGAGCTAAACTTGTGATAAAGAAATATGATGATGTTGACCCTGGGAAGAATATACTTGCCAAATAGGACTCCTCATGGTTAGTTGGGCTCAAATTAATAACCAGAGTCTAGCAGCCATTGTTTACGAAGGTCCCTCGTGCATACCACATTTCATGGAAAAGCTACAGACTGGGCTGCCAGGCCTCCTGCAGCATCTTCCAGTGCAGCTGAGCTATCAGAGAGCTCTTAGGGCCAAAATTGGACCAATAGGACTGAGACTTGTCCCATCCAATCAGAGGTGCAGAACTATATCCTTATTAGCATCCCCCCCACCAGTCCAGCAATCAGAATAATTCCATTACAACAAATCAGGACAGTGCTCTTGGAATCAATCAAACTGAGGGTTTGGGGTCCTCATTTGCATGAAAATGGACCAATTAGAGACCAGGGGCTGGTACTTCTTTCTATAAAAGTCAGCTTTCAGAGGGGCAGCTTTCAGAAGGCTGGACTCCCTGTGGTGTTACGGTTGAGTTGAACTGGCCACAGCAACTTTCAGTTGACAATGGTCTTTTATGAAAAATTGAGAATCAGGCAGGGTCTGAGAGGAGCTGTGTTTGTCCCTGAGCTAAGTCAAAATGCAAGCCACCTGAAAAAGGATGGGCACAGCAAAAACTACAGAAGGTCCTGAGAGGTCCAGAGGAGCTACAGATGTGAGGGGCTTCAGGCCTGCAGAGCTTTCTTCTTGAAGTGTTATGACACACCCATGAAGTATTAGGTGTGACAACATAAATGCTTCAGTGGGGAAGTCTCGACAGTGGTCTCTTGGCTCAAGTGTAGGTCACTTCCCTTCTTCTGAGCCTGTTTCTGGTCTGTAAATTAGGAATAAGTGCTTCCTGAGTTGCTGTGATAATGAGCAAAGTCGAGGAACCCTCAGCTGGGGTGTCACACAGTAGGTGCCCAGTATTTAGAGGCTTTGTCCCGAATGGGGGTGTTACTTATAACCAGTACTCTAAATCACTTAATTGGATTTGTCAAGAGGAAAACATCAGCTGAACGCCAGCAGGCCGCATTCTGACACAGGCCCGGCTTTTTCCTGAAGGAGCTTGTGCTTCCACTGACCCTGGCCACGCCCTGATTGGGATCCCGGGACACTCAAACTGCAGAGCCCTGGTCCCTCTGCCCAAGGCTGCGACACCCGGGGGGGCAGCCTGGGTACTCCCGCTGCCGGGCCCCTCCTCCAGGGTGTCTCAGCCCCAGGCCTCGCCCCGTAGTGGGTGGGCTCAGGTCCTCGGATTCCTGGCCCGCAAGGAGTCTCCGTGTCGTCGGAGATGGGTGGGCCGGCCCTAGCGCCGGGCTAGGGGCTTGCGGGCCATAAAGGTCACGACTCTAGTGCGGGGTCTGCGAGCTGGTGTGTGTGTGTTCTCGCAGTGGGAGGTCTGGGAGCCACGCATACCAGGCAGTAAGGCACTTGGGGTCACCACCAACAAGTGGCCAGCGGGGCGGTCTCGGCGGCCCCTTTAAGACGCCATTCAGCCCCGCCCCGCGCCGCACCCCCGCCGGGAGCCGTGCCACGTGACCTGTGTCTTGTGACTGGCGGGGGGAGGCCAGGAGGGGAAGCCCGCCCGCCGCCCGCGACAGGGGCCATCCCCGCCGCCGCCCGCTAGGAGCGGGACCGCCGCCGCGCCGTCCGGGAGTCCCCGCCAGCCCGAGGCGGAGCGGGAGTCGGAGAGGGAGCAGGGCCGGGCGCGGTGGGCGCCACCCGCCATGGACCACAAACCCCTGCTGCAGGAGCGGCCTCCCGCCTACAACCTGGAGGCCGGCCAGGGCGACTTCGCGTGCGGCCCGCACGGCTACGGCGCCATCCCCACCGCACCCCCACCGCCGCCCTACCCCTACCTGGTCACAGGTGGGCACGGACGGCAGGGGCCGGGGTGGGCGCGTCCGCGGGATCGGAGAAGGGGGCTGCGGGACCGGGCGCCGGGGGCGGGGCCGGGGGCGGTCCGAGCGGGCGGGGCGCCCCGGGATCAAACTTGGGGCCAAGTCCTAGGGCGACCTTTGACCCCGATGCCAACTTTTCTCCGGGCGCTGCCCACGCTCAGTTTGGGGACGCGGGGCCCCAGGGCGGGCGGCCCGTGGGGAAGGGTTGGGGGAAAGCTCCTGTTGCCCCGCACCTTCAGCCTACCTGGGGCGTTGCGCGCACGAGGCCCGCAGTTCCGGAAGCATCACAACCCCGGTTCAAATTAACTTCATTACCGAGGCTCTGTCTGCGCTTTAGCACCCAGTAAAGCTCCTAGGAGGTACTTAGTGAAAGCAGCTGTTGCCTGGATTTTGAAAAGGAGAGTTTTTTTTGTGTGTGTGGCGGGGGTGGGGGCGAGGAAGGGCAGGAGAAGGGGGCCACCAACTCCCCAGACTTCCCTCCTTGCCCCCCTTCTGATGTGCGCTCCTGTCCACAGGGATACCCACCCACCACCCCAGGGTCTACAACATCCACAGTCGGAATGTCACCCGGTACCCTGCCAATTCCATCGTTGTCGTCGGCGGCTGCCCAGTCTGCAGGTATGTCACAGGCCTGGGGGCTGGCCCCCCAGAAGCCTCTGAGGACACACATACCTAGAGCTTCATAAAGGCAGAGCCCTTGGAGTGGGTCTGTCTGGACTTGGGACAAGCTGTGGTGGGCAGGAGTGGGTTCGGCCATCCTGGGTCTGAACATATCCCATGGGTTCTGTTCAGAGGGGTCGAGTTCTTTGGGCCGTGGAGTCCCAAGTGAATCAGATGCAGGAATGTTGAACAGTTGGCTCGATGGCCTCTCATCCCTGGTTCTCTGGAACGTGGTGGAGGGATTTTCTCCCCCTTGAAGTGTGTGGGCAGGAGGCCTGACTCGGATGGCCGGTGTGTTCAAGGAGCCGGAGGCCCAGGACGCCGGGAGAGCTGCAGCTTTGAGCGCTGCTTCCTCCAGGGCTGGGCTGATTCTGCATCAGGATGGAAATGGGGCGGAAGTGGTTTTTCCTATCCTCGAACTGGGGCCTTCACAGTCTTCTATGGCTGTTTGCATGGGGCCGGAGATGCCCGTATAACTAGGTGCTTGTTCTCCGTGGGTCCTGAGGGTTCAATCCAGATAAGACTCGGTCCTGCCCTTGGTGGATTCGAGTGCTGGGACAGTTGAGAGAGTCAGCGCGGATGTGGCCAGGACCGTTTTTTGTGTCTGAGAGGAGGAAGTTTAAGTCTCTGAGATGGGATTGAGAAAGCCTGGTTTACCCTCGGGCTTACTTTTGAAAGCCTATAGAGAAGGCCCAGAGTGCTGTGAAAGGGAAGTTAATGATTTCAGAGTCACAGCTGGCAGCGTGTGGAAGAGGGAGGGTGTGACAGAGATGGGAGCAAAAGATGGCCCCCAGAGCCAACCGTGGCCCAATAAAGGGGCTGTGGGCAGGGGAGAGCCCCTGGAACTCTGCGCCAGCCAGGGCACCCCATTTGCAAACTCAGAAAGGGTGTCTCTTCTGACACAGCTGGTGAAAGTTAGGCCTCTGGAAAATGTGAAGGGGGAGGGAGGGAAGGGCAGACAGCTGGCCTCTTGAATGCTCCTCTCTCTGTGCGGCACTGGGTGTCAGAGCAGTTGGGGTTTGAAGGCACCGGAAGGGCTTGGATTCGAGGGGAATGGACTCAGAGGCTGGTCACGTGCTGCTGGGCAGGGTAAGGGTCACGGCTTGGTTCCATGTGGAGAGAGCCTCCTAGAATCCCGGGGAGTTGCATGAAGAGACGGGTGACCACTGTGTTTGAGGCTGGCCCTGGGTGCTCAGCCCTGGCTGCTCAGCCCTGGTGTGTGCATGGCCCCTCTGCCCCTACTCACACCAGCTGGAGGGTTCCAAGGGCCCATTTTTTGGAATAGGGGTCTTCAAGTCATCTCCCAGTTTAAGCGAGGTGTCAGGCTGGCAAGTTCAAGGAGGATCAGGAAGGTGCCTGGAGCAGAGGGGTCTGGCTGGGATTTCGGGGATTTCAGTGTCTCCCTGCCATGTCTGACTGCCACCTTCCAGTGGTGCCTAGCCTGCCAGAGGAGCTGGGTTCACTTCTGGCCCCACCTGTTACCAGCTGGGCCTGTTTCCCCTTCTGGGAAATGGGCACATCTGATGGGATGGTCTGTGAGCCTCTTGTTGGCCCAAGCCCCTGAGTTCAGAGGAGTGGACACCAGTGACTAGGCCCTTGTGGCCGGGGGAGGCTGGGAGCCAAGGCTGAGATGTCTGCAGGGCTGCGAAGCTTCCAGCACACTGGCTGGGCTGCCGCCAGGCGAGGGAGCGTTTCCCGAGACCTCCCTTTCCCTAGGGTGGGAGCTGTGTCGTTTTGGAGGCCTGTGGCTTCTGCCCAGTGGTCTCCAGTCATTCCAAATCTGGACCAAGGTTGGCTGTGTTCTCTACAATCTGGGGAGGGTCTTCGGCTGGGCTGAGGGCCTGGCTGGGTCACCCTGGGCTGTGATGGGACTGCATGTTGAGAAGGTGACCTGAGCGACAGGGGTCAAAGGCTGGAATGTGACACAGAGGGGTCAAAGGCTGGGCTGAGGGCAAGGGTACCTGCATTTGGAACCAGGCTTCTTCTGTTTTGTGATCACCGTCTTCTGCCTCTGGGTGGTGGGTGGGTGGCGGGCAGTGAGGAGTGGGTGTTCAGAAAACAAGGTCCGGGTGGAAGCAGGCACTCCAACTTCCTCCGAGGTGCGTCCTCCTTTGGGCCCTCCCGTCTGTGGGGTGAGGAGGACGATGCCAGCAGTCGGGGGCCTCCCTGCACTTGGGTACCTCACATGGGAGGGTCCCTTGCCCTCCTTGCTGGAGAGAGGGGTGGCCCCTTGGCCCCTGAGGCCGTTCTCTGCCTTTGTAGTGTTGTGGGGTGTGGGCTTGGCTGACTAGTTGGCCGGGGGTGGGCAGGGCCACTGGGCAGCACCACGGAGGGAGAAGCCAGGCGCTTCCTGAGAAGTGCTGCTGTGGTTTGGGGCACGGGCGCGGGGGCTCTTGGTCTGGTCTTCTCTGGGGAGAGCGGAGAGGTTCCCCCCTGGGCGCAGTCCAGTGCAGCCGCTGTCTGTCTGGTGTCATAGGGTTGGGAGACAGGACACTTCTCAGTGACCACACTGCTGCCTCCCTCTCCCTCCAGCCCGCCAGGCCCCGTCCCTTCCCCTCCCTGGCAGCCTGGCAGGAATTTGCTGAAGTCACATGGCTGCGGTTCCCTCTGAGTGCGATCGGGTGTAAGAGTCTGTGTCACTTGTCACTTTGCCATCGTCTAGCCTTCACTTAGGCAGCCTGACTCCAGCGTCCCTTTTTGGCCAACTGCAGGGGCATTGCGTCCGGTCCAGCGGACAAGTGGGTGCGCTCCTCACTGCGCCCTGCCTGTGGCCCTTGGCCCCCCGTGGGGGTGCCGCCGCCCTCGCTGCAGCACTGTGGGTCTGCGATCCAGCCTGGCTGGGTTCGCCCTAGGCTGCGATGGGGCTGCGTGCTGAGAAGGTGCCCTGAGTGACCGGGCTCAAAGGCTGGAATGTGGCGAAAGCAGCAGGCACAGGGCCTGGCCTGCACCGGGCCTGCTGCTGACGCTGGCTGGGGTTTGTTGGGTATTTAGTTTTGGGGGTGACCAGAGGGATAGGAGGGAATCCAGGAACAAGTGAGGCCTTGGAAGCCAAGACAGAGGCTCAGGGAACATCGGTCGGGGTCCAGGATGTTGCACTGGGTGGTCAGCATGGGTGCAGCTGGTGACCCGAGGAGAGTTCTGGGAGGCAAGAGGCAGGCCTCAGCATGTGAATGGGGCACGGGTGACAAGGTGGAGTGTGCCGGGCTCATGGGGGAGGGCTGTGACAGAGCTTCGGGGAGTCGGCTGTACCTGGACTGGCTGGGAAACAGGCCGCCAGGATGGTCTCTGCCCACGTCACAGCCCTGGGGCTCCCCCCAGCCTGGGGGGGTGACAGCAGACAGATGAGTGGGGACTTGAGTCCTGGGCTGTACACCAGGCAGTGTGCAGACAGGGGGGCCCAGGGCTGGCCTGTCAGCTGCTGGCTCTCCAGGCTGCACCCGGGGTCTCTAGTCTGCGGCTCCTGGCCCAAGCCTGACTTGCTGCCTGGTGGGTCTCCCCGGGGCCCTAACCTCAGGCTCAACACCCCCACTCCAGGCAGAGCTGTCCCTGGACTTCCTTGGGGGTTCGGAACACTGGGAGACAGCACCTGAGCCTGTTCACAGCTGCCCCGGAGTGGCGAGTGGCTCTGTGGACATGCTGGCCACTGTCCCTGACGAGGCAGGTGTGCCTCCCACCTCTGGTGGGGAGATTGGACCATGCTTTGAAGGGGGCTGGCTGGGTGTTTTGGGGCATCTGGCCCGCCTTCCCTGGGCACGAGGCCTTGGGCCACCGGAAGTCCTCCCCGAGGAGGCTGTCCCTCTCTGCGGGCCGGTGTGGCATTGCTCTCAGGGCTGGACGCCGAGCGTGCTAAGTAGTGAGTGAGTGGAGGCGAGCGGGGAAGGCTGTCGGAGCAGGGGCACCGACTGAACAGGGCCCTCCCTCCTGGGGCTCCAGCATCCTTGGTGGGGCACAGTGACGGTACCTGGGCGGGGGCTGCTGTGAGGACTCCAGGTGGTGAGGGCCAGGTTCCTACTGGCTGGGTGCCTGGCCTTGGGATGCTCTGGGGACAGGTGGGCTCAGGGCCTCCAGCCGTGTTCCTCTTGGAGGCCCACCCAGACCTGCTCTTGACAGATGTCAGTGGAATTAAGTGTCCACTTTCTTCAGAAGGTCAGAGTCAGGAGTTAAATAAGTCTCTTCAGAATTAGCCGGTTCTCTAATTCCTCGGCTTCCCCTGGCTCAGGAATGGGGCCAGGGGCAGGGGCCAGGGGCAGGGGCCGGGGCAGGGGCCTCAGCCACAGCTGAAGCCACTTGCTTAGACTGGATTCTTGGCCAGTCGATGAAGAGTTGAAACTCACTCGTCTGGGACTGAGGGGACCAGGGCATGAGGGGTTTTGGAGAGGGAGGTCGTGGGCTGCTGGGCAGAGTCTACAGGAGGGCTGCATGCCTTTCCCCTGGGGGAGGGGCTCCGCACCCCATGCCTGTTCGGGGCCTCCCCTCCCTCCTACAGGGCACCCCACAGTGGCCACAGCGTATGTGTTGCTGCATCAGGATGTGCTTAGAGGCCAGACTGTACTTCTCAGTTCAGAATCACTTGGATTTTAAAAAACTGTGAATTACCCCAGCACTGCTTTGGAGGTTTGGGGCAGTGTCTGTAGTCAAAACGGTAATATTTCTGCAGCAAGACACACATGTTCACATGAAGGGATAAGCCCGTTCGGGTTACACGTGGCTGCTGGGTGAACTTCCTGCACACTCGCTGCACATGGCTGCTTCCCAGGCGCTCTGACGGGATGCGCACCCCGGGAGCCGCTCTGGAGTGGACGTGTGGTGTCCCTTGTCGCAGTTGGAGGCATTCCCTCCTGCGTGGGTGGGAGGTGGGTGCCCATTGTGACTTGAAGCTGTTGCAAACCGGGCTGCTGCTTAGTCTGGTCCGTTTCCTCATGATTCCTAGCAGCATGGGCAGCAGGCGGCGCCACTCCTTCCCGCTGGAGCCTGCCCTGCGGGCTGTGGATGCGTTCTGCACGGGGTCTGCCGCGGGGGGCCAGCAGCCGCGAGCAGCAGCAGCAGCCCTCCCGTGGGCACGTGACTTCCTGTGAGTGGGCTGTGGCAGCAGCATCTCCGGCATTTTGAGTGGACGGAGGAAGCCCTGTTTTGGCGTAGTTCACCTTGACACTGGTTTGCTGTTTTGTCGATAAGCTGGACCTCCTCTCCGTGCAAGGCGGCAGAGGAAGGAGCAGGGGCTGCCTCTGCACGGGTGGCGTCAGGGTCCTTAGCCACATCTGCCGACGCCAGGGCCGAGGGCGCGTCGTGTGGCTTCGGTGAGACTAAGGAACCTGGGACGACACGTGGGGTGTGGGCATGGGGGAGGGGGCCAGTGACATGTCCTCCCCGGCAGCAGTGCAGACACATGGAAGCACTGGCAGGGCCCCCGCCGGAGGTGCCCAGGCCCCCAGGGAGCAGCTGGCTCCTGCTGGCTTTCTCTGACTCCCAGGTCTGGTAGGAGTGAAGCACTTTTCGTGGGGCTGAGCTGGCTGCTGTAGCCGTGCTTTAGTGTCAGCTGCGTCCAGAACTTGACTAAGGAGTAAAGGTGGAGCTGAGCACACGGCTCTTGCTTGATGTTGGGGACTTTGACCTGCACGCAATGGCACCTGATCTGGTGATGTCCCCTAGGTGTCTGAGGTACTATCTGTTGTGCACATTAAAGGTAAACGACTTTTTTCCTGAAGAGGAAGCTTGGAGATGAGATTTCTCAAGGTGAGTGGTCTTTCAGACATTGTGCGAACACAGCTGATTTTAGTCTTCTACGAAAATCTGCTGCCCCCACCCTCCGGTACAAAAATCAAAGTTCTAAACTCTGTCCCTGTTTGTTTTTAATCCTCACATGAGGAAGGAGGGGAGGACGGGGAGAGAGAAACACGGATCGGTTGCCTCCGGGCGCCCTGACTGGGGACCGAACTGTGGCCTCTCGGTGCACAGGACGATGCTCCAGCCACCCAAGTCTCTGTGCCTGTTTCTGGAATTTCTCTCTAGGGAATAGAAAACTGAAACTTCTCAACACTGGGAAAAAATACTCAAATGATTTAGTTTCTTGGTCCTGCTGTTTTCAGAGATGCAAGAATTTTTATGGAAAGTAGCATAATCCCCATGGGGATTATATGGCCCATTACATGGCAACTGAACGTCTTTGCCTTTGGAAGTGGTGGCTTTCAAGTAACCTTTCCTCCCTCTTCACCCTCCGGGCCGAGGCTGGCAGTAGCCGTCCCCTCTGCACAGGGCAGGTGACGCGGTGACTCTCGAGGCTGGAGGGGTTGTTGCCGCCAGAGGGGCAAAGACGGCCTTTGCAGGCCCCTCACTGCCATGCGCCAGGTTGCCAGGGGTCTGATGGGACCTCAGGCCGAGGCCCCTAACCCGAGCCCCCCCTCTCTCTCCACAGAGTCGGGGTTCTGGAGGACTCCTTCACCTTCCTGGGCATCTTCCTGGCCATCGTCCTGTTCCCCTTTGGGTTCATCTGCTGTTTTGCCTTGAGGAAGCGAAGATGTCCCAACTGTGGAGCAAACTTTACCTAAAGGGAACAGCACCCCTGGCTTTCCTGCACCCAGCTGTCTTTTTCTAATGTAAATGTCGTGTACAGTAGCTTTATTTGATTAAGCTTCAGGACTGTTTTGTAACGGGGGTGGGACAGAGCTGGCACGTGGCAGCGGCTCACGGGCGGGGAGTGCGGACACGTGGCAGCACCGCTCCCAGGGTGAGAACAACTCAATAAAGCACTGCTTTTATTTTTCGCAGTCTTCAATTTGAGGAAGGTGAGAAGTACTGTTTTAAATAAATGAGATTCATACCATTGCTTACCTGGCTCTGCTTATTCGGTGTGTAAACACTGCCACTTCAGAAGTAAAGTTTTGTTTGGAAAATGTCACACACACACACACAGAGACTAGAACAACACACCCCTCACCCGGCTCCAGCGTTGGTCAGTTCTGCTATTTCTTGATAGGCATTTACAAGCTCAAGAAAATGTTCTTGTTTTCAAGTTCTCTTTTATTATTATAATGAAACACAATACCTTGACATTTACAGAGCATGCATGTCAGTGCCAAGGACAAGGCAAGCCCTCCTATCCTGTGTGAGGCAGGTAAGTGACCATTCTGGTCCCTTCTGTGAAGGCAGCAGGAACGGGGTGGGTGAACCAGGTGGGCCTGTGAGGCGCCCCTGTAACAGCCAGAAGATCCCAGGGTGGGTGGAGCACTGGTGGCCGGGGCAAGGTGGGCAGACCCTCCCCCCTCCCTTATTAACTCACCTCTACAACCTACACCCCGTTCCCTCCCCACTGCTAAACACAATGGGCTTCTGTGGACACTGCTCTCACCTGAATGCTGGGAGGAGCAGGGAGCCACGTAACTGACCTGACTGTGGTTTCTCTGCTGGCTGGCGTGTCTGCTCTCAAGACAGAGGTGCTGCTTGACACCTGCACCTGCCTGACTCGGCCTGGGGAGCCCTCCCACCCCGGCCAATGGAGCCAGGAGGACAGGACCATGAACATGCACTGTCACACACGGTTTATCTGCTGCTGTCCTTGGCCAGTTTCAGGCACAGAAGAAACAGCACAGTGAGATCAAAGGAGCTGTGTGAGCAGCTGCCCACCCAGCGAATGGCCTGGGTATGACTCTGAATCACTACTCTCCACGCCTCCAAAATAGGGCCTAAATCCCCGGCAGCCTGCGAGGAACTCGGCCACTTGCTCAGAGTCCCCTCCCAGAGAAGCCCAGGTTCCTAGTGCATGAGGGCAGGTCTCCGCTGAAGTGCAGACGCCCCCCCCCCCCCGCCTCCAGTGGCCCTCCCGGGGTAGGAGCACCGTTCGTGCGTCAGCACGTGATGGAAGGCGGCGGGGGCAGCTTTGGTCAGCTAGCTCAGCGAGAGGCCCACGTGTGCAGGCCGGGCGGGTTTTCATTGGCCGGGCCCAGTGGTAGCCCAGAACAACCCGGTTCAGGAGCCCCGGGAACTTTTCAAGTACTGAGTGTCAGGGCCGTGCTCGGGACAGGAAGAGGCCTCAGCACCCTGCCGCTGCGTCTAGTCACGGGGGAGGCCGGGGGCTCCGTCTTGGGCAGCTCTGCGCTGGACTACACGAAATTAAAACTTCTTAAGTTAAATTTATATAATACTCTCGTAATTTATATTGCTTAAGATTCTTTAGATAAACATCATAATGCTACTTAAGAGCAGAAGCTTTATAAAGTGAAACTGATCTCATCTGTACTCAGGTGTATAGTGAACCAGCCAGGAAAGCACAGACCAGCCCTTATTCTGGCTATTTATACAGTAATCAGAGTATTTAAAAAAGAATACAGTAAGGATTGGAACCAAATTTACTGGGTTTTGAACAGAATAGGAAGAAAACACTTTAAATGATTGAGTGGGTCACTCAACTAATTTATCTTCTTAAAGACAGAAATGTGCAAACCCAACCATGTGAAACGGAGGAAAGGCACTGATTTGCTCAAGTTCGGGTGTGTTTAAAGTCAGGCGCCCCCTGGCGAAGCGTCACGGCGTTACAGCACGTACCAGACCGATCATTTTGCAAGTGAGAACTTAATATCAGAAGATCCTAAAGAATTCCTCAGCCACCTTTTCATCGGATGACGGGTGCTGATCGGTCATTTGTCACTGTCGGTCGGAGTTTCACAGTAGCAAAGGGGTTTTCTCCACTGTGGGGGTAGAAAAAAATATGCGGAAAAAACTACAGGATAGGAATTTGATTTTAAAGGCGCTAAAAAGTTGTTCTTGTGCTGTAAACTATATATACCTTGTGTAAATTCCAGACAGCCTTTTCTGACTATGAAAAGGTTCACTGTGGCATTCTCCCCATGCCGCCTCTTACAGAACTGTCAAAGCTTTACATTTCGGACACGGGAGAGCCCAGCTCTCTGCAGTCCTCTGTGGGAGGGGACAGCTGCCTAGGACCAGGCCGGGATGGAGCTGCCAAGCACAGCATGCAGCCAGGAGGCTGCCCTCCTGGACCTGGGCAGATGCCTCCTCGGACTGGTGAGAACGAGGCGGCCACATGCCCCTGGCCCCGCGGGCCAGCGCCTGTCTGCAAGACCAGGCCTCCTGGCCTGAGCACGGAGGGAGGGAGGCCCTCCCAGGGCTGCACAGGGAGGCGCTGGAGCCAGGGGCTGCTTGCTGACGGAGGGCGACTGGCAGCTTGGAAGGGTTTGTGAAGAGTTACATACCTGAGGAAAGGAAGCTTTGCAGTCCCATTTGTATTATTCTGTGAGAAAGACAAAGAGGAATTTACAGAAGGCTCATGAAATTGGGACATTTTAAATAAGACCTGAAGGTAAAGGCATTTAAAACAAGGAGTTATTTAAAGTTATGGATGTTTAAAAGAGCCCCAGAGATGCGAGTCGTTTGAGACTGTTTTTTTGTTTAAGGAATAAGCAAAACCAGAAAACATTTTAAAAGGCAGTGGGGGACCCTCACATGTGCTGGAACACCTCAGACACAGGGACGACACAGGGCCTGCGGCGCGCGGCCCACGGCCTTTCAGGTGCGCGACCAGCGACCGCAGTTGGCTTTTGGATCCCAGCCCTGAACGAAGCCATGAAAACACAAATGAGCAAGAATAAAGTCTTGTCGGGTTTGGTGCCCAGAGACCGGTGCTAAGGGCTCCCCAGAGATCTCGCAGGAAGTTCCACAAAGTAAGGAACAGAAACCACTAAACACTGTCTGCCTTCAGGGGACTGGGGGGTGTCCCGCTGTGGCCAGGGACCAGGTGTGTGCCTTCTTGCCTTCACTGCAAAAAGCCCGCTTTCAGTTCTGGCTACTAGAAACAGCGGGCACTGGTCAGACTCCAGTGGCCGCCCAGGAGAGGGCAGTGTGCCGCCATCGGACCAGGGCGGCCTGCCGGATCCGATGCCGAAAGTGCCCCGCACTGCCTGTGGTCGGGCGCACAGACCTCTGCGCGTTCACTGGACGAGCTCCTCTCACTCCCCATGGCTGCCAGGGGCTGGAGGCCACGTGGGCCGAAGCCTGGACCAGGGCTCCTGGGGAGGCCTCTGCTGGGTTTTGGACGTACCACCTCTCAAGGCAGAGGGCTAGGGACACTAGGGCTACTTCAGAGCCGCGCCTGCTGTCTCTGAGAACCACACAGCTTGACCTTGAACCCCAAGCCCAGCAGAGTTATCCTGATGGGGAGCTCCAGCACCAGGAGGCAGAGTCCCAACTTGGTCTGCTTTTCTTACTGAGGTAAAACCGTCCAAACAGGGCTTCAGTGGCTCCCCCTGCAGGGCACGCCCAGAGCGAGCATTCCTGGTGTGGCAGGCACTTGACTGGATGATTAGGGATAAAAACACTGGGACACCTGTACCGCCCTCAGCAGAAAGCCTACAGTGGGCCCCCAGGACTGGGGAGGCACAGAAGCCCCTGTGGAGAGGCCCCTGTGGCCTCAGGTCAGGAGGAAGGGCAGCTGAGTCCTCTTGGCCTGGGAAGGGCACTTCCTGCCAAATCGGAGTCCCTGGGGTTGGCCTCCAGGGACACGGTGGGAACCACATCCTCCTGCCCGCCTTCTTCTGGGGGGTGGGCCGTGTCTTCCCGCCATGTAATTCACATCTGAGGGGACTCTCTGACCTAGCACCCAGAAACACCCGCCTGGGAGCATCCCAGATGTCCTCTGGGCAAAACCTCGTGGCTCGTTCCCAGAGGACCTCCGGCCCCCGCGGAGCTCCGGAACGAGTTTAGCTGCCCTGTGTCATTGGGGTGCTTAGCCCACAACGTGAGAGGAACAAAGTAGAGAAGTATCGCAGTCCACTAGGAAGGAGAGTGACAAGAAGTAACAACTTGTGCTGAGGAGGAGGCAAAAGGACCCACAACGACAGCCTGAAGTTAGTGCCGGCGCTGACACCACTGGGGACGGGCCACGTTCAGTCTAAATCTGCTGCTGGTCACACCTGTTGCTCTGTAAAGTCATTGTGCCCTTTCCTGAATATGGCATTCTTCAGTGTCTGTGGCATAAACATGTTCCAAAGGGTTTCTCCTCTAACACCTCCCACCAAGCCCACGGCCCTGATCACAACCGACAACCCCTCCACTCCAAACAAAGGGCCCCTGTAGGCCGGACGTAAAATCGCCCTCATTCATCCAGTAAGGGAAGCGCACCTTAGTCCTGGAGTGTCTTCAGAGCTCCAACCCCCCCGGCCCCCAGAACCCTCCCCGCTAAGACAGCCCTGGCCCCACCCCTCTCTGCCTGGCACGGGGAGCCCTGGGAGGGCGTCTGTCCTGCCTGCTGTCCCCAAAGCTCCAGTTGCAGAGGCGGCCAGGTGTCCACAGAGCACCAGGGGGCACCTCCCCTGCCGCAGCCGCCCTCGGCCCTCGGGGGAGAGCCACGTTCTGCCGCCCGAGGATGGGGCAGCAACAAAGGTGGGTGCTATGTGTGGGCCTCAGCTGCCGGGCTGCTTCGATCCAGCCCACAGAGAGGTTTAAAAACAAAGGCAGACCCCATGTACAGTTCAAATGCTAAGTAACCTCATTACTGACTTGCTATTTAAGCACAGGATCCTTCAATGTACCCAATTCAGCGTAATGAGAACCACGTCAGTGCTTCCCTCACCCAGCTCCGTCCACACGGCAGAACTGCCGAGAAGTAAGCATGCTGTCCTTCTCTGACGCTGGCGACTGCCCGCTGGCTAACACGTCAGCGTCTTCATTTGTAATGCCAGTGCTATGGCCGTGGGGCGAGATTCTTCTTACCTTAGAAGGCATTACACAATCTTGGTGAAGTAATGGAGCTAGGTGGTCATTATCAATGGCTGCTCACGTCACAGAGAGGGACACAGGACACGCGTGCCTCTGGATGAATGAGCCGTGGCCAGTGAGGCTGACAGACAGCACACTCTGGTCAAGGCTGGACACGCAGGAAGGAGAAAGGGGACGTGGGAAAGGACACCGCGTGGCTGCGACCAGCAAAGCCCAGACTGGGAGCAGACACCAGGAGGTCACCTACAGGTAAGCCACCAGGACGAGACAGAGGAGACCTGCAGACGGATGAGACTTGTCACGAGCCTGAGCGACGAGCTACAACGTACAGAGCCGACCGGGGCCCAGATGCAGACGGCGGTACTGGCAAGAAATGCTTACTGCCCATTGGAAACTTGAAGCGACCAGCTGATGATACTCAGGAACTACTGTCAGTTTTTAAAGATATGATCGTTGGCACTGTGGCCACATAAAAAAAGGGGGGACCTGTGAAATATTTACAAATGATATGAAGTCCGGCGTTAGGTTCAAACTTATCTGGGAGTGAGTGGGGGGAGATAAAAACAAGGTAGGTAAATGAATCAATAATTGTTATCAGATCATTAGATTGTTCTTTTCACTTATATATGTACATTTGAATTTTTCCATAAGGAAAAGCTGAAAACCAGACAGAAACGGGAAGGCACTGCAGACCCACAGGTCACACCTGCACATCCTGGCCCCTGAGTTTTATGGCATGCAGTTGTGTTTTTTCTTTTAAATAAAAGGAATTTTTATGCTTTTAGAAATGCCTTAAGATCATTTCCAAATAGTTTTGAATACTGTTTTAAAATGTGCTGTGGGCTTTAATAAAACAGCATTTGACATCTTCGCCCTTCCAAGCCACTTCTGCAGCTGGCATCGGCCTCCACGACAACGGAGTGGAAAAG
>PVJI01000153.1:0-351852 GCA_004026765.1 Micronycteris hirsuta
GAAGCGGGACCCAAAGAGGAACACACCAAGGCACATCATAATTACATTACCCAAGGTCAAGAATAAGGAAAAAATCTTACAAGCAGCTAGAGAAAAGGGGACAGTTACCTACAGAGGAATCCCCATAAGACTGTCAGCGGATTTCTCAAAGGAGACCTTCCAAGCAAGAAGGGGCTGGAGAGAGATATTTCAAATCATGCCTCCTTCTGATTTAGCTCTTCCAAGAGATGGTCTTTCAGCTAACTACTCCTTTGGTTCCCAGTGAGAAAATGGCACATGCCCCTGCATTCCAGGTCCCAGTGTTCTCATATTGTATCTCAGGAAGAATATGGGACAAAGTGCTAAACACAGTTCAACTCTTCCTCGAGCTCAAATTATAGCAACACATCTCAGCATCTCAGCTGGCTTTTGCTCACCGAGACATCCTTCAAATCACCTCACAAGTTTAATATCACCTCCTCATCCATCCTCCTCCTGGTATGATACAAACTGTGCCTCAGATTCCCCTCTGGGTGTGTTTCCTGGACCTTGCTGTCCTCATGAGGATGCAAAGCTGCCAATGATACTGTTTGAACAGAAAATAAGTATCTCCTTAAAACAACTGCCAAGTATAACAGTACACTGTGCTTTTATTTATCAAATCCCCCTCAAAATCTTGTTCTTATCACCACCAACCCCTTACCCAACTCCCCCACACAGATCCCCTGCCACAGTGTTGTAGGGGATCCCTGCCACCCCACACCGCAGCGAGGCCTCCCGATGGTTTCTTTCTCGGATGCTGCTGTTTGAGTCCCCCACTTTGATACTGGACCCACTACAGCACATGGAGAAAAAGAAAAGAGCAGGGTCCTTGTTACGAACTTGTTTGAGATCACCCTTCTTACCTCCCCTCAAGCCTTCCTTCAGAGCTCTTCTAAACCAATCTCATGTTGGCCAAAGGACCAATAACAAATATGAGCTTGCAACAAGAAAATGAGTGAGTCCTGGAGAGCTAACATAGAGTGCAGTTAGTGATTACAGTCAAGAATACTGTGTTATATGTGCTTCAGAGTTGCTAAGGGATTAGCTGTTCTCACTACAAAAAAAATGATAATTATGTGTCATGATAGAGGTATTAACTAACTCTACAATGGCAACCAAACTGCAATATATAAATGTATCAAATCAACACATTGAACACCTTAAACTTACATAATGTTATATGTCAATTATATCTCAAAAAATATATATATACTGTTAATTCATGAACATACTAGGTGGGGTGAGGTATATTGCAGATAACTTTCCATACTATTTGCCATTAAAGAAACTTTACATTCTTTAACCCTCATTTACTGAGGCCTGGACCATGATAGGCACTCAATAAATATTTGTTGAATGAATGTAATGTAACAGGTTTATACCCAGGCATGGTATAAGACACACTCCATTGTTCAGAGCTCAGTCACAGAGCCACATGAACTGCAAGGGATGTTGAAAATGTAATCTAGCTGTATTCCAAGGAGAAAGAAGACATAGATTTGGTGAAGAGCTAACTAGTCTTGGTCACATCCGTGCCTTACAGATTTCACCAACACTCCAACTAAAGGGTCATTTAACTCTATTTAACCCTCTTGTTGCACCTAAAAAAGGATTCTTATATGTCAAAAATTTCATCTGAGAAACTGAAATTTCCTAAGCCATGTAAGGAAAATGATATATAGGTCAACCAAGCTGGGAAAACTATTCCTCTGTCTCCTGAAGAAAAACTGGTGAAGATCAATTATTAAATCTTTAAGGTACTAAAAGAAAAGGTAGATAAAGATAAGTGGCTCTGGACTGAAAATTAATCACAGAAATAAAGAAACGGCATAAAAGTAACATTACCAGCATGCTGCTGTCGTCTGAAGCAGATACAAGAGTATACAGGGGTAGGCAAAAGTAGGTTTATGGTCGTTCATCTGGAAAAAGACATGCAGGTTATGACCATTACCATAGCTTTATTAACTCTGTGCTTTGTGTGCTCACAACTGTGAACCTGCATTGCCCACCCTTGTAATTTTGGGGTAAGATCCATATGTTTTGCAAAAACACTTAATGACTCTAGAAAGCAGCATGGAAATTACGTCGTTTTCTTAAGCTGTCTCCAGTTATGGATCTGAGCAAGGATTGGCATATTTTAAGCATGGAAAATAAGACAAAATTAAGAATCATGTCTTATAAAAATAATCATTGTGAAAAATGACAAATGAGTCAAGTGGAAAAGTTAAACTCAAAGCCCAATGATGGAATCATGGCACAGCCTAATCTGACTCCCACAGTCCCCAGGCTTTCCCAGTAGAAACACGTGGGACAGAGAGCATCATGCTTTCAGTGGGGTGTTAAGTTGAGAAATTATTCTGTAGTAAGAATCAAGCTGGGAACTTCAAGGATGAGAGATTGTAACGTAAGAAATCGCAAAACAGTGTGCAGAGAGCACTGGTTCAGGAGTCACGAAACACAGATCCTAGCCCCTCGTCCCACTTATTGTACAATGTGAGCAGATTACACACCCTCTCCTTTCACAACCCAAGAAAGCGTTCCAACCTTCTCTGAGCCTGCTGAATCCAGAGTTAACTACCTGAAATGAATAAATGGATCTAGTCATTGTTGGTTTGTGCGATACCATCATTGCAATCCTTTTTTTAAAAATGCTCTTGTTCAAATGTATTACAGAATGTTTAGAAGTTTTGAACAGAGGGGAAAAGGCGAAGTTCAGTTTGCAAATAGCCTTAAGAAAATAACCTGGAAATATTTGTTATTTACCCTAATAGGGACATTAAAATGAAATAACATACACTGGTAAAACTTAAAGAAAATCTTTGTTCTGATAGACTTATCACAGTTGATCTGAGATGTATCTGACTAAAGTAAAACAGTTTATTTTTGGCATTATGTTAACAATTTTGTTCATAACAACTTCAGTGAAGAGCCCCCCAAAAGCAAATGTGCTGAAATTATTATTTAAAAGAAGAAAAAACTAGATAGAAAACAATGAATTCCAATAGGGAAATTCCTGGTTACTCCTCAAACCATGAAATAGACCAAACCTGAAATGTTGAGATTACTCTTTGTATTTTTGCTTGAGAAACAACACAGATTGCATACAATACAAAAACAGAGGAATCAAATGAGCAAGAATGAAATTTCAATAGAAAGTCTTAGAATAGGAAAGTGACAATTTTCTGCATCTGTGTAAAGGGTCCATGACAGAGGAGAGTTTCACTTAAGCTGAGGTGTGTAAACACCTGGGTTCTGGTCTTGCTTCCTTTTCATAATTGATGTGTCACCTTGGGCCATGGACCTGCTCTGTCCTTCAGCTTCCTTCTTTGGAAAGTTAAGAAAATGCCTTCCTATATTGCAGTTTCTTTGTTAGGACCAAATATGCACTTAAGAGTGCTTTGTAATTCTGACGCAGGGTGAAACCTCTTCTTCTGGATCCACACAGTGTTTACAAAAAAAGGTAATGAAACTAAGTTAAAAATTAGGATATTTTATATTAAATTTAGATATTAGGCTTATCTTGAGAATCAAACATTCTGGCGACACTGACTCATATTCCTGCAGAACGCAGTTGTCTGCAAACGAGAACCAGTGGCTCCCTTGAAGGAAGACACGCTTCAGTCTCTTGAGCCCCTACAGTCCCCTCTTAGCTTCCTGGGGACCATCTTACATATCCCTGTAACATGGGGTCTTGTTTACCTGACCCCCAAAAGCAAGGGGAAGATTAGGTATGAAAACCAATAGTTAGTAGATTTCTAGTGAGAATGGCTTAGTGCACAGCTCTGACTTGATACTCTTTTTAATATATTTTTATTGAATTTGTTGGGGTTACATTGGTTAATAAAATTATATAGGTTTCAAGTGTACAATTCTGTAATACATTATTTGTGTACTGTATATTGTGCTCACCACCCAGAGTCAAGTCTCCTTTCGTCACTATTTACCCCCCCTTTACCCTCTTCCACCTCCCCCACCCCCGGCAATCACCGTGCTGCTGTCTGTGTCCAGGAGTTTTTTTCTTTTTTGCTTAATCCCTTCACCTACTTCACCTAGTCTCCCAGCCCCGCTTCCCTCTGATAATTGTCACTCTGTTCTCTGTTTCTATGATCCTGAATCTATTTTGTTTGTTGTTTTGTTCATTATATTCCACATAGAAGTGAAATCATATGGTCTTTCTCTGACTGACTTATTTCACATAATACCGCAAAGTCCATCCATGCTGTGTGGCTTGATATTTTACATTGATCACTTTACTGAAGAGGTTCTTATTGGCCATGAATAAAACAATCCCACCCAAATCTCTGGATCAATGCCATCCTTCCTCCTTCCAGACTTCTGCCATAGAATTATTCCATCTGACCACGTTCAAATGTTCACAGACACTACATTCATCTGGAATGCCACTGACTGGATTAGATTTTAATCCTGGGATTGCTGAGGAATTATAAAAAGATAATCCATATACCAGCCCTTATGCTATAAAATAGGAAACAGGAGTATGTTAAAAAAAATACTTTTTAGAATTTAGTTACTCAGGCTACCAAACAATATTAGGAGACGGGTGACTTTGCCAATAAGCATTGCAAACACTTTCCTAAATTTAACTGCAATTGTCTTTAGGGAGAAAATGTCAAAATTTGAAGAACACATACTATGTAATTGGAAAAGTTTCGATTCCTATTAAAAATACTTAAAGCAAACCACTAAATTTCAATCAATAAGAACTTTTAGCTTTGGAATATTAAAAATCATTAGGCATTGTTCTAGACAATCTAATCCCTAAAGAAAAACTTTTTTTTTCAATCTTCAATAATGTTTTGATCTTGAACACAGAAATTAATTTTTCTTCAGTACCCAAGCCAAACCCTTTCAACTACTTCAATGGCCAGAGGTTGCTTAGACTACAGACAAAATGCCAGCCAAAACCAGGATTGTCACTTGGAAGCATTTTAGATCCGAGAACAGAACTTAGCCACCCCACCTCTTTTCTAGTGGGGAGGACCGTGGCAGTCCCAAGTTGCCTGAAGTGAAGAGGCCTTAAGTCATAGCAGAAAAACGTTTCCCCACCACAGAGCTTCTTTCAAAAGTGAGGTCAATCCTCTCAAACCCTGCCACTGCTGTTTTAACTAAGTTTACGCAATAGTCCAAATCCTTTGTTGTCATTTCAATGATCCTCACAGCATCTTTACCAGCTGTAGATTCCATCTCAAGGAACCACTTTGCTCATCTGTAAGAAGCAACTCCTCATCCATTCAAGTTTTATCACGAGATTGCAACAATTCAGTGATATCATCAAGTTTCACTTTCTAGTTCTCTTGCTATCTCAGGCATAGCTGCAGTTACTTCCTCCGCTGAAGTCTTGTTTGTGTTAGTACAATATTTTGACCTCTTGCCATGAATTACAAATATTCTAAATGGTATCTAGAATGGTGAATTCTTTCCTGAAGATTTTCAATTTACTTTGCCCAGATCCACCAGAAGAATCATTATCTATCACAGCTATAGTCTTACAAAATGTATTTCTTAGATAATAAGACAAAAACACAATATCTGTGAAGCATAATAAAGTGAGGAAGGAAGGAAGGAAAAGAAAGAGGGAGGGAGGGAGGAAGGAAGATAAAGAAAGACAGGGAAAGAGGTAGAAAGCTCTGGGATGAAGAAGGCCCTAGATGAGCTGCCCCAGCAGGTCAGGGAGGCAGACAGGCGAGAATTCCCAGGAGGGACATTCACTGAGGATGTGCAGGTCCTCTCTGACTACAGGTAAGATAGAGTGCTTCTAGCTATGGGACCAAATGGAATCAAGTAAAGTAAAAAAAGAATTTATATATATAACTATATATACATATATATAAATTTCACACACACACACACATGCAGATAATCTCAGTTCTCAAGCTTCCAATTGTCAGTCTTTCCATACGAGTCAGGCTGTGGGACAACACAGAGGACCTACCACCGGTGCCAGCCTCTTTGCCTCTAATACCACTTCCTACCAGGGCAGCTATTGAGGAGAAGCAGCAGTGAGCAGCCCAGGCCTTTTCTGCAAGTGAACACAGCAGGCTCCCCCCGGTTCCTGCTCCTTTTGCAGTGTCAAATGATGAACGCAAGGGCTCCATTTTCTGTTCTCAATTTTAAAGTCTGTTTGGGAAGAACGGCTCCTCTTCAGACTCCCTGTACCCAAACAAATCAGGAGAGACATCACTCCAGACCCCAGGACTTCTCCTGGCTTTCTTTACTTAGGTTTGCTGCCTGCCTGGCTCTGAGTTGGCTGCTTCATTGATTGGTGGATTTAGTAGTAAGGAAGCTCTTCTGGCTATATACAACCTGAACCTCTTTCGGTCCTCAAGAGAAACTCAGACAGGAACACAAAACCTCTCCTCCTACCACTAATGTGTGGTGGCACTCAGCCAAGTGCAAAAATACAACAAGGTGCAGGAGGAAAGAGGCATCAAAGAAAGAAACACCCTTGGGTTCATTTTGTAGAATATACACTAGTTCTTAAAATGTGGGCATCTTGGATGCCTCTAAAGATACGAAAGAAAACCATGAGCTCTCTTCCTACAAAAATGCACAACACTGGGCATTAATAATTCTCTAAAGCCATTCATGGACTTTAAAATTACATGGACCTCAAGCAAAGAGCCCACAGTGAAAAATACAAATAAAGTCTTCTGTTTTCAATTCAAGGTCTTGGTACAAACATTAGCTATACAACCAGTTAGTAAATAGTCTGTAAGAGAGATCTTTGAGTAATCAGCAATTGAAAGACTGGAAATTCAATACAACTTGATTTCAAACCACTGATATACTGAAGTGATGATTATTCCCAGTTTATATGTGAGAACACTGAAGCCTAGAAAGGTTAAGTACCATCCCCAAGTTCACTAGCTAATCAGCGGTAAAGCTAGGATTCCAACATAACGAGAATCTATGCTAGCGAATGGGCCTACTTGTACGACTTCCGCCTCTAATACACCACATATACTGAGCAGTGGCCATACCACTTAGTTTTCCTTTCCCTATTTTTTAAGATCACTTAACCTACACATGGCATTTTCTATCTAGTTTGAAGGTCACGTGACATCAAAAGGAAGTAAGAAGGTATACAGAATGTGACAAGGGAAACCATTTTAGTTTCAATCAAAGCTATGAGTACCATTCACTTATTTTTTAAAGTACAGCCTAAATATATGATAGAATAAAAAAAGCACTTGGATGTCTGAATCCCTGAGTTTTTACTAAAATTCTATCAGACTCGTAGCCAAATATTTTTTCTGAGCCACAGTTTCCTGATATGTACATTGGAGACACTGAAGTGTTTTCTGAAGTTCTACGGGCCTGTGATTGGAGTCTGTTAGAGAACTTTGGAAGGCAACCCAGACATCAGGGTTCTCCTAAACTATCATTGCAAGGAGTTGTCTCTAATCAGCCAAGGCTGAGTAAGGGGCCTCCCCAGAGCCCTTTAATTCTAACACAGCACTTACACTGTTTTGAAATAATCTATTTATCTTCCTCGTTGAACAGTAAGTTGTCTGAAGACAGAGCCTGAGTCATTTTACCCTCCATTGGAGAGGCAGGACAGCCTATTGGGTCATAGACTCTGAAGCTAGATAGGTTTGCAAGGGCTTCGTGCCTTCGGGAGAGTTACCCATCCATTTTCCCCCTTCAACTCCTCACATGTATAATGGAGACACTAATGACACCCACCACATAGAATTGCTGTGAGATTAATGTAAGGTAAGGCTTGTGAAGCATTTAGAAGGTTAACTGGCACATAATAAACTATAAAGTAAGGTACTATTATCATCAGTGTCTAATCTTTTCTGGCATTTGGTAGATGCCCAGATATTTGCTAAATAAGTGTGAGACATATTAATAAATTATTTCCACCTGAACCCAAAAAGCTTCCAAATTAATGATGAATCACCTGTGACTTCATCAGTTTGTTTCATTCAAAATGAGGTGTTTTTGTTATCTAGAGTCAATCTACTTTGCATTATATCAGGATGTGTTTAGGAGCACTGTGGAATAGTAAGTTAACGTGTTCTTGTGGCCAATTTCAAACTCCAGTGAAACTTAACTCAAACATCACAGATTAGAGGTTGACACGAAAGAAATCGTTCCCATTGCCAACGATCTACTTTGGAACATATGTTAGGAGCAAAGACTATAATATGACATGGTTAGATGAGAGACTTGGCAACTCTATGAAAAATCACCATGCTGTGTGATTTTCACACAAAAGCGTGACCTTAATTCTTCTCTGTAATGAGATATCAAGCCTTCATTAATAAAAGTTTCTGTCTTGGTACATCCCCCCAATATGCTTGCTGAAAACACATCCTTTCTGTTTCTACCTCTGTTCCCTGGGATACTATAATATTGTTGTGGGCTTTCCCAACATAACGATGCTAGCCCATTTGCAACAAACTCGTTTAGAAAGTATTTGGCTTGTAGATTCTATTTTGGTATACTGTATCTTCAGAAAGACATGCATATACACAAAATAACTCTTAGAAATATGTATTATAGCATCATTGAGATAGATAGCTCCATATTTAGCTTGCCCATGCTCACAAAAATATAATTCTCAAAGCAACATCTTATTATTTAGGTTATCATGACATATTAACTGCTGTCTCTACAAAAATAATCGCTAACTTTATTAGCTATTATGATTCATAAAGAAAATTCTGTTCCATGTACGTTCAAACTCAATCTTTTTCAATAAATGTCTGAGTAGAAAGAATAACCCAAAAGGCAGCACATCAGTCCACATGAGCATAGATTTTTGAGTATGCATGCTGCCTAGAATTTCAGCTTGGAATCAGAGGAGATAAAGGAATGGGGTGTGGAGCTGAGCAATTTGAGCCAATGCCTTGCCCTCTCTGTGATTCTGTGTTCCTATTAGGTAACCAAAGGACTGCCAAATTGTTATTCCATCGTAATAATCCCTAATCCTATAATCTCACAGCTCTCTACCGACCACATCCTGGTTGTAAAATGATTTACCTTCTGTCATTGAATAATTAGCAAACTACACTGACAAAGTGCACTGCATACATTTTAGCTTTGAAAGATTTTGCTTCTAATATAGTTTCTTAAAACAATAATATTATAGAAGCTTACTTTGTCAGTAAATTGACATTAAATTGTTTTCTCAGCTGTGTTAAGTGATGAGAATCAGTTCTACATGTTTATCACATGGACTTTGATTTATGATTCTTGAAATAAACTTTATATTTTCTTTCACTGGAATACATTTTTTAAATTTTTCTGATGCTGTCTATGGGGGAAAATGTATTACTCCATTAAAAGCTTCCTTAAATGACTATATCAAAGTAGGAACAAAATTTTCAAATATACTCTCCCATGCTACTTCAAAATTGTAATTTCCAGTTGTACAAAATAAAGCAAATAGCAACAAACATATAACCCTACATATATACTCAGCTGTCAAAACTGGCCAAGCTGCTTAAAAATGCTGAGAGCCAAAAACACACTGTCTTATTGTATGAACATATTTTAGATAATCTTAATTGCAAAGGAAATTAGATCAGAGTCTGATTGTGTGAGAAAAAACAGAACTGGGTCCAAATTTCCCCATGCAGTGGGATGTGGTATGTGTTCCCAGACTCCACAATCCCTAGACTTCCAATCAGTAACTCACCATAGTCTCCTGCAGGACATATTCAATCCAATGTCATGGCGACCACCAAGTATGACAACATATGACTCATCCACTGAAGAGTGAAGCAGGAGGCTTGGTGAAGTCAGAAGCCTGAAGAAGTAGAATATCCCAAGGCTCTTTCAAGAAAACCCTTTTCCTTGGATTTTCAAGTTTCCCCCGGGCTAAGAGAGAGGACCATATCGTGTCTTCTGAAGAGAGATGTTTGAGTAATTTGGCTAGTAATGCATGTAGCAAGTGGAAATAGATATTGGGAGCAGAGACATTGCCACCATTAAAAAAATAAAAACTTACCATAACCTGTGCAAAAGGGCAGGGTCAAATAGACTTTTGTCTGGGGCAGGGGGAAGGGTTGAAAATTGTTTTTGGAAACAGTCAAAGTGTAACACTTTATAAAGATGTTCCGTGTCCAGTAGCATAATGCTTGTATTGATTAACACAAGAAAATCACAAGGTTGAAAAAGAAGTTTTCATCATTGCGTTGTTTCTAAACATACAACTAACATCTATTTGAGTCAGAGTTTCAGTTATTCTGCTGTTAGAACTGAAGGCAGCAGCTCTCACCTCACATGTGAACGTATAGTAGATTGTCAATAAAGGTTTGCTGAATGAATGGTGAAAACCCAAACCTATTCTATTTTCCAAGTTATACCTATGCGATGCCTGCAATCTCTAACTGCAGGCAAGGATCAAGGTGCTAATCGACATGCTCAGAACAACTCAGACCCATGGGAAGATTTCGAAAACCTTACACATGATGGAAATTGGAGGTAGGAAGTGGACCTTTGAAATGTCTCAATGTCATTTGCATCATCTATGGCATTTTATAAGTGATAACATGAAAAAATACACACATTCAGAGTTATTTGGGTTGAGAAGCCATCACTTCCTATTAAAGAAAATATAGTAACAGTAGCTACAAATTAATGAGTACCTATCAATAAAGAACTGTCAATTAGCCTGAGAACCTAATAATTATTTTATTAATCATAATGGTTTATATTTATTGAGTCCTTACATTGAAATAGAATGCCAAGTAATATTCATATATTATAATTTAATTCTCATAAATGTTCTGGGAGGTAGGTATTATTATTCCCAGTTTATATATGAGGAAATTGAATCTAAAAGAGGTTATTTCCCTAAACTTATATAACCTCTAAGTAGCTGAGCTGCGATACAAGCCAAGTCCAGTAGACTAAAAAGACAAGTCAAGTATAGGGTTTGGCACAAATAACACCCCTTTTTTATTACATAAAAATATTTTATTACAAAATGATAAGCATGTAATTCTATAGCATAACAACATCACACTCAAGCACACCATATGATATTTTAGGTGAAATGTCCAAATTAAAACTATAAATTATTACACCCATATTATTACCCTACCAGCCACACTCAAGCAGGTGTTACTTCAGCCAGATCCTGTATTTTCTCCCAATAGAGTCATTTGAGAGACCTTAAAAGAGAAATATAATTTAGACATTCAGAGATGAAAAGGAAGAAAGGCATTCCAGGCAGAGGGAATGGATGTAACCTCAGCATGAGCCCAGCCCAGAAGAATGGGAGACAGACCTACAACCCTCAGTGTTGAAAATCATAACCACATGTATCCATGTCCGTGATTATTAGCCTCTGATCAAAAAAAGAGTACACACACATCTCTAGGTAGAATTAGATAGATATTACAGCTTTTAGTTGCCGTTTGCTTTGGATAACCAAATTTTGTCCTCAGTTTTCCCGAGGCCGAGACTGAGAGGCAATCACACTGAGTTATGATGAAACAAACACTCTAAGAAGAATGAATCAGATAACATGGGTAATACATTTGATTAGAAAACATGAAGGGGGGCCCAGGTGCCCAAAGAGACTTGAAAGAAATAAGATGTCCCCATGAGGCGTAGCATAAAGTTGATAGAAGTTCACCAAGATTATGAAGCTCAGAACCACAAAAGCAATGGTGAGAAACACACTGTTGAATCATTTGCTCCTCTTAAGGAAAATATATCAGTTAGACTAAGTTTGGCATATTGAGGAGGAAATTCCCAAATAACAGGAGAACTCCAGACAGGCCATTTATGGCTAAGACAGAACTCGTGGATCATATATGAGAAGTCATGAGACATACCCAAAAGTTCAGTACCGCAAATGATTACAGATTTTCACATAGGAATGGCATGTTCTGGATTTAACTACTCATATCTTTAGAATTCTCCATCATATTATGCTTTGAGTTGGGTGAGAGTCATTTTCTTAGGTAGTCTGGTCAATCCTTTTGACCAAAAGTCAGATGATTGTTCTTAAAAAAAAAAAATTCTTCCCAGAAACTCTTGCCCACCATTTAAGAAATTAACACCGATTAAGGTATAGATACCTTCCAGCCATCTGTGTAAATTGTGAAATTTTGTCTGGGTCCCCTAAAATAGGAGCCTTCATCCCCTGGGGAAGTAACAGAGAAAACCTCTGTCTTCTCCACTCCCTCTTCCTCCAGGAAAGAGGGTTTGTAGGCCTGCCTGACCAGTGTCTAGCTCAGCAGTCTTTTCTATTTTGAAATCTACCTGTTCATGGAATTAGTGCATTTGGTTCTGTTCTTTCACCCCAGAAAGGGAGAACTCATGGGGTAGGGCTCACCTTATAGAAGCTTTCCTTTCTGTGACTAATCTACTGGAGCTTCCTGACTACTATAAAGTGGTGATTCTGCTTGTCTTCTCTGCAGAACCAATTCTGTTTGCTGGCTTAACCCAATGTCTAGAATTCAGAGATAGCAGTGTGAGAAGGCCCTCTTGTCTTAGTGAATCCAGCAAACATTCTACACTATAACTCAATCAATTATAAAGTTATTTTATTACCCTGATCTCTGTGACTCCTTTCCCTTTTTATTAATTTGTTCCAAACACAGAGATGGTAGTCAGAACAAGAATTAATTATCACTCTCCCCCCAAAACTTATCCAACGCAAAGATTCAAATTTAAACCCCAGCAAATTGAAAAAGTCAGGTAATAGGAATGTCCCTTGGGTTTTTCCATTTATACTTGGATTCCTTCCTTGGCACCGCCTCTTCTACCTCTGTGATCTCAAGCAATGCATTTTACTTCTCTAAAACTCCCTTTTCTCATCTATAAAAAGAAGATAATAGTTTCTGCATTAAAGGTTGACTTAATTGAGCTAAACACAATTAAGTGTGCTTAATTAATTAAGGGACCTAATTGAGCTAAGCAGAGTGGCTGACACATATTAAGTGCAGGGCACCTACTATTAACAGAATGTGGTTGTTGTCTGAACAGAGAAAAACTTGTCATTAGTTCTCCGACTGTCTCAACCCCCAGGGGCAGAAGAGATTAAGAATGGGCATTAGAAACACATTGAAGACAAACAGAGATCAATTTTTAAAATTGTTCTCAGCAATTCAACAATTGACCTTTAAAAGATGACTACATCATGCCAGAGAGAAACATTCATTCATTCATTCATTTGTTATTTCACAAATGTTTCCGGAGATCTGACACTATAAGGACCTCTGTTGACCTTTCTATTAATTATTTATAATGCACAGATTTTCTTAGTTTCTTTTATAATCTTATTATTATTGATTCCATTTATGTGTAGTTGGTATACAATATCATATTAGTTTCAGGCATACAATAGAATGATTCAACATTAACATACCTTACAATCTGATGACCACACTAAGTCTAGTAATCATGTCACCATTTTTTTCATAATATTAGTGACTATACTCCCCTTCACCTTTTTCACCCACCCCCCATTCCCTCACCCCTCTCCCCTCTGGAAACTATAAGTTTGATCTCTGTTTCTGAGTCTATTTCTGTTTTGCTTGTTTGCTTGTTTTGTTAACAAGTATGTATAAAGAATATGGTTTTAACATTATTTTAGACCCATTGATCTAGTTACAGCTGGATATTTATTCTAAAAGAGTTGATTCAATGAAGCAAATCATTCATTCATCTAATGATTATTGAGTTATGGGTCAATACGACAAGGACCAGGGAAGGCATGCAAGCAAACTGAACAGTTAGAGTTCACCATTACTTCTCTGGCTCAATGTCTGATCACCGGGTGATCAGCGCCAGCTCTCCCACGGCTTAGCAACTGCAGCTTCTCTACAACAGCATGGTATTAACCTTCGCAACTGGTTCCTGCAGGAGGTTGCCACTATTTTCAATTTCTTGTTCATCAGCCATGGCCAGTGCAGGGGTTAGAATGATTGACAGACTTTCTTGGAGTCAGAAAAAAGTGTAATGTGTATTCTATGCAAGACAATGTGTTAGATAAATGATATATTACAAGTTTAAAAGAGCATTTCACCAGCAGATGAATCTCCTTAGAAGATCATTTCCTCAACATGACTGCAGATTGAGTTGATAGGAGCAAGGGAGGAATGAAATCAGTACAATGATGTTATGGGATTTTCCTAGTTGGTCCCCATGTTCTCAGCAAGTGACCCCCATTGAAGAACAACACATGGGCATAGTTCCATGGTACAAGTCTTGAATAGTAAGCTTACAAAGCCACACAGAGGGAACTTGACTGCTAAGTTGGAAGCTACACAGAAGGAAAAATTGATTGAGAAAGATAAAAAACAAATTTAAGAATGAGGTTATTCTCTGCTTAAAATAAACTGTGTTTCCATTATAAAAGGTGATTTTAAAAAACAACTCTCCCACGGCAGTAGCAGAAACTGTACATGGTATTCAAGGAGAGATGGCATTACCCAGAGACCCCTGCAGCCCCAAAGTGTGACTCCCACAGCACTTGCTGTCATGGTACATGTGACAGCAATGAGGACACAAGTCAGTGGAGAAGTGGAAATGTGTCGCTAGCCATAGCTGAAGTAGAAATCTTGGAAGGATTGAACTTTAAATAATCATGGATGAAAATAAATAAAACCTTCTGCAGTTAATATACTCTCAGCCCCCAAACAAAAGTGACCAGCCTGCCCACATGTTATCATGGACAGGTGGGACAGCATCAGTCACAGGAGTGATGGACGCAGAGCCCTGGGGATGAAAAGGAAGGGTCCCCAGGCTCGATCTAGGACCACTGCTCCCAGCTAAGGGCTCACCAAATGCTCAGGGCTTTCACAGGCCCATGAAATAGAGCAGGCAGCACCGCAGCTACCTTTCATTCAAGGTTACAATAAGACACACGCACAGTCTTTTGAAAGTAGTTCTGAGATTTTAAAGCATATACACTTCAGACTGATCCAAACCAGATTTACCCAATTGATTGCAACTGCCAAGGGCAATCATTTCTATCAAGATGTCTGTGTCCATTCTGGAAATGTTTCAAATGTGTCCATCTTTCCTTTTCCCTAGTAAATGTTTTATGTGAAAGGCTCAGGGGTTTTTGCTCTACTTCTTAGGCAACAAATTCTGTCTTTGGTAAATTAACACATGACAATTTTCTGATCTCTATGCTTCCTTACTCAGGTTTACACAGGAAGAGGAGCAGGATAAATGTGTCTCCCTTCCTCTCATGCCCTTGTTTTCATCGTTCTGACCCACATTCTTTGTGTCCTCAACTCAATTTACAATTAGTGTGGCTGTATACTGTAAATTAGCACTCCTTTAAGTATGGTCGATCAGATCGTTCTTTTCTCCTGCTCAAAACTTTCCAGTGGCTTCCCTTCTCATAAAAAAATAATAATAATCCAAAGCCTTACTATATTATCAAAGTTCCCCAGGACCTGGCTCTCCCTTTGCTTTCTTCACTCCAACCAACCACCACACTGGACGTCCTTGCCTTTCCTCCAGCAAGCATGGTCCTTCGGCCCTTACATTAATTGGCCCACTCACTGGAATGATCTGCCCAGGTAGCTTTATGCTCACTTGTTTATTTTATTTGGGCTCTGCTCAAAAGTCATCTTATCAAAGAGGTCTTCCTTGACTATTACTATTAAGTGGCATTCCACCCTAATCACATCCTTACCACTTGATATAGTATTTATTTGCATCTTTATTGTCTCTCTCTGCCCAGGGTTATAACTGTTTGGATCATAATTGGGCGCATCACAGAGTCTGCACATAGTAGCTGCTTAATAAAATTTGTTGAATTAATAGAATGAAAGGTATTCCATTCTTCCTTCTCTGTACATGGTACTTGACTCACTACTGCTATCCCTATAAATCACAAGCTGGGCAACCTACTTCCCCCTTTATCTGTCCCCCGGGAGGATAGGCCAGGGGAAAACAGTCTGCCCCTGGCCTTATTCAAAAATCTTACCAGAGGGCTCCTGTGCTATCCTTGCCTCCAGGATCAGACACACTCTCTCTCTGCGCAGACATCAGAGAACCCCCTTGCTGTCTGGTCCCCTCTCCTAGGGACACTCCTCCCTGTGCCGGTGCCTGAGCATAGAAGTGTGAATTACTTGGGATCACTGGCCCTTGTATGGTGTGTATGGATGTGCAATACCTGAACCTGAAGTAGAGGGAAGGGCACACCCAGAAGCAGATCGACTTAAATGTGACACCCTGCCACACTCACTGGGCCTCCTCAGGTGAAGAACCAGAAGGTTACTCCCTCCCATTCATGGCCTTGATTTAGATCACCTTTCCTGAACCTTCCTCAATCTTGACTTGCTCTTGCTTTCGATCCTCAGACAGGATGCTGGCTCCACTCCCTTCCTCTCAGCGAAGGAATCAGTTCTACTACAGTTCTGTGGCCAGTGACCACACGTGGTAGACACCATCCAGGGTTTCAGTTTGCCTGGCACATGTTTTTGCCCCAAAGAGAAATTTCCTCTAAGGGGACAGGTGGGAATCTGTGCTTCCATAAACAGCATATATTTCTAGCCTTCAGTT
Organism: Micronycteris hirsuta; assembly: GCA_004026765.1. Classification (NCBI taxonomy): domain Eukaryota; kingdom Metazoa; phylum Chordata; class Mammalia; order Chiroptera; family Phyllostomidae; genus Micronycteris; species Micronycteris hirsuta. The sequence continues at coordinate 16,534 of PVJI01000153.1, forward strand.
CATGTGTAATCATTCTCAGTTCATTGTATTGTTTCTATATGGATTCCAAAATTAGAGAGCCCCTCCAGGTATTTCAGGGGTCATGACTCAGTTATCCACAATTGCCAGGTGACACATGTGAGCAATGGCTGGGTATAACACATAGAGCTTGTTGAGCCCGGGGCCCATAGGGAGCACCAACCTCGACTAAGGCTTTTCCAATTCAAGCATACTTAACATTGTTCTATGCCAATGAAACAAAACAGTTCTTAGGTTAGATTCTGCTCATAGGCTACCAGAGTGTAACCCCTGAGGTACAGTTAGTGAAAGAGACCGGAATACGGTGGGATCAACTAACTATTTCGACTAAGGCAGTGTCTTTAAACCTCAGCCACATACAATCATCTGAAAACTTTCAAAAATCGCTGATACCAGAGTTTCACCTCTAGGCATTCTGATAGAATTGCTGAGGCACAGCCTGGGCATCAGACACTTCAAAAGAGCCTGAATGATTCTAATGAGACCCAAGGAAGCACCAGTCCTTCCAAGCGTCCTTTTAACGAAACTTACTATGTCGCTGGAGGATAGGTGAAGACCACACATACAAGTTGAAGGCCCCGGGTACAAGACTTTCCCCAAAGAAGTAACATTTTTAAAAGTAGAGTATCATAAACTTAGAAGAAAATCCAGTTGGTGGTAAGAGAAACACAAACAGCAAATATTTGGGGGACAAGGGATTTCCCAGAAATGCTGAACATTACTAAATTTTTAATACAATAGCCAATTTCTAACCAAAAGTTTTCCCAGCAATACCTTAACTAGAACAAAGTGCTTCAAAAGCACACGAAGTACAAGGGCCTATTGCGCATCCAAAGAAACTGGTATTATTTCAGGAAGAACAACTCATCCCTAAGGGTCTGGGCAACATTTCTGGGAGATCTTAACATTGAAAGAAACTATGTTTTCTTTAGAAGATTCGTGGGCATATATACCAGACGGTTCATTTTAATCCAAGCCCATGGATTTACCCACAGATGTTGCAAGCATCAACCCCCTCACTGCCTTGCGGTGAAAATGATGAAACTGAAGTTCTTCAGTAGCCCAAGGATCAGGAAATGGTGCTCCTCAGGTGGAGTTGTGGGATGTCCATTTTTATGAGTTCACTTCTTTGTTTACCTACAAGCCACATTCTTTGCAAAACAAAGCCAACTCTGATTTGTAAGAATGTCTTCCATAAATACTCGGGACTTCGCATTCATGAATATTGCTACATTGAGATTCCTGGATCTCTTAACGGGGGGTATGGCAAACTGCAGTGTCTTTTCAATCAAGTGAACCTCCTCCAACAGTGAGACGTCCTAAGCACGCAGCTCTCCTTGAATGACAGTCCTGGAAAGAAATGGGACATCATTCCTTATAACGATGGGAATCACTACCGTGCATGAACTCACTCAGGAAAATGGTCATGAAAGGTCTTGTCATTTAGAAAAAGGTTAAATAGGACGTCCCACAGTGTGCTTTGTGAAATGTTCTCAAAATAAGAAATGTATAGGAAAATAAATTTAGAAAAGGTGTGTGACATACCTCCATTGTGTTGATTCACAATGCTCATTAGAACGACAAAGTTTCTGAACAGAACCTTTGGAGAATACTTGAGAACGTTTGAGAAATATTGAGAAATAGAACCTTATATTTCTCAAACAAGAATCCTGGAATTCATATTTTTTGAGTTTCATTAGGTACGGCATTCCACGGAATTAGTGGGTGTCGGGGGAAGTACCTTTGACACACGTGTGTTTAGTGCAGAACACCGGGCTCAGCAGCAGGAAGCAGAGGATCTGGTCCTGTATTGGACGGGACACACTGTGTGACCTTGAGCAAACTGCCTAAGTTCTGTTTTCAGTTTGCAGAAACGTTAAGTGAAGGAATTTTGGCTCAAAGTTCTAGCCCGGACCTTGGAAATTTCTGGATTTTGAGAATTTGTCTACCATTCAATGTTATTTCAGACCCACAATCTCTTATCCACAATTTCAAAATACATAAGGGCCCTGAAAAACCAAAAGATTTTTGTAACTTAGTGCCTAAACCTAGTTCAAACTAACGGAGGCTGTTGATACATTTTCCCCCTCAGTTACAGATTGCTCATCTGACTGGCTGTCAAACTGTCCATACATTCGATTATAGTAACAGTTGTAGCTGTTACATAATCTTCTGCCTCATATCACCTTTCTAAAATCTGAAAAAGTCTGAATTCTAAAACATACCTGTCCCTCAGTTTCAGACAGAAACTATGGACCTACGTAAACACTTGTATCATGCTTATCATGCACCAGGCATTGTTCTCCATGTTTTACAAATATTAGCCCATCATTCCTCATAAAAACCCCAAGAGGTAGAAACTAGTGTTATTCCTATATTCAGACCCGAACACCAAGGACAGAAAGGACAAATGACTTGCTCAGAGCAACACAGGTAACAAGTGATGGAGCCGGGATTCAAATCCTAGTGATTTGTCTCCCTGGTCTAACTTTCTGACCTCAATGCTAGTCTGTAAGAATTTATGAGTCTCATATAAACAAACTTCGATTTCTTCATCTATAAAATGGTATTAAGAACAACTACCCTTCAGGAAAAACTTACGGCCAACCCTCAGTGGCTTTCGCAAAGGAGAATCCGCTAAGTAATCAGTAACTTTCCTCTGATATTTATGAGCCATAGCCAGGACTGCAAGGGGCGATGCAGCTAACTGAAAGAAGTTCCTACATGGCGGGGCAGCTTACTCACTTTAATCCAAAGCATTCCCACTCTCCTGTGTAATTTAGACACCTACATAAAAACGGTGCTATGCCCAGAGGCGCATTACAGATTACCTAAAATCACATTGCAATGTGCCGTTTAAAATTTAAATGAAACACTATAATCTCCAATCAAAGCACTTTAATATCAGGAACTGTGAAGTTGGAGAGCTCATGTATAATGAAGGCATTGAGTGAGGGCCCTTTTACCGGCAGCTGCTCTCGCAGGCACCCCGTGATAAACACCTAACAATCAGGCCTACAAACCGCCTGCCCAAGCTGGGGTAACAGCTGGACAAGCCACCAGGGAAGTGGAAAGGTAATAAACTAAATAAGCTTGATTTATTTTTATATCTCCCCAGGGCTCTGTATATTTTAAGGTTCAAGTACATTTTGCCTTCCAGGTGCATTCGGCTTCCATCTTTGGGTCTAATCTTCGAATCCACTCTAGTCTTACCCTCTTCCTTATTTCCAATGCTACCTTTACCTCCAGTCTGTTTAGCATTACCCTCCTGACCTTAGGCTGATTGTCTGCAATTAAGCCCAAGGATTTCCTCTTCCTGAACCAAAGTCAGGTTACAGAGCAAGAATAATAAAAGACTGACTGAGACCGCGGTATTGTAGCCAGAGCCCCAGTGTCAACCTTTTGAAAACAACCCGACTTCAGATGCCGCATCCCACTGGGAGCGGCAACCCCAGCAGCACTGCTGTCTACCAGTTTGGGAGAATCCGTATCTGTGCCAAGAAGTGTTTTCTCTAGGAATCTGGTTTCTCATTAAAACAATTAGGAGGGGGGAGCCAAGAAGGAAAAAAATATGGCAAGTTAAATAAAAATACGGTCTGTTCCTTTAAAAAAAAATCTACTGTGATTAATCATACTTCAAGGTCATTTCATGTTTTTGGAAGAAATTCAGAGCAAGTAAATGCACAGCACCTTCAACAAATTTGGACTCTAAAAAAAATTAAGGTATAGCCTATCAGTTTGGAATGCTGCTTAGGAGGTTCATTAATATTCACCTTATATGTAAGGAAATGCAGATTGATATAGCATAAGGAAATAATGGCAGTTAGAATCATTGAAAGTAGAATCTTATCTATATCTTCAATATAAAAACCAGTGTGATTAAACATCTGTGCCTTCTTAACAGCAATGAAAGACTAAGCAGGCAATATTTTACATGAGGCACATTTGGACTTTGTGGATAATGCTCTCAACTACCCCATCAGTAAAAATCCTCACGAAGCTCTTGGGAAATAGGTAAACAGTACAGAATATGTAGTTTCTACTCCAAAATTAAATCCTATCCCTATAACCATAACTCTTTTCTCTCCCACCCCCACAACCTAATAGCCATGGGAAGCCTGTGATGGGGTTGGTGAGAGAAGGAACAACTCGAGGGAGTTCTGACCCTGAGACCAGAAAATTCAATCATCAGCTTTGCCCATGAACACTTTACAGCCAACATTGTTTCATCCACTCCACCTCCTACCTCTACACCTTTACCCTTTGTTGCCCATTTCAGTATCAATCCAGTCCTAATGCCTCATATGTAAATAATGAAAAATATGACCAATTTTTCTTTGCTGCCTAAGAATATATGCTTAGCCTCAACTGTGATTGATTCTGCCCATTCCATAGAGCTCCTGTAATAAACCACACCCACCCACCCCCAAAATAGGGCCCCAGACCATAGTGCCTAGCTACTAACGGTGCTACACCCTTGTCTGTGGGATTCCTACAGGTTACACCTATTTGCCAGCTTTATCACTGTTGACTCAGTTTTCCTGATACATTCATTATCCTCTGTCTTAGCTCAGGCTGCCATAACAGAATACCATAACTGGGTGGCTCAGACAACAGCCATTTCTCACAGTCCTAGAAGCTGGGAGATCTAAGTTGCAGATGCCGGCAGATTCAGTTCTTGGTGAGAGCTCTCTTCCTGGCTTGTAAGTAGCCCCCTTGCTGTATTCTCACATGGTGTAGAGAGAGAGGGGATTAGGGGAGCTAGGGGTAGCAGATTCAGAAAGCTAGCTCTCTTGTGTCTCTTCTTAGAAGGTCAATAATCCCATTATGAGGACTCCACTGTCATGACCTAATTACTTCCTAAAGGTTCCACCTCCTAATACAGTAACAGTGGGGATCAGGGCTTCAACATGCAAATGTTGGGAGGCGTTCAATCTACAACAGCCTCCTCTCCTTTGGCCCCACTTTGTCAACCTGCTTCCTCAACTATCAGACAGGCAGCCTGGTTTTAGATTTTTAATACTGAACTTGGCTTTGGCACCCCTTTGTAAACCAACTTCTAGACTCTGCCTTCCCAGGATGAGGTACATCCTGCTTCCTAGTCATCCTGGCCCCAGCATTACTCTCCGGCAGGCTTTTCCTCACCCAGACACTGCCCAACAAAGGGGATCAATGGGCGTAATTACTGAATCTTAAAGCCAAAAGAGGTTTTCTTTGCAATGGACTGGACTTTTCAGTTCCCCATGATGGGGTTTGCTGTCATTGGGTTCATTGATACCTAACCACTAGTCTTCGGGCAGGAAATTATTTTCACCAGTTTATTTGGCCTGATTTCTAGCCCAGATATTTAGATGGTTTAATTGCAACACTAGTAGTGAATTAGATTAAATTATACTCCAGAATTTTAAAATGTGCCCTTGTAGAAATTCATGTGAAAACACAAATACAATCTATGACCTTAAAATTAATTGGCAACCTAACAAAGCCAACATGTCTCAATAGACAGGTCATTTCAAACAATTTCAAGCTCACAAGATGCTCGTGTCTCGGAGGCTTTTTCATCTTTCTTTCTAAATTCTTTCTTCCTCTCTTCGTTAACCTCAAAGAGTCCAAAGAGTCCATTCATTTGCATGGAGGGATAGATGATAAAATTAATAAGCTATTTTAACAAACTATAGAAATGGTCCCTGAAAGTATAGTCTTTAATAATAAGCTACTTGAAAGACAAGCCCTCAGGTACTTATGCATAATTCATTCCATCACTAGGGTAACATGCAGACATGTGCAGGAAAACTATAGCATCTTTACTCCACTATCTTGATAAAGTACGAACTTCTATAGTCTAAGAATAGATGTTTAACTCTCCTGGGGGCGAGTTACCAGGTAATCATAATTACCTGCCTCCCTACTGACATTCCCTTAATCACAGTTTATTGATCAGTGAGTGGGTACCAATCCCAAATTAGAGCAATCATAGTTTTTTCTTGGGATTTTAACTGGTATTAAACTACCACTGTGGTGGTAGCTCCAAGATGAAACTCACAAATTAGAGGAAATTTACAAGAGAGAAAATTTGGACACACAGAAAGAAGCAGAGAGAAGAGATAGTTCCAATAGAGAAGTCTCTGGTTTCTAGTTCCCAACACCCTGTTCTTCCCACAGTCTGGTTGCTGACCCTACTTTGATTCTATGAGCTTATAAATTCTTCATTGTAACCTATGTACGTCTACATTTCATTTGGCCAGTTAAACGATCCACAAGGTCTTTTCTGAGTGTATTGGTTCTGTGTAACAAACTACTCCAAAATGTATGGTTTATAAGTTGGGAGGTTCTTCTGCTCCCAGCCGGGCATTCCAGAACTCACTGAGGCAACTGCTTTTCAATCCCCAGACTGACAGCAGACAGAGTCAACAACGGACAGTTAAAGCTTGGCCTCACAGGAAGACTGAAAGAAAGTGTGTGGCCCTTACACTCACTGTTATAAAGTCTGAATGGATTCAGGCAACGGTGTGCTGAACTGACTCATACTAGCTCAATACAAGTCAATGGCTAAATTTTTAGACATTCATAAGACTCTTGTTATAAACAGCCATTATTTAACTTATATAAATTACATTAAAAACAAAGATAATATCCAAAACTCATCACCTTAGAATTATTTTATGACATTTTACTATTATCTATGCTCTTGAAGTTAGTTCTGTACCTCTGTGTTGGACATACTATATCATCAGTGATTATATCAGTCATGTTGGTTGCTTGAAATGGGCCATGGTGGGTACTCACACCCTGGAAATCACCCAATGCTATGCTATAAACTGAGGGTGTCCCCCTAAATTCATAGGTTGAAACCCTAATCCCATGTGATGGTATTTGGAGGTGACCTTTAGGAGGTAATTAGGTCAGGAGGATGGAGTCCTTATGAAGGGATCGGTGTCCTTATAAGAAGAGGCCAAACAGCGAGCTAGCTAACACTACCCCCCGCGTAAGGATACATGAGAAGATGGCCCTCGACAAACCAGGAAGAGGCACTGACCAAGAACGCTGCTCTTAGACTTCTGGCCTCCAGAACTATGAGAAATAATGGTTTGTTGTTCAAACCCCTCAGTTTATGGTAATTTGTTATAGCAGCCTGAACTAGACATGTTCCAAATCAGGGCTTCACCACCACCACCTCTGTGAGCCAGCTGTTAAATATTTACCAGCACACCACCAGATTAAGTTGTTTCAGATCAAGAGATTTACCAGACACTACTCTCTTAAAGTAAACAAAATGTCTTAGGGAAAATAGACATCTTCACAATTAAGTATAGATAGAAAAGACCAAAGCAATCCAAGGAATATGTTTGTAAGATCAGGAAGGGTTGAGATTAACTAGAGACACTCTAGCTGAGAAACTCTATGTCCGAGAGAATTACATGGCCAAAAGAATCCACCAACAGGGGTTAAAAGTGACCACACTGTTTGAGATTTAAAACCAAATTTGGGTTTCCCAGCTGTCTAAGCACAGATAGTAGGCTGAGACAGCATTCAGCTCCTAAGTAGGGCATGTCACCAATACCTTCTTTAGTGGTGGCCAAAAGGAGTGGAAAAGAATGAGCTCCCTGTGAGTGAACCAGAAGTTCACAGAGAACAGCTAAGTATAAAGATTACCCCCATTCCCCAGTCGTAACCAAGGAACACTCCCCACAACCAACAGAGAAGACCTTAGCAATGTCTGCCCAGTGGGATTCCAAAATTGCATAGAAAAGTGACTACTGAGTCTATCTCACTCTTCCCCTGTGTGAACGGAAGTGTTCCTGTCCTGGGCCAAGAGGAACTGCATTCAAACCTGATATACAGGCCACTACATACCTTCCCCCAGTGAAGAAACCACCTTCTGTCACCCAGAGACCCTGCCTTTCCAGCTGGCTGCAAGGAATGGATTAAATTTGTGAGTTGACTCTTTTGGGGAAGGGAATGAGTATTTTCTGCATGTAAGTAAAGAGAGAGAACAGAGTATTTTGTGACCAGAAGGGTAAGTGGTGGGAGCCATGATTGCTGTCTGTCAAATATCGCCACTTCTTCTCCCAGGCTGTTGGTGTGGTGGCACTTTCCAAAGCCCTGATGATGGGTGTGACCATGTGGCATGCTTTGGCCAGAGACATGTGAATCTCAGTGGTATGGGTGCCTCCAAGAGCAGTGCGCCCACTCATTCCTCCTTTTTCCCCCTCAGCCACATGACCAGCACTCTCCCCAACAGTGGCTATTCCATCAGCATGAGTCCTGGAGAAAGAATGATGTGAAAGCCCCCAGCCAACCCGGAGAAGCATGGAGCATGAGCAAGAAATAAAATTTGTGGTTTTAAGCCACCAAGATGTTTGGCATCATCTAGGCCACTCTGACTGGTACAACCAGAATTCCATATTTTTTGGCAATGTAAGTAGATGAAGCTGTATTCCATTTGATCACTGAAACACATGCCAAAGGACTTCCTCTCACACACCAAGCAATGCAACTGAAGACAGAAGAGGTGCCAAAGTCCACAAAATAGTTTAAAGACATTTCAAAGCAATGAAGTACGGGTGTGACCAAGTTATGCATTACTCAGGACTGCCATTGTATTGCTACACATCAATTTGTCAAAACGTTACAGTGACTTGAAACAGAAACTGCTTAACTTCTGGCTGGCAACACATGATTCAACTGAGGGAAAAAAATCAAATTAGAAACTTGAAGGACGTGTGAGCAGCTTGGCGAGTACAAAGGATGCTCGTGGGAACACAAAGCAATTCTGACTTTTAAAAAATTATTCAAAAGATATGGATGTGGAAGGAAAGACATTCAAGGATACCTTCATGACACTTTTGGTAATTTCCTTACGTACTCAAAAAATTATATATGATACAAATTCACATCAAATTAGTCTTAAAAGCTCTTTAACAAATATGAAATGAAATCCAAAGTGCTAAGAAAGCATTTTGTCATGGTTTAAATGCAGCATTATTTCTTCCTTCTTGATGATACACAAATAGTGCATCTTAAAATCAATGGCACCTTAGAATCAATAAAATGAATTATCATCAAAGTAATAATAATCTCCAATAACAACCATCGGTTGTGGCTGGATGACAAGTTATCATAATGTACATCCAAATGAGCCATTTACTACAAGGGGGAAAAACAATTAGAATCCCAGAACATTTTCCTTAGTGAGAGAGAACAAGGTTCAATTACATGATAAAAATTATTTCTCCATGTGACTATGGTTCAAATATATGTATCCACATATATGTGTCTTTATATAGTATATATGTGTAACATATAATATACACACATACACATATGTGTACATATAATATTGAATATATTTCAGGGTTTTTTGCAAGTGAAGAATGAAGAGAAATGCTCTCCTATAAAAATACTCTTATAAGTTCCAAAGGGATAACATACTGGACTGATAAACTGGATACCACAATTTTACCAACCACTAAATAAGAACAGAATGAATATATTTCCCCCCCAGGAAAAATTTTAAGTGAATGTGACAAAATGCCTTTGAAAAAGAAGACGGTCTCCAAGCCAAAGCGTCACTGCCGTGGGAGGAGAACAGCCCCTGGAGACCGTCCCGGGTCCCGGGCAAGCTGAGAGGCAGCGTCCTACTCTGACTCAGGACATCGGTTTCGAGAAGTGGCCCACGCTTTGGCAGCCTTACTCGCTGCACACTCAGTCTGCCGTGTAAAGTGTGAGCTGATATATTATTGTCTGGAAACAGGCAGCCAATTAGTTTTAAAAGACAAATGCTTTGAGTTGAGCAGCGACTATCGGATTTTTTCTCATCACTACAAGTTTCTCTGATTCACTTCTTCTCTAAACCTTTATGAGCCCCCGAGGCTGTGTGCGGTCCTTTAGCACCTAATTGTACTGGTCTCAAACACTGATTTCTTTTCTGTTACTCTCCAGTAGTAGAAGGGCTTGAGTGTGAAAAACATGGCTAATACTTTTAAAAACCTGTAATAGCAACGAGCATGGTAGTAATAAGCATAGCTGACATTTCTGCAGTGCTTACTCTGTGAGATTCACTGGGCTGGGTTTTACATTTGTTGTCTTTCAATGCTCATAATAACCCAGTGGCTAGTCATGTGACTGTTTAGGGACTCATATCCGTGTTCCACCATGTTACACTGCCACCCATTAGGCGTATCTAATACATACTAAATCTTGATATAGAGAAATGAGTATTTCAGCGCTGACATGCATTAGTCATAACTGCTGACAACTTGCCTTAACATATGCTTCTTATCTGGTCTGCCACTCTGCTTCAGATACCTCCGGTATGGTATTGTGAGTGTCTTTTAACTCAGACTTTTATAAAGCCAAAAATATAGTTATAATGCTAAACAATGCATTTCAAATACACTCCCCTGACTACACAACTTGGACTATGTCAAATGCATGGTATATAGGTACTTAATTGAACTGTTTATAAATTAAAGAATAACATTCTTTATATCACAGGAGTAACGTTCCGCCCCATTGGCCATCACAGGAGTAACATTATAACCCCTGGGAAGCTCCACCTGTACCCTTGAGAGAAAAATCAGAGCAAAAGAGGTAGATAGTATGTTGGTACTAGTTCAAAATCATTTCGATCTCACAGACCTCCTAAAAGGATTTTAGGGTTCCCCACAGGACGCTGGAACACACTTTGAGAACCACTAATGCAGGATATAGCTCAAAGTTGTAAGGAACGGGGATATTTATGTTCCAACTCCCATGCATGAGTGTTTGGGGGATATACTAAAGCCCTAGAACTCCCAGCCTGCCATGCATGCAGATTGGGATATGTCCCTGCAGCCAGAGGCAAAGTCCAGGCAGAGAGTTGTAGGTGCTTGTACCGTGGAGCCTAGGGAGTCTCTGGAATAAACAGGAGTAGGAGGTGCCTGGGGAATATGTGCATTTGTACTGACAGCATCTGCCACACCTGAGGACCTGTATTTGAAACAAGTTTCCTCCATGATATTTAATGTCCGTTTAAGCGCTAATGCACTAGGAGCCCAGTCACCCAGGTCATTGGAGAATCGTCCGACCCCTTTCAATCCGTATTCCTTTTTGTTTTCATCTTTCTAGTCTGCACTGTGGTGGTGCTACTTTTGTATCAGGGCACCCAGCATTGCTTCCAGAGAACTATCGATCTCTCAGTCTGCAATTGCTCAAAGTTCATACTTTATTTACTACAGGGTGATTCTCAAAAGTATTTTTATGAGGTTGATTTCTGCCAATATGCTCTACAAAAATTCAATGCCTTCCACTTACAATCCCAGAATCAGCGGCCTTATTAATTCACTGCGAAAACTCAACCCTGTCTCTCCTGCTTTGGCATCCCATAAGCCATGTCATGTACCTCTGCTACGGTGGGAGAGAAATGTGCAGGCTCTGGTGTCTGGGTAGAAACAATGTCTCCCAGAAGGGGTCCAAGAAGAAAATGACTCCTTGTTATGAAGAAAAATTGTTCTCAGCCTCTCCCCTACTACTGTTTGTCCCAGAAAAGGAAAGTGAAGGTTTCTATGTTTTTCCAATCCAGTTCACAAACTAGTAAAGAAGACAAAATTCACGTCAGGCTCTCTTTGTCCAGAAATGAGTGAATTGGCGGGTTTAAGGCGCCCTGTGCTGGCAGGCCCTGGACATGTGAGCACGGAGGATGTTGCAGGAGGGTAAGGGACAGTGTTGTGCTAAAGCCTAATCACACCATCTCACAAGAGCTGAGTGTGCATATTTTTTTTCCAATTCAGCCAATCAGTGATGTTTCATTGGTAGCTAGAAACCAGTCATGGAAGGAATATGAGAAATATTTACACCATGAACATAGGCAAACACTAAAAGCCAGACCTTTTTTTAAGAGAGCTGGTTGTTAAACATTTACCAGCACACCACAGGTAAGGAATTCCAATCATGCGAGGCTCTGCCAGCAGGGGCGACTGTCTTCTGCTTGTCCCGGTTTCTTCCCCAAGCTCATGCACTCTCCCATCTATGCAGGACAAACACAACTCTTTCCAAGTTCTTAAAATATTAAAATCGTCTAATCACAAATCCTTCAGCAATGCCCTCATTTCTAATGCCCTATTCCTACAGTTCCATGGTCCCTAAATACACAGGGATGCATCTCATGTCTCCTCTGTAGTAGAATCAGTTCTTCTCTCAGGAACCCTGTTCACTGCTAGGAAAAAACAAAAAAAAAAAGGCTAATGGAAAAACAAAAGATCACCCTACTTCTTGTATTCACATTCTGTTGGGTGTAGGGGCCTCCCTTCACCAAAGAACTCCATCCTATTTATCCTAGAACAGGAAGAACATCTGAAGAGTCCCCAGTTCACTCTCCATCCGAAGATGGGGAAGGGAGTGAGACAAGCTTCTGTGCCGGTTCTGGTGAAGGAAGTCATCGCTCTCAAGCCAGGTAAAACTTCCCTCTTTGCAAATTCCAGGACCGAAGCCCTAGAGTAGCTCTGATTTTTTTAAGTAGTTAAAGAAAGGAAAACTAGAACTCAGAAACCTGGCTGTAGATTATCAGAAAGATTTTATTCTATGCCTACTCTCAGGTTCTCGCCACCTCTAAGAGCTGCTGGATCCTGTAGAGATCTCATTAGCAGACATAAGGGTGAACAATCAGGAAAGCCATGGACCAGGGAGGTGAGCATCCACAAATACGGTAGAGCAGGACCAACTCCAGGCTCCAAATCAACTACAGTTTTGCGCTCCATAAAAGACTAGTCCCTAGGAAGGAAAACCAGTTATGGTCTATGAATGATTCTGCTATTTGCTTCTGTTTGGTGGTGTCTACCCACAGAATGGAAAGCCTAAAGCTCCTAAGAAACACCTTGATTTTATTTTCTCATCAAATCATGGGCTGTGGTGTTTTCTCATGGGTGTGTAGGAATGGCTGGCTTCTGCAGAACTTCCTGTCAGATACAAAGATAATGAAAAGTAACTGTCTTGACAAAAAAAAAAAAGTGCCCAAAACAGTTTAGGGGACATTTCCACTGGCCCGAACCATTGACACAGCCTCTGTCTCCCTCTATCGGCCACATCCCTTGCACTCAGATACTGAACAAATGGAAATCCATACTGTGAGGATGGCTAAGAAATTGGTGAACCGAGTGCTGTGACAGGAAATCGGTCATACATCCCAGTAAATACAGATTGTGACTAAGGGATGTCTGTGGTATATCTTTCATACGAAGCTGTGATATGGGGAGAAAATAGCTTTTCCATGAATGGGCAAGATCTGAGAAAGCACTAAGTTAACTTAGGAGGAAAAGAAAGGCACAAAATACAGTGGAACCTCAGTTCTTGAACTTAATTTGTTCCAAAAAAAAAAAAAAACTGTTGGAGAAGAGATATGTTCAAAAACCAAATCCCCGTTTTTTGTTGCCTAAGAGACGTTCGACTGGCCGTACAGGTAGCAGCACAAAAGGGTTGTCAGGTAGAGAATTGAGACCTGAGGTTTTGTTAGAAACTGAGACATTTTTTTCCATGAACAACTTGGTCAAGAACTGAATTATTCAAGAAACAAGACTTTTGAGAACCAAGGTCTGACTGTAATAAAAGTTCACAGAGAGGGAGGGCAGACCCAGGTGAGCTGGCTCCATATGCAATTTGTCCTACCCCTGCCAAAAGAGAGACAAATCTACATGCTCTGAGCAAAAGTTGTGTCTCAATAAGATCTCAGGCCCCTGATCACACTCCTACTGGCTTTTCACATGACTAGATGAGCTGATTTCTGCCCATGCCATAACAAAATGGTGCTGCCTGCTTCCTCCCCACCTCAGCTATCATAGAAACTGCAGCCCATGCCACAGCCTTCTCCCGACTGCTGTAAAGGGAGAGTAAATACATCTCCGCAAATCATGTTTCACGTGGTATATTCTTGTCTCATGGAGGGAAAAGTCTGCGCAGCTTTTCAGCACTGGGTCTAAGAGGGGCACCCACCGAGTCCTCAGGCCTCAGGGCAGCTCCTTCGGGTCGCCCAGACACAGCAGCAGGAACCAAGCACCAGGGAGGTTTGCCCTATGTGCTCAGGCTTGTGGGTGTCTATGTGTTTAATGCATGATGCTAAAGGGTTAGAGAAAAAGGTTTGTTTGTAGATGAATAGGTTCTACCTCGAACCTTTTCTCAACTCAACTGTCCCACTCTCTCCATCATCTCCACAAATACTCTCTTTGACACCGCAAAAGATATTTCCCCAAGGCTGTCAGTGATTCATTCTTTCCCAATAATATTTAGGTCAACAAAGTCCTCTCAGAAAAGCAATCACGGGGGCACTTCTTAGACTTGACTGAAATCTGAGGGCAACAGCAAACTGCTGACAAGAATGTTGTGAAGCCACTCGGAACAGCGGAGGAGAAGGGACCCCACCGCGCTCTTTGAATGCCAGCCCTGTGCCCGACTGTCTGCGGACATTGGTCCCGGTCTACACCCCTGCTGTGCCTCGGGGTCCCACGTAGAAAACGGGAATGAACACCTATGCATCGGTCTGCTACGGGAGGAACAAGTAAGACAAAGATGTGAAAGGTGAGCTCTGGGTCTGAGAGCATGAATGAAAGGCAGTTATCACCCCGTGTTCTGCACAGAAGGCCCAAATACAAATAGAAAAAGGTGACTTCTCTTGAGGGTTAAGAATCTTATAACAACCATCTATTTCATTGTATGAGGTCAGATTAGAACCTAAGAACCAAGACAGAGTGGAAGAACTCCGTGAACAAGTTTTGGGGCACCGCGCAGCCTCGAGGCCCCCACCCCAGTCACGGGCGTGGCCTCCAGCAGTGACATCTACAGCACAGAGCCCTGCGCTCTTGTGTGGCTGAGTGAACTCGGTCAGGGGCTGCGTGGGGGGACACTTGGCCCCAGCTGGGATGGTGAGTTTCGTCTCCCAGGAACTTAGAATCTCAACCAAAAATATTGAGTTTGTCTCCAGCGGTGGCCTGGGACCAAGCACTCAGAATGGAGACGAGAGAGCTGGTTGTGGGAGGGAGAGGATAACACAGCAGATACAAAGAAAGACGCAGAGAATAGAAGTGAGAAAATGGCCATTTCATTCCTAAGGGCTGACTGCATTCTGCTTTTAGATTCCGCCAGACTCCCCTACACATACAATATAATAAACATTTTCTCCTTTCTTGTTGATTCCAGAGCAAACTAGTGTCCATTACTCTCTCAGGAATAACATCAGATGGCAGGTTTGGCCTTTTTTTGGCCAGAAAAATGACCAGTTGAACAGAGAAGCCCAGGAGGCAATGCAAAGGCCATAGGCTTCAATGCTTCTGGTCTTAACTAAATATATTGTTCCTTAAACTTCCTGCAGTAGAAATATTAGACCTTAATATCCCCATGTCTCCCAAATCCAGGCCAAACTTCTCCCCTGAATGCCATATCTGTAAATCTAATCGCATAGTAGAATTTAATCATCATTATCAGCAGAATCATCAGAACCCTTTAAATATTTGCTGGGGAAGCAAGCATTCCACTAGGCATTTTACATACAATTGCTTCATAAATCTTTGCAACAACCCCACATTATTCTCATTTTACATGTTTGGAAGCTACGGTTTACAGAGTTTAAGTGACTCACCCAGAGATTTACAGAAAGGGAAGAACCCAAGACTGTTGGAATCCACCCCAAAGCCTGAGCTCTTTTCTCTCCATTATGTCTCTCAGGAATGCACCAAAGTTCCTCACAATGGGCGAACTGAAAACGAACTCACCAAACTGGATGCGTGTGGGAAGACCTGGTTTTGAATCCTGGTTTCATTTCTTCAGGCGCACGATCCCCAGCAGTCACTTAAAACTCTCTCAGGTGCTTTCTTCATCCGCAAGCTCAGGGCAAGAACACCTGCCCTACTTACCTGCTCACCGGAAGTTGCGGGGAGGATGAAGTAAGACGATGGATATGGAAGCACCATATCAATACTAAAGAAGCATGCTAATAATGCTGACTCTCACCATTTAGCCTTTGTGGTTTCGGCATTTATTAAATTAAGACAAAAAAAATACCTGTTCTTCATTCTGTTCAGAGCCTTTATGATGCTTAAATGAGATGTGAAAATATTTTATAAACTCTACAGAGCTATGTATTCTCAAGGAGTTAGCATATTAATTTAACCTTGAGTTTATTGCATGACTTTCTCAGGCTGTTTCAACACCGATATGGTCCATGGCCTCTTCAAGTTTATAATTCTTAGAGAAGGCAGAAAGTTTAAGAAAATACTGATGACTGTGAAGCTCTAAGTGTAGTTTCTTTTATGTCAATGTCCTTATCTGCCTCTCCCATTGATCTCTCTGACTTAACCTTTACCTGAAGCCTTCTCTGAGTCCTTTATGCAGATCCTTCCTGTGCCCTCAGGAGGCTTTATACTTAGTCTTGTATGTAACTGCCGGACAAGGATTTGCTTTCACACCTGCAACACCCTTGGACTGTGCTTTGACTGATAGCAAGGTGTAGTAATGTAAGTGGGCAAGCTTTTGATTACTGCAATATCTACCTCAAAGACATTCATATCCAATAAACACATTGCCAAGTACACAGCTAGGTAAGGAGCCATGCCACCCCACCCACAAAATTCCCCTTTTAGAAAGCCCTGGGTCACCAAGGTAACCAATCTTCTGCAGGACCCTGCTTTTCCCTTCTGGCACTTTAAATTCACCAATAAAGAGCGAACCCAACCACCCCCAGGCACTCTGACCACAATACATAGGCTCTCCACCTGCAACCCCCAGGCTCCAACCCCTCTCCTCCAGCCATCCTGCTTTACCACAGCTCAGTAGCTTAAATACAAAGCATTAGGAATGTATTATCTTACAGTTCAGCAGGTCTGAAGTTCAGCATGGGTCTCACGGGGCCAAAAATCAAGGTGGCAGCAGGGTTCCATTCTTTTCTGGAGGCTCTAGAGAAGAACGCATTTATTTGCTTTTGCCAGCTTCTAGTGGCCACATGCACTCCTTAACTCACACCCACCTTCCTCTACCTGCAAAGCCAGCATGGTGCGTGTCTCTGAAGAACGCTCTGTCCTCACATCTCCTTCTGACTCTGCCTCTTCCACCTCCCTCCTCCCCTTCCCAACCTCCCCTTTTAAAGATTTGTGGTCACACTGAACACACCTGGATAATCCAGGCTAATCCTGCTAAAGTCAGCTGATTACAACCTTAATTCCGTCTGCAACCTTAATTACCCTTTGCCACATACACTAACACTTGCCCAGGTTTCAGGGATAGGACCTGAGCATCTTTGAGGGCTATTCTACGTGCCACAGTGACATTTGAGCAAAACCCTAAAGGGAGTAAGGAAGCAAGCCTTGCAAAAGTTAGGGAAGAGCTTTCTAGACAGAGGGAAAAGTGAAAGACAAGGCACCCAAGGTGTGTGTGTTCTCAAATACCCAGGATGGAAAGGCTTGCACACAGTGTCAGTGTTAGTGCTAAGTGAACCCAAGCATATATGGGGATAGATTTTTTTTTTTAAAAGGAAACTAACACTTTGGAAACTTAACACTTTGTTTTGCTCAGAGGTTTAAAACCGTTTATTTCCACCACTTAGAACTAAAGAATGGTAAACCTGAAAATAATTATTTAAAATTCATAGATACCAGCAACTGGCTGTTTTATCATTTTGCTGTAAAATCTCACCAAAAACAGAACATCATTGATGTAAGAGTCTTCAGTAGACATTTTATACCTTAAACACTTAGGACCTGGCATCTCATAGATGCTCAACAACTAATACCCTCAGATGAAATTTAAGAACTGTGGCACCACTACCCTTTCACACACACTTCTAGGTTCCATTCCTCCCACTTCTCCAGTTATTTCATGGAGGCTGCCATATACCTGGTTTCATGCCTCCCTCTCCAAGGTTGACTTTTTTACCATAAGCATCTAGATTCAGCATCACCAGCATCTAATTTTTCTGAGACTCTGATGAACCTCTGTCCTTCTCAAGTTAGGTTGTTCAACATTTTCTTGTAATCCATGAGCCAGCTGATTCTCTTTTATTGAAGTTCTCTCACAATGTAATGACTTGCAACCTCGGATACACAGAGGAGGAAACCAAAAACCAGAGAGTGAGTCTCTTGTCCATAGGTGATATCTATAATTAGTGAGAGAGCCAGCACTCAGTAGGGTTTCATTCTCCCACTGGGCTCCCTTTGGGATATTTCTCCATTGAATAGTATAATGCAAATGAGGGACTCTACCTTCAAACAATTTCCAAAAGTCCATTCATTTGTCTCATTCCCAACACCACCTCTGTAGGCAGAGAAACCATCATTTTCCCCCTGGACTATTGTTTTCCACTGAACAAAAATAATAACAAAAAATACCAAAAAATAAAACCAAAAAATGCTTTTGTTTTTCATGCAATACTCCATAAATACTTACTGTTCTGAACTCATCCAGCCCTCTCTCAATCTCACTCAAGCCCTTGTGTAGCTATGTTTTCCTTCTGGAATGTTCTTCCTTTGACTCTAGTAACTAGTTCCTTGTCCCTTTTCACCTCCCTGCCTTTTCCTTCAGCACCTATTAAAGTGGATCCTATCCTTCGTTTACCACCTCGGCACTTTGTATTTTTTGTAATGCTTTATTATTACAAACAACTTGGAATTTGTGATTAAAATTGTGTTTGCTTTAAAAAAGAAAATCTTCTAGTAGACTGTAAGCTCCACGGGGACAGGGAATTTGTGTTCCTTACCACTGCATAACCACGACTCAGACAAAAACCTAGCATTCAACCTGACTCCTCGCTTTTTCTTACACAATATACCCGATCCATCAGCAAATCCTGTTGGCTCCACCTTAAAATTTATTTCAAATATGGCCACTTCGCTCAACGTCAGCCACTACCATTGTAGTCCATGTCAGCATGATCTCTCACTTTGACTAAAGTATTTGCCTCCTAAGTTTGCTGCTTCCTCTATTGGTCTCCTAAAGTCTATTACCCCAAAGCAAGATTCTCCCAGAGAGTCTTTTAAAATGTAAGTCATATCATATCACTCTCTCTTTAAAACTTTCTGGTGTCTTTCATATATATATAAACTTGGAAAGAAGATGTTCTTTCTATGTGATAAGGCATTAACAAATTTACCTAAGAATTGTTTAATTATCAAAGAGAAGTCCCCTTAATTTGTCTTTGCTATTTACTTTTTTTTTTTAAAGATTTTATTTATTTTTAGACAGAGGAGAAGAGAGGGAGAAAGAGAGGGAGAAACAGCAATGTATGGTTGCCTCCTACATGGCCCTCACTGGGGAGGTGGCCCGCAACCCAGGCATGTGCCCTGACCGGGAATCGAACGGGGACTCTCTGGTTCCCAGCCCACACTCAATCCACTGAGCTATACCAGCCAGGGCTATTTACTTTTTGATTAGAGTCCAGATTCCATGAAGTTTCATGTTATAACCTACACATTTCTATAAGATAGAAAAGATAATCCTGAAGTTTATGGTTGCATTGTCCTATAACATATTAACCAATGTATACCTATTAGCAAATTTACTCCAGCATTTCTCTGAACACCGCAAATGGGACCTCAAATGATTATGAACCTACCTAGCTCTTCTACTGTCATAGAGAAAATATTAATGAATGGTGAACAGCCATATATTTGGATGATAATTATCCTTTGATTTCTTACACTCTCAAATTGTAACCTAAAATACTTCTGGAAAATTCTTTGCCAATAATGTTAAAAATTTCCTGTCCTAGTTTCCAGTTTCTTAAATTATAACTCCATCACACTGCTTTCATTCACATATATAAAAATTATATATTATATATAAGTATTTCTTTATTATATCTATAAATTATGTATGTGTATATATATATATATATATATATATATATATATATATATATATGCATTCATTGTGTGCCAGGCATTTTCTAATAGATCCAGGATATTTAGGATGATTTATTTTTACTACCAATACTCCCATTAGTATACTGTGAATAAAACACATGCATTTACATACATATACTCATACATGTCTAACAACGTGTGATCAATGCTAAGTCATATTCCTTGTAGAGGTTTTCTCTCATCTTTTTATTAGGCAACCACCACCCTTTTCCTCTCAGAAAAACCGCCTTTAGCTATACTCTGTATGGTTCGCATTTATCAGACCTGTAGCCATTTTTATGGCTACACTCAGTGTCAGGGTGGACACAGATAGGCAGTAGGGAGAGTATAAAAGAAACCAAGGCATCCCCAAGACCAATATCAAGAATTCTATTTTTGATTAGGATCAGAGGAAAGAATGGAGATCTGTTAATAAATTTGTTGTATACTCAAATATAGCTTTACCTCCAAAACTTTAGAAAATGAGATTTCTATTCAAACCCAAGTTCAAATCCCAGACAAACTCTCACTAAGATCTTTTTAAAGTTACTTATTCTTCTAAGTCTCCATTTCTTCGCTTGTTAAACTGAGTTAATAATATTTGCTCCATCATATTGAAATGCCAAATAATGAAATGATGCACGTAGAGTATTTGGTTAAATACATGGCACATAATAAATAGTTAATAAATGGAAGTCATGATTATGATTATTCATTCATCTATTCAACCATGCATTCTATTCATCTATTCAACAAAAAATAATTAAGCTTATGCTATCATATTTTCTCAATTCTGAGAACAACATTTTCACATTTTTGAAATGGAAGTGACAATTACATTAAATATTCATAGTGTAGATTTTTGCCTGCAAAAATATCTGTTAATTCACTGATATAATCTACAGAATTAATGTCCTAAGACTAGCCACTGGGCTAAAACGAAGAAGGTGGCAAAACCAAGAATGCACCTGCCCTTTAGGAATCTGCAGACCCTGAAGGTTTGGCAGACAAGTCATGTGGTTTCAGTCTATGTCTTCAAAACCTGGAGCTGCTGCTTCCTGCTTCTGTACCTTATCCTAACGGTTCCAGAGAGTTGAGGCACCACACACCACTTTGAGAATCTCATGCAAGTTATGGGTTTTCGCTCTGGGACATGAGTACATGTATGTATTAATTTTATATAGAATGTTATGAGTTACGTAGACTCTCCAAAGATAATTCATGGTCTCCCCTAAAAGAATCTGTGAAACCTATGAGAAAGGTAAGAACTCCTGCTTACCCTGTTATGGACAACCCCCAGTTACTCTGTAGGTCACTGTGATTCTATAATTCTGCAAGTTTCAGCATAAGTGTGTCCTGAATTTGATGAGTGCCTTGTAGAGTTAAGAATCACTGGCTCAGAGAGTCCTTGACAACAGTTTAAGCTGGGCTGGTAGCCAAAAGAATTAAGTTTAATTCCTCTCCCAAATTTAAGGGGAGAGGAAGGGGGCTTTCTATCAACCTTTGAAAAAACAACCTACGACTTGTTACTTTTCTCATTCATTCAGTGCAAGTCAACAAGCCACAGTGCCAGTGTTTGATTTATTTTCCATCAGGATAACCCATCTTCCAGCCCCATGCTCATTACCCCAAATCTAGACTTGCGGTTTGGCTGTGTCTCAAGGCTATAACCATAAATGTCAATGTAAACACACATTTTCTAGAAGGATGATAAAATCAAAACAATCCATTTCCAGGAACCAATGTGCAAATGTATCATTATAATATAATTTTTTTTAATTCATAAAACTCTGGTCAAAGTGTTGTCTTTAAAAAAAGTATTCCTAATGGGAGGCTGATATGAACCACTAGATTCTAACTTCCTTAACAAAGACAATTCGTCAGGCTGCACCCAAAGGCACCAAGAGTCTGTACTGGCTCTATTTAGATGAAGGTTTGGAGCATACAGAGGCTCCTCTAGGGCTCTACAGTCCAAAGAAAGGAGACCCCAATTCCAAAACCAAGGGCAGTGTGGAGTTACAGACCCTGGGTCTAAGAGCAGGAAGCACTCATTCGTAGCATGCTGGTTGCGACAGCATAGAGATGAGCTAAGCCAGAAATCAAACATGGTCTCCAAAGTCCTATTAGTAAGTATAATCAGAAAGAAGGAAAATTCTATAAAAGACCAGAAGTGGAAACTGAAGTAGTGTACAGACTAAAAACTTGGAACCAAGGAGGAGATTTAGTAGCTCTGAATATATCAAGAAATGGTGGGAGCAGAAAGTGGGTGAGAAAGGTGGTGAGACCCTGACGTGAGAGATGTTCTCAGACACACCACCCGGCTTTTGTGCTTCGTTTTAACAACAAGCTGAAATGTGTTGCTTGTAAGACTTGCTTGCAGACTTGGCTTAAGACCTCCAAAGGGGGTTATAAAGATACTTCTCAGTTTGCATATATATTTTTTAATAGTATCGTGGTTTTTAGAAGCTATAAGAAAATCTCATTACACTTTGAATTCCAAACCAACACATTGAATTTGGACTACTTTGGCAGAATCTAACCAGACTGAGTATTTTAGTTACATTCATTCAGTCATATAAACAAGTCCTATTTAGTGACTACGTGGCCTCCAATCCAGTAGTTCATAAGGCCAAGGTTTAGTTTCTCCATCCAGAGCTCCTTCCTCCCTTAAAAAAATATTTTAAAAATTAAATAAATAAATAAAAATTAATTCTATTTTGTGACTGCATTTGTTATAAAAATACATTCCAAATTGGGTTACATTCCTTCTAATCTTAAAAAAAAATTAAGACCTATTCCTGGGTCCTGCGTACCCTATGCATAACGGTAGTGTTAAAATAATTAAACAAGAAGGCCGTTAGACAGGCAGTTCAAATCCCTCAGCAGCCTATAGAAGCACACCAAAACCCAAGCATGTAACTGCCTCAAGGTCAAGAAATTAAAATCTGACTACAAACAGCCAACTAGGCTTTTTCCAAATATGGCAACCACACATAAGCTGTAACCAATCATATCATTTCCTTGTTTTGCTTCTGTCTCTTTTCCATAAAAGTCTGTCCCCCAACTCCTGTCAGTGGAGGGCTCCTCACCACTTCCAGTTTGGCACTGCCCAAGTAATTTTTGTTCAAATAAGCTCTTAAAATGTTCAATATGCCTCCGTTCATCTTTTCACAGTCGTGAGTTGACTAGTTGTAGATACTTTCAGTTCTCTGTGGAGCCCGATCCCTGAGGCTGAGGCTGACAACAGAGACTCTAGGATCTACATTCATGGAGTAAGACTTTTTCATACAGGATACAATGGTGAGTGTTACCTATACCTGCCCCAAATGGAAGGTGTAAGAATGCCTACCGTATTACTAGTAATTAACAACACAGATGTTCCTCAACTTAAGATGGGGTTATAGCCCCATAAACCCATCCTAACTTGAAAATATCATAAGTCAAAATGTGTTTAATACACCTAACCTGCCAAGCTCACAGCTCAGCCTAGCCTACCTCATATGTGCTCAGAACACTTACAGTAGCCCACAGCTGGGCAGAATCATCTCTCTGTCACTGCCCTGCATCACAAGAGAGTATTAGACTGCATATCATAAGCCCAGGAAAAGATCAAAATTCAAAATTTGAACTATGGTTTCTACTGAATGTGTATCACTTTGACACAATCATAAAGTCGAAACATTGTAAGTCAAACCATTGTAAGTTGGAATTGTCTGTGTTTAAAAACAACCAAGGGCATGTCTAGAAAGTAAATGCACAGAAAATGCCTCCGTGGTTCTCCATCAGAAATGGAATCACCCTGAGTGAGGAAGAGGGGCTTCTGGATAGAAGGGCCCAGTTGCCATTGCCGATCAGGAGAGGTGTACCACTGGCATGCAGGAGGTGAGAGCCAAGGGCTCCGAATGCCCTACAGTGTGTGGTGTAGGCAAGGAAAAATCTCTTCCCCTCTGCCCTCATGGTTCAATGACTGGGACCCATGAATCAAACTAAAAAGAGATTAACAAGAGAAAAAAAACCACAGTTTTAATTACATATTTATAAACACAGGAGCTCACAAAGAAAAACATGGTTCAAGAAGGCAGCTAGATGATTGAGGTTTATATACCATCTTCGGCCAAACAGTAAAAGAGAGGCTTGGGGTTTCTGGGTACGGAGGCAGGTTATGGGAAGGTGAAGGGAGGAGGTGTGGTCAGTAAGGGTTGTCACGATATGCAGGTGAGTCCCTCAGGCGTTAAGAGTTGTCCTGAGGGAGCAGTCCTCTTCCTGATTTGGAGACTTCTTTACAAATGGAAACTTCCTTTATGAATGTACATTCCCTTTAGGAGGAATTTATACTCTATTGTTAGGCAGTGGGGGGAGGTGAAGAGCATGCCCTGCTGGTTCTCAATGGCCCTTAGCTCAAAATAATTCACATGCCAAAAAGCTGGCATATTCTGATACCCTTCCGTGGCCCATCCCAGGAAATACAAAGTAGTCCAGCCCTCCAGGGAGAAATCAATCAGACTGATGTGGGAGGCAGAGCATAACAAAGAGAGGGAGGACAAGAGAGACTATTATCTACCTTGTGAACATATTAGAAAATGCAAATGTCACACTGGAAGGTGACTAATCATTAAAAGTTGTGCAAATTGTCACTTACCCTCTCTGGGTCTGTTCCCTCACCTGCAAAATGGAAATAATAGTAACTACTTCACAGGGCTGTTAAGTTTAATCGACTTATTACATTCAAAGCATTTTGAATAGTACCTGGCACATAGCAATCTCTAAGTAAGATGTTGTTTTTATGATACTGTTTCTACGGAAACAAATAAAACCATAAAAATGTCCTTTGAAAACAGCTTTTATCTTTGCTTTTGAACAGAAAACAGCCAGCATTTGTTTGAAAAGCCTTGACATCATAATGACAAGTTTCTCCCCATCACTATAAATGCTTTTCTCCTCTTCAGCTTCCAAACCCCACCCATCCAAGGAAATGTGCAGTGAAAGTCCTTTCCACCAGCCCCCCATGCTTCTTCAAGCAGAGGCTGCATGGCCCGAGGGGATTCAGAAAGAACACACTGTCTCTGCCAAAGCCTAGCTCCCAGAAATCGTCAGACCTGCTCTGGCCCCAGCTGTCCTCTGAGGCTGCAACTAACCGGTAATTACTGATGGCCTTTGCCAGCTTGCTAATTGCAAATCTCAGCTCCTCCTTCCGTGCTGGTTGAAGAGCCCTCTGAGGCAGCTGTGATGCCACAATGTATGGTCTTCAATTCCATCCAGGGTTCTTTGTGGAAGTTGGGTCTCGGACAGGTTGAAAGGGAGCTCAGCCTCACCTATCAGCAACACAAGTGCCTGGCTGGCTCCAGCACTCTGGTCTGGTCCATCAGCATCTCCTTGACACTGCCTGCATCACTCACTGCCCTTTCTCATGGGGGATGTAGTTATTTGCATCTTCCAGGACTCTTCGGCTGGAGATTGAATCAATCACCAATTGCTAATGATTTATTCAGTTGTGCCTACATAATTAATCTGTTGTGAAAACTCTGAAACAATGCAGCAAAGGGAGGTTCTGGGCTGGCAAACACATGGAGATGCTGGGACATCCTATGCTTCTCTTCCATTTGGCTGTTCCTGAGTTGTATCTTTTATATGAAGCCAGTAATCTTTAAGGAAAGCACTTTTCTGTGTTCTGAGTCACTCTGGAAAATTATTGAACCTGAGAAGAAATTCATGAGAACTCCTGATTTTGTAGTTGGCCCAGCAGAAGTGTGGGTAGGGTAGATATTCCATTTGTAGCTGGCATCTGAAATGGGAGCACTCTCATGGGATTTAGCCTTAACCTGAGGGATCTGCACTACCACTAGGAAGTTAGTGTCAGAATTGAATGAAATTGTTGGATGTCCTATTGGCATCAAAGAATTGGAGGATTGTTTGGTTTTTGGTAAAAGCCACACAGAGTGTATGTGTAATAAGGGATGGCGACAACAGACAATAAACAAGGAGATGAGCATATAGGTGGGGGCAGGATGAGTAAGGCAGGACTCAGCATTATAGATAGATAAATGCCATGAAGAAAGTGATAGGGTGGTATAGGGGAGGAAAAATAATTTCCTTCTACCCTTCTATTCTTAGTTGACCCACTGTGATAAAAGACAGATTAACAAGAGAAAAGCAGACAGAACTTGATTAACATGGATACTCTGCGTATACATGAGAGATACCCAGGGAAAATGAGTGACTCCCTGAAGTGGCTTAGGATTCAGACTTAAATACCATCTCAGTAGGGAAAGGAGAGGGAAGATTCACATCTTAGGGAACAGGAAGTGATTTTTAGGAAAGATGAATGGGCCCTTAGAGGAATAGACGGACATAGGAGAGTTGTGACAAAGTTCGTCTGGGTGTGGTGTCCACTTCTTGTCTCCTTCCAGTGATGAGTCTGTCTTCCTAGGCTGGTGAAACTGCTGGGGAGGGGATTAATGACAATGGAGTTCCTTTTGGAGGACCTGTCTTTAGGCAGGTAAGGGAAGTTCAGAGAAAGCCACTCTCTGCATTTGCTGTTTTTCAAGTGCCTACAGCTCAAAATAATCACTACTGACATGGTGTGTTCTGCTATCCTCAGTGGTGCCCCCATTTGATAGCATGACTAGGGGGCCTCTCAGAAGAGGAAACAGTGTACCAACTACAGCACGCAGATGGCTCATCGAAACCCTCTTCACTAAGCAGTATTTCCTTCATTTTATAGAAAAATATGGAAGGAGCAAGTCAAGGAACAGGTGTGAAAGACAATGGACACAGACAGCAGGGTGGGGGTTGACTGCGGGAGTAGGGAGAGGAGTTTAGTGAGGCGGGGAGAGCAATGGGGAGAAATGCGGGACAACTGTAATGGAGCAACAAAAAAATAATCTTCACATTTCAAATAATAAAACTAGTGATTTTAATCATATTTATATCTCAGAATTTCCAATAAAAGCAGAGTGGCTAAACAAAAATACTGGGCAGAGTAAGATTCAGTCATTTGTCGTGGCCACCCAGTTAAAAAGTGGCAGAGCTAGAATTCTAGTTTTGTCTGATCACTTCAACGTTCCTTACCTATTTCAGTCTGGTCCATGCTGCCGAATAGGACTTTCCACAGCGGCAGAAAGTTTCTCTATCTGTCCCGTAGTCCATAGGTGACTACCGGGCACCTGAACTGTGGCTAGAGTGAAGGACCGAATGTCTCATTTTATTTAATTTTAATTATTTAAATTTATTTAAATTAATTACTTACATTTAAATAGTCACATGTCACTGGTGGTTTCTATCTTGGACAGTGAAGTTCTAAGTTTTCTCCATTGCATAATGGTTCCATCATTTAGGTCTATTTTCCTGATGTTCTAGAGTTTTTTCAGACTCTATCTTCCTCCCAAGAAAGATGTTGTCATCTGACAGCAAAACACCTGCTAAAGATTAGCTACATTAAGCCCCCATAGGCCTATGTCACACTAATTAGTCACTGCATCTCAAAAACATGATATTAATTCTCTGTCTTTATTTCATTTTACATTTTATGTCCATGTTTTGTAACATAAAAAAACCTGCACTGTTCCAGGCATATCCAAATGCCAGAAGCCTATTAAACCAAAGGTACAGGGAGAAAAGCTGATTGAGACCACATGGACACTTCACTACTGAGGCCAGAGTTTGGAGAAGAGAAAGGCACTGTGAAGGGAAAGCCTCTGTCTTATTGAGTGGCTGCAATTTTACCTATGAAGATGCACCAGGGGTGTCCAACCTTTTGGGTCTCTGGGCCACACTGGAAGAAGAAGAGTTGTCTTGGGCTACACATGAAATACATTATGATATGTAATCACAAAAAAAATCTCATAATGTTTTAAGTAAATTTATGATTTTGTGTTAGGCTGCATTCATAGCCATCCTGGCCTGCATTGTGGCTCGTGAGCCGCAGGTTGGACACCCCTGTAACAGTCAGTCAACATCCCCCAGACAGTCCCCATGGGCTGGTGACTTACTTTACTTTTTTGACACCAAGGCCTAAAGCAAAGACCAGCACTGCAATTAAAGAAAAAATATGACAGTCTAAAACCAAACTCTGGAACCTTTTCCATTCTTTCTCCATGAGTAAAGCTTTATGGACATCACACAGCTCAGGAAATGTTAAAAAATGTATGTTTTTGAGTTACACAGACCTGGTTTTCACATCCAGCATACTGCTCTTGTTCTCCCCCAGCCCCCATCTTCTGTTTAAATTATAGTTTCTGGTCTGGCCCTGGTTCTTCACTTTTCTGGGAAATTGCTGGATTTTGCCTTTGCACTAATCATTCAAAGGGGTGAGTAGAAGTTCCCGGGGTGGGATATGGAGGAAGATGTTCCCTGGGGGGAGAAATAGCCTGTGCAAAGACTCGGGTACAGAGGCTCATAATCCATAGTGTTTGGAGAAGGGTTGGCGTGCCCTGCAGCCTGAGAGAACAGGGTAAGAGGGGAGTGGTGGGAAAGAAGACTGAAAACAAAAAGGGAATCACGATGATTATTTCCTTGCACACGTATTAACCTCCTAGTTCAGAGATTACCCAACATTACTTATTGTGCAGATTAAAAATCAACATGCAAAAACCAGAAGCCATAAAAAGACTAATATTTACTTATAAAATAATTCATTGTAAATAATGTTGCCATATGTGCATACACATAAAAATTAATATCCATAATAAAGTGTTTCCCATGCAAATACAGGCAAAGGACATAAAGAAGTAATTCACAGATGTGAATTATAGGTTAAAAGATAATCAAACTTATTGGTAATCATAGAAATTTAAATTAAAATATTTAGAAATCAGTTTTACCTAATAGATTGGCCAAAAATCAAAAGATTGTTAATATGTTGTAGCAAAAGGAAATAGTACCTCTACCCATCTTGGGTTTTCAGCTGTGGCTGTAACAGAAAGACAAATTAACAAGAGAAAAACAAAGTTTATTAATTCCCAAAAAGCACATCACGTGGAAGAAACCCAAAACAAAGAGTAACTCAAAGAGGTGGCCCAGAACTCCAGCTTACACAGCATCATCAGCAAAGAACAATAATCTGTAGAGAAATGACAGGACAGGGAAATCAGTTTTAAGTTTTCCAAGGGCTACAAACTGTGAGAAGGTAAATATATGGGTGGGAACTAATGGGGTAAAGTTCTTTGCAGATTTCTCTGGTACCATCTCTGGACTGAGAAGAGTTTTTCTTCAGTGCAAGAAGAATTTATGTCCTGCCTTGAGGCAGAAAATGGGGAGCTTTTTCTGAGTTTGCTGCTCCTTAATTGCCTTTAGCTCAAAGTAATTTTTCTGTCAGAGAGGCATATTTGGGGGTGACATAGTCTTGCTTGCTTCAATATTATTTTTGTAAATACTTTAAAAATATATAGTCACTTTCACTGTTAGTGAAAATAGAAACTAGTTTAGTATTCTGGAAGCACATTTGACATTATTCGTCAGAATTTGTCTGATGCATCCTTTTAGTTAACTCAACTTCAGTGAATCTGTAAAGTCTATCCTACCAAAATACTTCCTTGCAGACACAAAGATGTATATATGAGGATGTTCTTTCCAGCATTGTTCACCATAACAAAAAAGATGGAAACAATGTACATGCCTATCAAGTCATGTCCTAGTCACACAACGGAACACAATGTAGCCTTTACTAGAGAGAAGCTTTTTAGAATGAAGAATGCTTTTTATTGTCATGAAAACATCTCCATAATTAGTATTAAATTAAAAAACCAATAAATAGTATTTATAGTACAACCCCATTTATGTTTTTTAGGAAACTAAATATGAATGTGTACATATATAGGCACAGAAATGAAGACAACGAATTAAAAAGAAGTACGGAAGGATAGGTAAGGAAAGGTGAAGTCAGTACTCCTGAGGAGGGAAGATGAGGGGGAGCTGTGTGAAATGGGGGAGTGGGGCAGAAAGACGAGAAGAGGGGTAGAGACAAGACTTTATTTTTAGTCTATACACTTTCACGGTATTTGATTTTTTCATTAATGAAAAATGCATCCATCACTATTATGTCCTGTTTTCAAAATAAAGATAAAGTAAAAGTAGTCCATTATATCACAATCTGAACATATCACCATCCCAGTCACTACTGGTTACCAAGACATTGAAATTGTCCAGACCGACCAGGCCTTGCACCGATTTTGCCACTCGTAGAAGTTCACTGAAGCACATCCAGCTCCCTTAAGAATCACAGATTCTCAGAGTCCTCAGGATATTAAAAATCACCCACTTAATCACTTATTCAGTGTATGGGGCCCCTCACATGTATTTCCACAAAGTGATCTTCCAGCTTCTTCCTGACGGCTCCTCCAGTGACGGAAGTCATTGCTTTCTGTGGCTTCCTAGTCTGCCGTTCAGCATCTCTGCTAGAAAGACCGCCTCTTTATTAAAGCAAAGTATTTTTCTACCCTTAATCCTACGTGCTCCTCTGAATGTAGCTTGCAAGCCTCTTTTTTGAGGGTTCCCTCTCTACTCCCCGAATGAATTAGAAAAACTCTCTCTACTTAGCATTTGTCACAGCACTTATCACATTGTATTATAACTGTCTATCTACAAACAGACTGGAAAAAATGTACCTTGAATCCCTAGCACCAATTTTAGAGTCAAGCTCACAGGAGCTTTTCTGGAAATAGAGGACAGATAATATGGATGGATGGATGGATAGATGGATGGATGGATGGATGGATGGATAGGAGGATGGATGGGAGGATAGATGGATGAATGGGTAAATAGATGTACTTTTTAAGTTTCTGTTTATTGAGCACTTGACACTTGGAACTCACTTCATCCACTAAATAAACTATGGAGTAGATATCACTATAATTATCTTCATTTTACCACTAAGGAAATAAAGGCTCAAGGCATTTTGTAATTCTAAATAAGGATCCATACTTACAAAGTGTGGATCTGAAATTTGGGTAAATGATAACAAAATTTATACTTTTAGCCACTGTGTCACAGTGCCACGGATTAATGAACCAATGAGAGAATGGGTGAGTGAGCCAAACTATAAAACAATTTCTGTCAGAATTCTGCTGTTTCAAAAACTCCCCATGTGCTTTGGAACTCTGTTACAGTTTTCAGAAGAAGAGAGCATAGCTTAGATTTGACTAAAGCCAACTTGTATTCAATCAGTTCCAGAAAAAAAAAATCATCAACCAGCTACTACTGCCTACTTTTCTAGGAGGTGGGAATATAGACAGGATTTCTCTCTAGCTCCCCTTCTGAACTTGGGACAAACCTCAGGTCTCATCATGTGGGGACCTGAGAGGGGCAGCAGTAGAGTTAAAACTCACATGAACTTCATGTAAATGTCATTGGGGCTCCTCCCTTCATTTGGAAAGCTTTACTTTAAATTATGTAACATAAGGAGAACATGCAATTTAAATTAAAGAAACGGGGGAGGTTTGAGTGTTTTCCGATCCGGGTCAGCCAACTCCAAAGGCCTGTAATTAGGTTTTCCTTCTGTTTCTTTTTAGTTTGATCATCAAAACCATGGATAAGAATAAAGCTTAATCAGACAGTTTGCCTACTCTTCCTTCAAGATGTGCTTCAATTTTGTGTTAAAGACACAAAATATCTGAAAGGATATTTTGCAAATACCTGCCAAATCTACTGGGTTGGCCTAATGGTTTTTATTCTGGTCTGTCCCACCATTATAACCAAGCATAAAATGATTCCAAGCACAAAAGTATAAGATAAGTCTAACATTTTACTGATCCCACCTTGAAAACAGTGGCCTTTTATTGTCTAATAGTGGATTTTCAAAATAATCCATTTCTCATGTTCATAAGAGGAGGAGAAATAAATGACCAATTTCAGGCCTGCATTCCATCTGATAGTGATACCAAAAGGTACATTTGGGGCAGGCAATGAAAGCTGTAGTTTGGAAAGTCAACTGAAAGACCTATAATTTCACTCTTAATAATCCAGCACTTTTTTCAGCTATCCTCATATGGCCCATACACATCTGACTTTCTCTGGAATGTGCAGGAGTCTGATTCGTCTGCTAGAAAATATATAGATAAACTTTTAATGCTTCCGGTTCTAGGCAACATTATAGAACTCAGATTACATGTTTGCCTAGTTTCCCTTACTTATAAAATAGAGCTTTGATGATGCTCAGATGGAGAGAAGGAACTTACTCCCCTAAGGCCCTTCATT
Source organism: Micronycteris hirsuta (assembly GCA_004026765.1). Lineage (NCBI taxonomy): Eukaryota > Metazoa > Chordata > Mammalia > Chiroptera > Phyllostomidae > Micronycteris > Micronycteris hirsuta. Next base: position 48,597 of record PVJI01000153.1, read on the forward strand.
GTGGGTGTCCATGACTTGTGTCTTGGTGGCAGCCAAGGGTCCTGTATTATTTCCCCTAATGGCTCCCCTATCCCTTTACCACACATTCACTATCCAACCACACAAGGGAGCCAAACACACAGTTACACTAGGGAGGGAAAACCACCATGCTGGCATTGGACCCGAGGAAGAGGCATTTAATCAATCAATGACAGACGCACCTGCGTTGATGTAATGTCTGTAACAGACTAAAGCAATTTACCGTGTATCTATCAGTACTTTTTATGGATTTATATTTCCCAAGAGTTTATGAAAGAGTTTATAGTTTTTTCATAAACTATATTGTCATTCAAATCTCTATGATAGTTGCCATTTTAATGGCTCTATCTTAAAATTGTTTAAAAGGCAATAAGGTGGACAAATAGTAAAGTACTAAAGTTGAACATCCCTACATAACTCAGTGGTAATGTAACCAGTAGGTGAAGGAGAGAGAAACACACTTCCCTGGTCCCACTTTAGTTCTGCTGGTAAAATTCAGTTTCTTCATGGGAAAAAAAATAGCGAAAATGTGACAAATTAAGTGACCTAGCATGGAATAATTTGCAACACAGCATTTTCTCATTTAATCATTCGGGGCTCTCCATACTATTGTGTGTAGGTTTAGAGTCGGTGTATATTGGACAGATAAAGAAACTGCCTCAGAGTGAGTCTGAATTAAGAGTCTTGCAAAGCTCACCCAGTTACAACCGGGAGGGTAAATACTCCCTTTTTATTATTTCAGGCTCAGTAGTTCTTCCCAATGCCAATATTCTGACCCTCCCCACAATCAAAAGATAATCCGATCATGATGCTATCCAACAAGGGAACACTCCGAAACCATTCCCACCTTCCACAACTGGCTTTGGAAACATTCTAAAGAAGATCAAGTTTAACTCTGGTGGCTCCAGCCTGTCTACTCTGCATTGTTTCCCCATTCCCCCAGCTCCCATTTTTGAGTTAAAGAAATTGAGGCTTAGAAATAACTTTCTGCAGATCCCAAAGTTGATATACATATGAGTTAGATCTCAAATTCATGCCTTTTCTCAACCCATGATGAATAAAATGTAGTCACTAAGAACACTGGATTTAGAATCAAACAAGCCTATTTCAAATGTCATCTCTATCAACTACCAAATGCATGAACTTGAACTCCTAGGAACCTTAGTATCATAATTTGTGGTAGGTATTAAATGAGTTGATGCATACAAGATATTACTTAAAAAATGGTAGCTAGTGTTATAACTGTAATATATCAAACTGCCTTAAGGAATGTACCGTGGACCACAGGATTTCAGGCACTAGAACTGAGATGAAGTTGAGGAGCCCTCTCAAAACACCAAGATTCACATCACTTAGAAAGATATCATAATGTAAAGGGCAGAGCCCGAGATAAAACCATACAGAGATCTCCAGGTCTGTGCAGCCACCACCATGAGCCGCCATCTCCTGTTCTAGAATGCAGCTTGGCAGTGATTCTCTCCATCCTGATGTCACTGTTCCTGAAAACATGGAGAGGCTGCCAGATTTGGGGCGATGAGCATGATATTACGAACAAGACCAGTCCCTTTAGTCCGTCTCCAGAGTTAAAGGGGAAAACTTCCCTCTGAAGGGGTCACCAGGATGGCTGTGGGCACCCACTACTAAAGGATAGTCTCATAACATGAGACACACAGAGACAGATTCCCACTCTCGGAACACAAGAGCACCCAAGGGAAGTGTGAAGTCTGCTCAGGTCTTCAGCGTCCTAAGCATAGTCCCCAAAGGAAGGATCTAAAACAGGAAAGGAGTTTCTCGTGATCACTTGCTCTTCCTGCCTCCTTGATTTCTAAGGGCGACTGATGCTGATTCATAATGTCACCAAAGCCACACCATGGTCATCATCCAGCCTGTGATGGGAATGGGTGGATACTCATAGACAGGTATGGATGTGAATCCCAAGATGTGTTAACTTAAATAGGTCATCTACATCCTCCAAGGCCCAGGCTTCACCTTACAAAATGTACAGTAAAAACATCCTGCTATTATTACTATCTATTGTTATCCATATTTTTGTTGACTACACGAAAAGAAACACATTGCTCAAAATTCACTTGTCTACTACACCTCTTAGAGTACCTCCTATATTTCCCATTTGCACCTCAAGATTCAATCTCTGCCCTTCTACTTTGTGCTCCCCCCCCAAAAAAAATCCTCTGTAAGCTTAATCACATCCTCCCTTGTGTTAGTTTCCAGTTTTTTCCAGCCTGCGTTGGAAAAGACTACACTGGAGATGAAGAAGGAGGAGGATGGGATGTCTAGTCTGCTGACACCCCCTCTGCCACACTGCTGTGGGTTAGCTATGGTTCTTTGCCAAAGGCCACACTTTCTATCAGACAGCTCTCTTCACACATGGCTCCAAGTTACGAAGTGTCATCTCCCTTTGCCTCTTCAGTCCTGGGCTGGTAATGGCTCCATACTGTCAGTCGCCCTAAGATCCTACAATGTGACTTGTTGATTTCCTTAAGCCCTGCCTATGTCTTCATAAAAAGTCCCTGTATTAAACTCCCCTCGACTGCCTAATTTGAATGAGCATCATTTCCCTGTTTTCCTTGACAGATTCATCCATTAACTGGCTAATTCAAGCAAAATAGCATTCTAGCATGCAAGGTCCAAGATACAGAAACAGAGAATCTTTTCTACTTATAATTTCTTCTCTTCAAAGTCCCCACCCAGGCATGGAAGTCAACTGTCTCCCCTAATCACAACCCAGACACTAAACTTTTGTTCAATTAACTTCAGCCTAAAACACTTAATTTTTTTGCAGTTGAATCATCTGTCACATTTCCTTTTTTCTTTTCAGAACGGCCTTTCTCCTTCCTTCTGTCTGTGACTGACTATGTCAGCCATTCTCCCCTGCCTCCCCATTAACAGACCCTGTTTTGTGGAGGCAGTGGTGTTCTTGGGGAAGATGGTTCAAAGCCCATGAATGGATCATGACTGGTCTAGTTCAGTCATTGTAATCCCTTTCTCTTTTCAGGGACCATTTGAGGAGGTAGCCAAGTGACAAGATCTAGGCTTTGATGACTGACAGGAAGTTTGCAGAGGGATAGGGGAAATAGAATATTAGGAGAGAGATTCCTTCTTAAGGGAAATATACAAAAAAGAAAAATGTTCTCTTTCTTCCATCCTCCCTGACTTTGACATTGTTCTGTGTTGTTTGGAGTTTAGTCAGCCATCTTTTAACCAAAAGGGGGAAGTCAAGAGAATTGGAGAGAAGCTCCAATGGGAAGCTCCATGGGATGATGCCCAACAAACTGAACCACACTGGCCGGGGCAAGGCCAGAATCTTTGAATCTCCCTGTCCTACCTTCACATTGCCTTCTTCTTTGTATTGTATGTCAAAAGTCAACTTATTATGACCATGTACAGACAATTCTAAACAATGCCAGGAATAAGCCACTCCTCCTGCCAGACACAGATACACCCAACCTTACCTCTCCCCAACAGTTGCTGCGGCCTTTTCCAAGGGTCACAGCTCCTGTCAATCATTCCTCTTCATGGATGGACTCTCCAGGTTTGGCAACCATTCCTCCCCTTGCTCCACAGACCTAGGGGTGGAACAATTATCTGTGTATTCTCCTCCAGGCTTGCAAACTTCTACACACCTTTGTAAATAATCACTTTATTACACTCTGGTCAATTAACCAGTTGAAATCTGTCATGTATTTCTTGCTGGCACCTTGGCTGAACCCACCCAGTAGCAAAGGAGTATTTATTCTGAACTGGTCAGGGACCAAGATAAAACTTAGAGGTTCTTCTGGACACTCGGATACCAATAGTCTCTGCCACCCTCAATAAATGATTTTCCCCTATTTGAACTTGAGGAGCATAGATTTACAAAATAAAAATACTCTTATGATTGTGCCCAACTACAAAGCTTTCATTTATTTAACCACTTTTGCTACTCCCCCCCCCTAGGATACCAACTAAATGGGTGCCACTGGAAAGTACCGTATTTTTCAGACCATCAGACACACCTAGGTTTTAGAGGAGGAAAATAGGAAAAGAAATTTTTAAAGCAAAATATGTGGTAAAATATTTAATAATATAAATAACATTCAGACTATAATTCAGCTACATTCAGACTATAATAAGCACCCCCATTTTCCTCCCAAATTTGGGGGGGGAGTGTGTCTTATAATCCGAAAAATACGGTATATCCAGGTTGCTGCCCTGAAGTCAAATAGAAGGAATTTGATTCAGTCTTAACATCTACTCAGAGGTGCCCTTCAGTAGAGGTTGTATTCACAGCATGACCTACTGACCTATAAGAGTGACATCTGAGCAAGTGAAATAGACACTGCTTGGTGTCCCATTTCAGTGCATATCCACTGGGTATCTTCCCTCCCCCAAGGAGACCTGAAAGAACAGTAGTCTGGCCTCATCCCTGCACCCAAAGTCTCTGGGCACCTCCTAATCCCATGTCTGTTTTGTGAAACCAGCCCATCCTTGGCTCCTGAGTTGGACCACCTTTCCCAGCTGAAAGCCAACCTGATGGCTCCTATTTCTTTACCATGAACTCCAGCCACACTCACTTTTCGCCTGTCAGTATTCACACAGCCACTTCCTTGTGGTACTGGTTTTGTAAGGGAAAACAATGTTTAGAGGCAATAAAATGGCATAGGTTAAACAATTAATTGGGGAAACTTTTAATTCCCTTCTTACCCCTCAAATATAGTACCTAGTAAATTTGTGTTTCGTTGCCTTATTACAAAACAGTCTGCTCTGGGAGACCATTTGAAAGGAGTCTCCACAAGGCAATGAGATGTGCTTTTCAAAGCCATGGCCACTGTCATGGCAGTCAGCACACAGATCCCTATTGTACAGGAGCTCTGCTGCTGTGAGTGGGCTGCCGGGGGGTTGCTTGTTGCTACAACAAGCCCCCGAAAGAACTTCCGGGGGACCAATGTTCATAGTCCCCATGTATCTGAATGCAAGCCTTAGTTCTTGTGGTTGACTGGAAATGCCAAGCTCTTCCCAAAGTGAGAGAAAGCCTCATGGAGGGAAATGTTGAGGGTGAGTTTTGTTTGGACTGATTGTTTTTCATTTCTGTGCCAGACACTTCACACTCACCCATCACCCCTCTAATCTTCACAGGAGCCCAATGAAGTGTGACTATCCTCATTCACAGAAGATGAAACTGAAGCCCAGAGAGGTAAGTCACTCTGTGGCCCCTCAGAAGCTGGGAAGCAATAGAGCAGTGACTGGATCTCAGGTTGGTCCAACTCAAGCCCCATCATACCATCCCCAGCTGTTGGCACCTTTCCCAGAACTGTGCAAAGGGCCAGAAGGGAGGCCTATGGATACAATCCTTCAGCTCCAGCCTCCAAGGGTTGACATGGGCAGCAGACCAAGTTGATGCTTGAAGAGGAAGAAGATTATATCATTGTGGTCGCATCATCCAGTGTAGACCAGCTCTCCGTGCCAGGTGAGCAAGGAGATCGCAGCATAGGCTGGGAGCTGGGACACATCAGGTTAATCAATTATGTTTTGCTAATCACAATCCACTTCAAAACACAGTGGGCTAGAATAACCACAGTGTGTTATTCTTATGTTCTGTGTTCTTCCACCACCACCCGTCCCACCGATATCGCTCAGGCGGGTGTGCCTCCAGCCGACAGCTGGGGTGGTTTGGAAGTTCTCTCAAGGGTCTGGGCCAAGGAGCTGGTTGTCAGCTGGGGTGCTTCAGTTCTTTTTCCTTTTCTTTTCCTGGGTCCCTCCACATGTCCTCTCTCTCCAAAAGGATAGCTTGGACTTCCCAACAGCATGCTAGCTGGGTCTGAGCAGAGGACAGAAGCTCCCGGGCCTGTTAAGGGCCAGCCTTGGGCACAGTGTCACTGCTGCCATATTCCATTGGTTAAACCCATCACAGGCCAGCTCAGGTCCAAGGAGGGGGGAAACAGACCCCATTTCTAAGTGGAAGGAGCAAGATGTGCATAGAGAGAAAGGAGGACCTATTGATAGTCTTCTTTAGAGAAAATCCACCACAGTGGATGTATTCACAATTCCCTTTCAGAAGACATAAGCCCTGCAGGGCTGATGGAGGGAAGGCTTTCTCTGTGACCACATGGTGAGCAGGCCTCATCGAGAATGCCAGTTCTGACTGCTCATGACCGCCTGGGGTGTACACTGAAGAGGATTCTGGGTCCAGCAGGAAAGAGTCCCTTCACTGAGACGTCCGTCCATTCACTCCTCCTTGTTTCAGACAATAGTGATTGAGTGCCTGCCTGTGCCAAGGACTCTTCCAGGTGCTGGGAACAAAGCTGAGCAATGGAAAGGAAAAGAACTGTGATGACATACTCTGAGCTCCTGAATCCAGCCATACCTGAAAGCAACCCACCCCAGCAGAGGGCCATTCCTGAAGCGAGGTACACCAGTGTTGTGAGTTCACACCAATACTGCTAGTTCACAAGGCCTCCTATCACAATGAAGCTAAAAGATTCCCAGTTAACACTTCCTATTATAAGTGAAGAAACTGAGATGCTACGAAACCAATGAACTTGAAAAAGTTCACACATACACTAACTGGCAGAGTTGAATTCTATTCCAGGTTGGCTGTGTGTGCTCCCCACCATACCCCACAATGCCCCTGAGCCCTCTTCTCCTGCCCCTGTCTGGACAGTGATTTCATACCTGCCTGTGTTTACTTGGGCCATAAATGCCTTTAGATTATAGATCCCACTGGAGAGATGTTCCCACGGAACTCTCCCACCCCCTTGCACTTCTCTTCATCATGCGCCTACGTTGTCCCAATGTCTAAAAACTGGTTTTCACAGTCTAAACAACTCAAAGTAAAGGCTGCGACTGTGTAGTAAAGACAGGAAAATAAACCTTACTGATCTGGGTTACAACTACAAGACAAATTTCCACAATAGCCCTTGGAGTAAATGACAAGTTCCATTCTCGCCGATGGCAGAATGCCGTATTTTGACAATGGTTTCAGCACGAGCAGCCTGCTGGGAAGCCAGTGTTGGTGATGCTTCCTGAGAAATCCTTTTGAAAGATGCAATGTGCTTTCCCACTTGCCGCTTTGTTAAGAAAAGGGAGAAAATGTCACACAGGAAAAATGAGAAAACTCGAACAATGATAGCCATTGATAAGAGCATGAATGTAATACGGGGAGAAAAAGTAACATTTCTTTCTCCCTTGGTAAAAATTTCAGAACACATCCGTGTTCTTGGCCCCTGGAGTACAGCCTGTTTGGGTAACTGGATCCTCACTTTGTGGCCTAATCAGCCGAACAAGGAAAAGACACAAAGCAGAGTGGGGGATCCCCTCAAAGTTCCTCCCAACACACAGGCACACACATGTGCATGCACACACACACAGCACAGAAACTTACCCAAATGCAGCGGGAGCAGAAGATGCATTGGCTTTGTAGACAGAGAAACTAGGGACCTCCGTTCTGTCACTTTCTATTATGTGAACACTGAAAATTACTTAACTTCTCCAAACCTCATCTATAAAATGGGAATACATCCTACTGCTTTGGCTTGCTATGTAGATTCAGTAAGATAACATAGCTGGTGCCCCCATAAATATAGTGATTATTAATTACCCTGTCTTAGGAACTGCTCAGGTCAAATATCTCTCATAGGCCATCAAGCATGGCATAATGGTGAAGCTTTGGTTTCAGACAAATCAGGGTTCAAATCCTGGCTTAGTTGACCCCTAGCTCTGTGACTTAGGACAGGGTAGCGGTTGGCTTATGCAGCATAAGAAATGATCATGAAATCTCAGTGGCATGCAATACTAAGCATTGCCTTTGCTTGAAGCCTGAGGGTTGGCCAAGAGTTGGCTATTGCACACTGGCCCCACCAGGCGGCTCTGATGACTCCTGTCGCACCACCTCACACACCGGAAGGCTGGCTGGGAAAGCTTTCCTCAGGTGGCTTTGCTCCACGCATTTCCTATTCTACTCCTGGGATTAGTAAACTTGTTTCCCATCAGCTGGGCACATCTTTCTAGGAATGGTAAAAGCACCATAGCTCAAGCTCGGTGCCTGCACACCATCACTTCTGCCACATTCTACTGGCCAAAGCCATAGATGGAACAGATTCCATGACCCAATGGGATTTCTGTGAGTGAGGCTAAGGCTGATCCTAAAGGAGGAGGTCACTGAGAAGAGTGAAAGTGTAATGTGTGATTCTGAAAGAGCAAGGTCAGTATTAGAACATGTCAGAGACCTCAGGAAACCAAACAAGGACTGGCTAAGGCAGCCGAGTCTAAAGTTCCAATCTGTCCAGTGGACATGTTTAAGTGTCCAACCCTTACTGTAGTAAATGTATTCCCCCAAAATCATAAAAGCCACCCAGGACCTGTCTCCTGCCTTCTAATCTTAGTCCTTGCTGAGTTAAGAAGCCTTCAGTCTGACTCTTTGGTTCACACTTAACATGTTTCACCTTGAACCTACAGTTCAAGGTCTCTAGGACTATTTCTCATCACTAAGTTCAAAGACTATTATTATCACCAACCCACCCTCACTTCCCAACTTAAATTTATTCACACAATTCTCCAATATTCCCAACAGAAACTGCCCTTAAAATATACCACAGGGAGGTCCCTGTGTTACCATAAATAAGAAGAAAATAGAGGATAGAAAAAATAAAGCTGAAGATACAAGGTCTGTCCAGAAAAAGTACAACCATTGTTAATACAGCGAGAATGGTTCATGCAGCATCGTGTAAACTAGCAGCCAAGGAGAGTGGACTGGAATGCGCACGTGTGAACAATGATGACTTCACTGTACTAGTCAGTATAGGTGGTAGACACTGTTCAGTGAGCATGTGTACTGTGTGGCCATCACATTCAAAATGACTGAGTGAGTAGAGCAATGAATCTGCATCAAATTTTGTGTTAAGCTTGAACATTCCTCCACGGACACTATTCGGATGATTCAGAAGGCTGCAGCTGTGGGCAACTGGTGATTGGTAGTTTCATCATGGCAACATGCCCACTCATGCATCATGTCTTGTGCAGAGTTTTTTGGAGAAACATCGAATCACCCAGATGACTCACCCCCGTACAGCCCAGATTTGTCGCCCTGCAACTTTTGGCTTTTCCCAAAACTAAAATCACCTTTGAAAAGAAAGAGATTTCAGATCAACGATGAGATTCAGGAAAATATGACAGGGCAGCGGATGGCAATTGGGAGAACTGTGTGAGGTCCCAAGGTGCCTACTTTGAAGGAGACTGAGGCATCGTTGTCCTATGTACCATGTTTCTTGTATCTCTATATTTCATATTACATGGCTGATTACCTTCTGGACAGACCTCGTATACATCTGTTGTTCATAGTGTTTTGGCAAATAATTTTTTCTTGTACCCCTAAGGTCTATGGGGAAAAAAAGTAATATACCACAGGTCCTCAAACAATATCATTTCACTCAACATTTGTTCAGTATGTGTTGATGAGATACAGTAGAAACTTAACTCTTGCTTATATCAATTAGCCTCCGATAAGACTTGTTTGTTTAAAAGTGGTTTTGCTGTATGTGGTTTCCACCAAAGTCACAGAACTTTTTCATAACGTTAAGTGCAGACTTAACTGTATTAGAGGAAAGGAGGAAAGGGCTCTCTTTAGAGAAAGATTAGCTGTGAAACAGGTGCTTCACAAGACAAAAGGCAGGAAATGAACCTTCTCTTCCAGCTCTGGAGGGGCCCCATACAATTTCTGTCAACTCTGGGCATTGAGACCTTGTTCTGGAAATAACAGGAATTGGACTAGGTGATTCTCCAGCTCTAAGTATGTAGAGGATTTTAACCTAAAACCAAATTGAGGAAGATTAGAAATCAAAGATCATAACTACAGGGGAACTCAAGCAGACGCTCTAGGTTTAATTTAGCCCCTTGATCGTTTCTTTGTTTCATTTCTGTTTTTTCTTTACTATGGGGCAATTATCTTCTCTATAACTTCAAAAAAATTGTTAATAAAAATAAAAATAAAAACACTCCCACGGATTTGCAGGAAGATGGGACAAGGAAGAGCTGTCGTCCTAGGGCAGCCTAGAGAGATTCTAAGCAAACTCATGTTCTCGGCTCACTTCCCAATGAGACATGCAGGGCAATTATGGAACTTCTCAGAGGAGACCAGGCTGCAGAACCACCCACAAATCAGTCCCAGGACTGCTCTGGCCTGTCTCCTGTTGCTAGCTGGCTTGGCGTCCACTGTGTCAGTCGAAGCCCCGTGTGGTCTGCATTGCATGCAGATGCCGAGCCAGGCTGTCACTCAGATTCTGAGAGGTTTCCTTGGCATGAGAAGCCCTGGGAGCTGCTTTGCAACAACGGCAAAATCACCGCTTCAGCTGGGAGCTTCAGTAAATGCCAGATTTTCTGCAGCTCATTCTCAAACACATCAGAAAATCATTTTTGTCTCCCAGTAGAAGATACCTTAATAGGCCCCTCAAATTGCTTAGACATGTGGCTGTAGAATATTTGGACACTCTGGGATTAGCCACGAAAATGGAGTAACTGTATCTTACCTAAATACTGCAGAAATTGTTCTTACAGGAAGGGAGCTCTTATTTACAGTGTAATTTATATGTTCTGCGCTAAGCATTTGATCCTCACAGCTGGCCTCTAAGGAAGCACTTTTTTTTTTTTTTAATTCATAGACTTTATCTTTTTCTATTTTAGCAGTTTTAAGCTAAGAGAAAAACTGACCACATGGTACAGAGAATTTCTATTTTTCCCTCCATCCCCATCCTCATTTCCCTGATTATCAACATCCTGCGCCTGTATTCATGTGCTACAGTTATTACAACTGATGAGCCAGGACTAATAGATTATCCTTAACTGAAGTTCACTGATTGCATTAGAGTTCACTCTTTGTGTTTTACATTCGATGGATTTTTTTTCCCTGTAGAAAACACATCGCCGTTTATTCTAATTACCATTCTTATTATGACTCCCTCTCAGCGGTTTGAAGACCATACATGGGTTAGGTCCTAATGCCATTTTTCAGTAGTCCCAGCGCTTCATCTACCTTAAGTGTTATAAACTCAAATGTCTATAAAGGCGTCCAGCAGTGGTATAAATGAAGGCAACATGCCGGGGGAATTGTGGCGAATTGAACAGCTCACACCTCTGAAACCAACAGCCTCTACTCAGTCCTAGGTGATGCTGATGGTCAGAAATACAGTCCTAATACTGCCATACTGTCCAAGTTCTCAAGAAGATAGAAACTTAGACTTTTCTTGAATCTCCTGACTTTAAAAAGATTGGTAAATTTGTGCCCTAACATAGAGTCTGTCCTAGAAAACATTCCATGTGCACTTGAAAAGTATGTATATTCTGCTGTTTTGGGGTGAAATGCTCTGAAGATATCAATTAAATCCATTTGATGCAGTATGTCTTTTAAGGCCACTGTCTCCTTGTTGATTTTCTGCCTGGAAGATCTATCCATTGAAGTCAGCGAGGTGTTAAAATCCCCGGCTATGACTGCATCTCCGTCAACCTCTCCTTTTATGTCCATCCAGATTTGCTTTCTATATTTGACAATAACGCATGATGACATGTATCCTCCATGACAGTCTCATACAGAATAGTTTGACTGCCTTAAAAATCCCCTTGGAATGTGCCTGGATTTAGAGATAGGGCTTTTTAAGGAGTGATTAAGTTAAAATGAGGCCCTGAGATTGGTGCTTGAATCCAGCCCGACTGGTGTCTTTATGAGAGGAAATTTGGACACAGAAAGAGATGGTGGGGATATGCATGCCCAGAGGAAGAACGAGGTGAGGACATGCTGCGAAAGTGGCCATCTGCGAGCCAAGCAGAAAGCCTTCAGGAGAAACCAGCCCTCTGATGCCCAGATCCTGTGTTTCTACCCTCTGAACCTGTGACAAAATAAATGTGTTTTTTCAGTGCCCTAGTCTGTGGTATTCTGTTATGGCAGCCCTAGGAAACTAATACACATAGTCCATGAGTTAAAGCAGTGTGCAAGCTTCATAAAGGAGGCCTCTAAATTGCCACCCAAAGCCCCTCCTCTCTATTCATGTTGACATCTTCCTTCAACTCAGATCCAAACTTCTACTTTCATAGTCTTTCCATTACACCACTGAGTTTCAAGCTAATCCACAGAATTTCAAGTTACACATAGTTGGGAACACATCCTGAGTAAGATGTTGGAAAGTGGCAAACTTTAGGTTCCCTCCCCACTCCCCCAGACAGCTTCTTAACATTGGCTTCCTCACTAAATTGTCTGAATGAAGGACTTTACTGGTTTAAAAAATAAATTGGACCCTGGCTGGTGTAGCTCAGTGGATTGAGCGCAGGCTGGGAACCAAGCGGTCCCAGTTCGATTCCCAGTCAGGGCACATGCCTGGGTTGTGGGCCAGGTCCCCAGTGAGGGCCATGTGAGGAGCAACCATACATTGCTGTTTCTCTCCCTCTCTGTCTCCCTCCCTTCCCCTCTCTCTAAAAATAAATAAAATAAATAAATTGGTATGGCACAAAAGATATCAAAAAAGTGATTTTCCAAAAAATTTCCAAGAGATTCCAGTTTGGAGGCAGGTAAATGCTCTCCACAAGGCAATTTTATTTGTAATAGTCAAAAAATGCAAACCATCCAAATGTGCATCAGAAGGAAACAAATAACAAATTGCAGTTTTAGCATTACAACTGACTACTACTCAGCAATGAATATTCTGCTAATAACACACCAAAGCATGGATGTTATCTCAAAAACAACATGCTGGGAGAAAGAAGCTAAATAGAAAGGAGAACATATTGTCTTATTCCACATATAGGAAGACCTAGAAAAGCCAAAACTAATCTACAGTGACAGCAGGTCTGCAGCTCCCGGGAGAGGAGCAGAGCAAAATGGCTCAAAATGGGGCACTGCAGAAGCTACAGATGATAGCCATGTTCTGACCATAGATGTGCATACATGTCAAAGCTCATCAAATGTTTCTCCTCCAAGGGGGTTGTTCTACTCAAGCAGATATACCTCAGAAACTGACTTTATAAAAAGACAAAAATGCTCAACAACTAGTATGCCGCCCATCCTGTTTGCTCCCCCACTCCATTTTTTAATTCTGTATGTGACTTTGCATGTCTTTGTAATTAAACGAGCAGAAAACTACTCATCTTGTAAACAAGCATATGTTTTCACCTTGTTGCCCGAACAGCTGGCTTCCTTCCATGCCTTGCTGATGTCTCTGTCCAGCTTCTTTTTGCCAATTTCCAGAGCTATTTGCTTACACTTCTCCATCTTAGTTTGTTGTTTGTTCTTGTTTTCGCTTTGTTTTGTTCTGTTTTGTTTTTGAGCCACCAAAGCACAGAATTATGTCAACTATAATCCTTGCTTCAAGGCGTGCTATCATCATTGCTCCATGTGCAATCCTCTTTTATTGTATTTTATTTTTTAGTAACATAATGAATACCCAAACCTACTGCCCAATCTGAGAACTAGACCACGACCTCTTACACTTTTCCATGTGTTTGCCTTGCTCCCTTTTGCCTCCTCCCAAGATCGAATTCATTGCATTTATCATTTCTTCCTTTTTTCTTTCTTTTCTATTTCTAGTCCATCCAATTGCCTCACTTTACTTATGTTTGAAATATCTGAAACAAGTATTCTACTACACTCTATTTCTTGAATACAATGTTAGTATACTACAGAGTTTGTCTACTTTCACAGGTGCATGATAATCAATTTTATATATTCCCAATATTTGAACCATCTCTTGTCTTGGGCACTTAGGATGTTTCCAGGATTTTGCTATTATATACAGTTCAGCTCTAAGGATTCTGGTACGTGACCCCTGGTGCACATGTACGTGGACTGCTCTTAGGCAGATATACCTAGGTTAAGATTATTGGGGCATGGGGCATGTGGCATGGCAAGGTCCAACTTTACAAGCTATGCCAAATTGAGTCTCAAAAATTCTAAAGCTATTGGAGGAGAAAAAAATAACTTTGGTGGAGGACAAATTGATAAACTTTAAGAGAAATTGATTATACCCTCACTTTAGTATCTTCTAGATGTATGTACTCCTTTGTTAATATAAGATTAACTATGTGCCATGTCCTAGCTGACTTTCTCATAACATAGTATTTAGAATATTTGTGAATAGTACAAAAAATATTCTCCCAGAAAATTAAAAGCCACAATCATTGATAATCATACAATGCAGGATTAATAAGAGAATTATGTGATAATAATTATCTCTCTTTAATATTTTTGAAAGTCTAAGTGCACCATATTGCTAGAGTAGAAGTCTTTATCTTCCATTTATTCCTCTCAACCCTTCCATGTTGACCATCCAAGTGCTGGGAGAAACAAATGGGGAAACTGTGCTTCAGGGTCTGCAACATACAATCAGGCTTCGTGGGAATTAAATTAGTTCATATATAATAAACGTTTAATAATTGTTAGATATAATTATAGACTATAAATACAAGAAGTGATTAATTCTGGTAGAGAAAGTTACTAAGTGAGTTCACAAATATATCTTGGAATTCAATAACAAAAAAAAGCAAGAGAGGAAGTGCACACTTAATATAAAAGTCTGGTGAAAAATGAAGATATAAATTTGGACGGGAGCTTTATCCTGAATTTCTGATATTCTTTTTTAAATGAGTAATTTAACTAAATATTTTAGAAGTGTGTTTGGGTGAGGATATGTGTAGAGGAGAAGGTGAGGGAATGAGTGGATTTGGGCAGTGAATTGGATGAAGGGAAGTTGTCTCTGACTCTAAGCAAGGTGATGAGATTACAGATACAGACAACAGGTAGCTCTCCAAATTCTGTTCCCTCCAACTGCTTATCCCTTCCATGTGTTGGAATTAAACATGAGTGTTATTTGATTCAGGACTCCCCACTGGAGTGGGAAGATACTTTTCCATCTCACTGATGTTGGACTTGGCCGTTGACTTGCATCAGTCAATGGAATGTGAGCAGAAGGCATAGTGTGCCAGTTTCAAGCCAAGACCTTCAGAGGAATCACATACACAATCTGGTTTCTTGTAATTCAGCATGGGAAGAATCTCAGAACAAAAAGACATGAAGCAGACCCGGACTTGACCAGAGCCTGGAGTCCAGTCCAGCCCAGCCCAGCCAAATTCAGTCTAAGTCTGCCGAACCACAATCATCTTGCCAACCTGAGCATGAAAATAAATGACTCATTTAAATCACTGAGATTTTAAGATTGGCTAATATATCATTGATCTTGTAATAGCCATTAATTCATTCCATTAATACATACTCAGCTTGTGTTGTGTGCCAGGCCCTGTTCTAAGAACTGGAGATACATCAAAGAACAAAACAGACAAACATCCCATTATGTATTTTGAATGCATTTAGCAGCAGTTGTTCAGGTGAGAAATGCTTAGGACGAATACAGAGGCTGTGTACTTGGGAATGAAGAGTGGAAACCTTATTTGACCGCCTTGAGCTTTTGATGCAGTTTTAACAACTAATGTGACAAAAATGCGTCCAGTAACCACTTCACAAACTTTCACCCAAAGATGACTAAAGGCGGGGTCACTTACCAGACAGACCAGGGATACCACTAATGGGTTGAGAATCAGGCATCAGTTTTGTTTTGTTTTGTTGTGTTTTAATGTTTTCAGGTGATTCTAATGAGCCAGCAGATTCGAGAACCATAGCACTGGGTTTCCCTGAGTTATGTGGATAGATTGCACTAGTGAGCCAGACATCAAATGCAGCAGATGTAACCTGGTCTATATGGCATGACTTCACGACTAAAACATGGAAGGATTGAGTTCAGAGACCTCTAGGTCCTCAGGTCGCAGCATCTACAGTCGATGAACTGTTCCAACAATAGACACAAAAAGAGATGACATTTGGCCTTTTATTGTGGCTACCTAAAATACTCCAGTCTAGATTTCTGTCATTGCTCAAGCAGTTGAACTTTCCAATTCAGTGAATTTGAGTTTTTCGTGATATGAATTGATATGAATGATATGTTGCCATTTAGGGTAAACATATCTAAAGCTATGTCATTAAAAGCAAAGTGTTTCAACATGAAAGACCCAGATGTCTTTTCATTATGTCAAAATTTTACCAAATGTTATTAAAGTTATATTATTGGCCTTGTTTTTTTTCCCCAAACAGTATGGAGGGTAGGCTTCTTGGAAAGCAATTAAGATAGTTTCTCCCATGTGCCAGGAAATGAGCAATTTTATTCCAGTTCTCATTGTCAGGAATGATTTTTTTCTAGTTGTGATTTGTTGACAATTCTAGGAATCAATGACTCTGTAGCAATATGGGTAAATTCAGAGGAGTAAGTGGTGTTTTTTTTACATATTGTTTTCTCCTATCCATCAGAAAATTAGCGATGGAATGGAGCTCACAGAAAAAAAAAGCATTTTGTATCTTTAAAATAAAAATCCTTTCCTCTCTGTCTTACAACCCCTGTTGAATGTTTGTCAGCCTTGTCAATAAAAAGTAGCCCAGAAACTGGGTTGTGGCCCATCAGTAACAAATGCTTGGCCAGTGTAAGCCTATTGGCTTGGACCTGAGAAAACCTTCTTCATGTTGGGATACTACTCAGCAAGCTTGTTTAATTATACCTGGTTTTTTTTTCCAGTTCCTAGATTGAACAGGACCTAGTCATGGAAATAAAGTTTAAATCACCAACACACACTTTAATTCTCTACTGCCTTTATTCTACTTTTGACATCTGGTATATTCCAGGATAGTTCTGGTCATTGCTCCGTAAGAACGACACGACAGAGATGGAGAAGGTCCAGATAAAAAGTAAATCAATGACCAAAAGATTTGGCAAGCTGCCATATGAAAACAAGAGAGTCCAAAAAACCTACAGGCTGAAGATGGATATGGTTGAAATATATTAAACCATTACAGATGTGGACAAAATAACTATATATTGGTTCAGCAGATCCCAAGTACCAGTACTAGACTAGAGGATACCCACCTTGAATCCCTAAAGAAGAAATTTCTATAATGAATTGGATAGTGATTTCTGATATCCGGAACAGTAATCCAGAAACTAAGTTTTAGTAACAAACTTGAAGCTAAGACTTGAAGTGACTCACCCAAGTTTGCATAGCTAGCATATACGAGTATAAATGTAATAATAATAATAATCCCTAACTTTTTTTAGGCTTTTACTATGTGCTGACTAATGTGCTAACAAGCATTTTCATGCACCATCATGCCCTTTTAATCATCACAACAACTTTATACAGTGGGGAGGCTTAAACTCTTGAAGTTGCCATGAAAATGTCTCAAAAACATGATTTGAATTAAGTACTGCTATTATCCACCTTATAGAGTAAGGAAGCTTATACTCTTTAAGTCACCGTGTAAACACCTCAAGACTACACGGCCAGTATGTAATGGAAGGGATTTTGTAAACCAGGTCATGTGATTCCAATATTCACACTGACCGGGCCAACTGATTGCACAATCCCTACAGCATTTTACTTCAGTGTATACACATGTACTCATGTATCCCAACAAAGATTTGATTATAGGAACACACTTAGTAAGAGGAAACCCTGAGATTAAAAGTCAAGTCTTCTGAATCCAAGTCTATGATATTTCCTGTAAACCACAGTTACTTTACTTTGGACAAATAAAGGGGAATTTTTATATAGCAGGCACTAAAAATCATGAGTCTTGTTAAGTCCAAAAAATGGTTTAGTCTGAAATATCAAGTCACTACAGGAAGAGTTGAAATCTACTTATGTTTCACACAGGTTATCAAGAAAATTTGGCACACTGGAGCACATCTATAACCTATGACAGTAATATCAAGGAAGTTAGCTATGCCCTCCCATACCTTACTCCTTGTAAGAGATGGAATACTGAATTGCCCAGCTCAAGCATCCAGAACACAAACTACTTCTCATAACTCTGAGGAACAAAAAGTTGGAGTTGTCCAAGGCCAAATGGAGATATGAGTCAGTATAGTTGATTCAGGCTGTAGATGGAATCCGGTTTTCAAATCGCCATAGCCCAAGATCTCTGAAAATTATGCAACATTTCACTTACTTTATCTGTAAGGCTGCCTTGAGAAGGAATCAAGAAGTCCTGGGGCCCAAAGTCCCTTTGAGGAATTAAGTTTTCTCAAGGCGTATGCCTGTGTTTACTGTGCAGGTATAATTAAACAAGCTTGCTGGCATATGCCTTGGACAATAGTTCTTCCTCCTTCTTTTCTTTCCTCTGTTGATGGGTTAGCCAGGGCCACTCTTCGCCTCTCAGTCTTCTCATGCTTCTTTCTATTCTTGATTTTTTTCATAACTTTGATGGCTGACTGACTTCTCTTTTCTCATATCTAAAAGAACTGCAGAATTCCAAGGGGCTTATGAACCCAAAAGAGGCCAAAAAATACAATAGTTTGAACAAAACAAGTTTCTTGCATCTGTGGCTCTTGAATTTAAGGCTTATGTTTGGGAAGTTTTCATGGAATACGTTTACTCTCTGAAAGCATTCATTGTTTTTAGAGCAAAATATTGCCATTAAAAAATATGGAAGATTATCATTGAAGCTGTATTTACTCAACAGAAAAGCTAGGGAACACGTGTGCTGTGCACTGAGAATGACATTGTGGAAATAATGAAGATGAGCAAGATATGATCCCTTCATGAAAAACTCTATCTTGGGAAAGAAACAAGGCTCTTTAGTGCAATGAGTCACTATAACTTGGGGTACAAAGTGCCAATAGGTGAGGCAATCAAACCTTGGTGTTGTGTTGATCAAATGAGATAATATCTGTAAAATCAAATTCTATGAGAAGTCAGAGAATAACATGCAACACCAGATATAAGGACCATAACCCAGTGGCAGTAGGAGTGGCAAGATTTCAAGAAGCCATCTGAGACATAATTTTCTAAAATTCATCCATGATGAAAAAGCTTATTGTTTCCTAAAAATTGCAATTTTTCCTACCCTCACTTCTCTCCTTACTCTGCAACAATTGGTCTGAAAGACCCTACTGTCTTCTAGAAATTGGCCTTCAATTCAGGTAAGAATTCGATGGGAGATGCCTAGGCAATCAGAAGGTTTAATGGGGAAGCATCATCCATTTATGAAGGTAGTGTAGAGTTCTTCATGTTTTGGTTGGAGGCCCAGGATTTAAAATGCCACCACAGCTTGTAACCTGCAACTCGTGTAATAGGAAGGAAGGGTGGACAACGAAATCCAAGCTCCAGTAGGCTCTACCTCTTCACCCCAGGGTTGGAGCATCTCAGGAGCCATGTGCACTAAACACCATTCTATGTGTCTCCTTCACCTCAAGCCCTAATACCCAAAGGTCTCAGAAACCTGGAGATTCCAAGGAAATGGGTTTCAAGTTGGCATTCAGTGACACCAGCAAGCCCTGGACAGAAGCCTAAACTACCACAGGCCAAGAGGAGGAAAGGCTTGAATGCAATACTCATTCTCCTCTCTGTCTCCTCCACCCTCTGTCTGCTCCATCCACAAATTATCCAGGCAGGAGACTTGAACCATTTGATTATGGTGTTTCTTTTCCATATGATCTCAATTGCTCTAAGGGAGAAGAAGGAAATTCTGAAAGTATCAACAAGTGTTTCTGTAGGAGCCAATCATCTACCAGAGACTCTTTATATATATGTCATTTCTCCTTTGGTCCTTTCAACACTCCTGTAGGGTCAGTTTTATTCATCTCATTTTATAGATAAAGACCTGAGGCTTGGAGAGAATAATGGACTTAGCCAAGGTGATACTATTAATGGGTAATACAGCATTCAAATCCCTGAACTTCAAACTTTACACTCCCTTCCGATATCCCAGGGCCTCTCTATTGAGATCACTGTGATTCCATTTGGTTGGGAAAGCAGTTGAGCAAGCAGGAAGTCAACTCCTCAAGGCAAAATAACTCAAGAAACTAAATATTAAATATTCCTGAAGACAGCAAAAGAGAGGGATATAGGAAGGCTTTGGGACAGTAAGCTTCAAAGAATCTAAAAAAATATATAACTGATTCTTATTTCTCCCCTCCCTCTCCTTCTATCCCAAAGACCTCGGTTCCTCCTCAGAAATACTCGCAGAGAGAGCTCTCTTAGCTAAGGAAATCACTGAAGGCTGGTTGTGTAATTCCAGGCTCTCTCAAGGTGGTCATTATAAGGTCATTTTTCATAAAGTAAGACAGCTCCCTGGACATGTCATGATAAGAGCCACCATGAATCAAGGGTCTGCTGTGGGCCAGGCACGATGAGAGAGGTTCACCAGTTGGCTGCTTTATCCAGGAGCACAGCTGGCTCTGTGCCAGCCTGTCAGTGGCCTCACACCCTGTGTGATGGCTGGCCATAGAGACATTGTCTCAACACAGCAGGTCAGCATGTAAGAAAGCAAGCCCTCCAGGCTCCAGCACCACCTGCACTTCACCCGTCAGGTCACCTCACCAGGCAAACACACCCTCCTCTCTGCAGCTTCTTCAGGGTAGAATTTTAAACCAACGCTCCAGCCCAGAAACCCAGAGATCCAGTTTTGTCATGAGAAAAACAAAAGACAAATCCAAATTGAGAGGTATTCTACAAAATGCTTGACCCCGTTTTTAAAAACAGGTTCTTGAAGTACTTATCATCCATTTTCATGCAATGTGATTTTTTTTTCCATTTTTTCCCCTCTAATTTTGGAATTTCTGATCCTGGGAAAGAGAATCAAACAGAATCTCATGTTCTATGGTTCATTTACAGACTTCACTGAAGAAAAAATATTATATTGTTCTCACGTAGTCTTCGAGTGTATATTTAAAGAGGTCTTTTGTGTAATAGTTCTCTAGTCACTTCAGTTCCTTTATTATGTGTGTTTGATGTTTTTTCCTATTAAAATACCAGAGATGTGGAAAAAGAGGGAGAGAGAGCAACTGGGAAGAGAGGAGTGGGATTTCCTGTATTGCGAGGCTGCCAAAGGTGATGGTTTATAGCCCGTGGTTATATTTAGCGTAAACTTGTGGTGAGGAGGTGGAGAGGTCGCTAAGAGAGCACACAAGGCTTGAGGCTTTTCCCTTTCACACAGAAAGTTTCTCAAACTCAAAAAATCACGTTTGGACAACAAAAATGGCAAGACTCAAAGCGCCAAGAATTGGAACCCCTGGGGAAATCCAAGAGAGAGCCTTGCATCTCCAGGGTACTTGTGCACAGTAATGCGAAGAAGTAGACAATACATCTCTTTACCTAAAACAGTGAAAAGTAGGAAGGACTGAAGTAGTTAAAATATTCTTGTGCATGGATGCACTGATCTCACAGATCTCTGTTCAGCACCCACTGTTTCCTGCACCCTGGTCTAAGTGTTGGGGATAAAGCAACAAGCAACATGAACAAAGTTTTTGCTCTTGTCAATCTTGTACTCTTGTCAGAGAAACAGATAAATAGACAATTAGACGATTAATAAGCTGACATGTGGTGATCGATTCTGTGACAGGCATAGGGAGAGACAGGGCTGCCCTGTAGATAGGGTGTCAGAGAAGGCCCCGCTGAGGAGGTGACAGTGTCCAGCCATGCACACACACACACACCCCTGGAAGAAGAGCCTTCCAGGAAGAAGGCAAAGCCAGGGCAGGGGCTGAGGCAAGAGTCTGGGGGAACAGCTAGGAGGCCCACGTGTCTGGAGCTCATTGATCTAGGGAGAGAAGGGAGAAAGAAACCGGAGAGATGGCTAAGGGTCAGTTCAAGTAGAGTAGATGATGGTTGAGTCTTCCTAAACTCTCTCCCCTTGAGGGCATGACCTTCACCTATGCTCTCTGCATCCTGTCAGCAAAGAGACGGAGCAGGAAACTAGAACAGCATGTCTCAGTAATCAGAATACAGACAACCGGGATATTCAGTCATATCACTCATAATTTTTAAGAAACCGGTACATATATACACTTTAACGCTCTTTCAGTAGAACTTAAAATGGGAAGTTTTTGCTGTTTGGATATGTGACATAATTCAGAATTGAAGAGAACAACGAAGTTTCTCTACAGTCAAGTGGGAATCTGATACTATAAGTTATTAAAAGCCATCCCTTATGTCTAAACTAAACCCTGCTTGCTGTCATTTAGGACAATTTCTTCTTGCTATATCCTGGCAGTAGGTAATAAACCACGGGGCTGTACAAAATCCTCTCTAAGGAACTGCATTTCCAAGAGAAATTCTGCCAGTTTAGATAAAACCAAAGAACAGAGCATCCCCTTCCCAACAGGCACCCTCAGGTTCTCCCAAGACACATTCATATGCACACATGCATGCACACGCACGTGCACACAACACACACAAATATAATATGCCACAACAATGACTGTAAGTGTCAAGCTGTCAGGCTGGATGCTCGGTGCCTATCACACAGCTCATTTCTAGTGCCTCGCACAGCAATCCACCCAGCCCTTAACCCTCACTCCTCCTGCACCACACACACCCCTGCTTCTCAGACAGCACTGCTCCTGCTCCAGGTCAACAACCCGACTGCTCAAGGGCACCTGGCCTCCACAGGTACAATAAGTCAGTGATTTTCAGCCTTTTTCATCTCATGGTACACATAGAGTAATTACCAAAATTCTGCAGCACACTATAAAATTTATTTTGCTGATCTGAAAAATAAAAAAGCAGATACGATTTTGATTCATTCATAGTGGATGGCTATTGTTGTATTGGTTGTTGTCATTTTTTTTTAATTTGACAATCTAAGGGAAAGAGGTCAGTGCCCCTGAGTGAACAGTCAGGTATTGCATGTTTTAAAAATTCTAGTAGCACACCCGTTGAAAATCACCGTTATACAGGAATGAATCTCTAGATATACATTCTATCCATGAGCTAAATGTTGCCCAGTTGGATATTATCCAGTTCACCTTGTGCAAGTTTAAAACATTCAAAAATTTCTCCCAAGTCACCACGAATTTTCACAAGTCTTCCAATAATTAAAAATTCTCTTCTAAATCCAACACTTAGAGACATTCTCTTTTCTTACTAGTTTTCTTCCTTTTCACAACCATGTGTGCTGATTAATCCTCACCTGCACCTCTAGATCCACCCTCCACACTTTTCTGTACCACTGTGCCCAAGAGACCAACATTTGGGGGTGCTGTGTCACCCAGGCTCCCCATCCTCTGGCTTTCTGATGGGTGTGGCTAATAGGAGCGCCAGCAGAAGGAGAGAAAGGTCAAGGTGTTTCTTCCCTGCCCCGGTCCTGCCTCAACACTGCAGTTCTGGCTTAGCATCCCCTCCTCCATGTTCTCATGAGCTTTGTCAACACCATTTCCTCCCTTTGTTCTTTCAGCCCCAGAGGTGGTAACAGCTTCCTGTTGCTGCTCATCTCTGGGGGCAACAACATCCTTTGTTGATTTCCTAACCCTGACCACACCGCTGCAGGTAGTTCCTTTATTAAAAATCTCTTCAGATAAGTTACCTGAATGGAATTCTGTTTCCTTTCAGAACCCTACTAACACACTTGACTCAGTAAGTGTTCAACTTTCTCAGCTCTGTTTGCCTCACTTCTGAACCGTTCTCATCAGATGTGTAGACACTAAGACAACGTTCTTGAGGGTCTACCCACAGTATTTCTTTCCCTGGTCTTGATACTTAGCTTCATCCTGAGTGCCTCTAAAAATATACATTTATTCATTCATTTAATCAAATAATCTTTATTGAGGACTTAAGGATATTAGACATTGTAAATACAATCTTGTGAATCACACACAGTCCTTGCTTTCAAGGAGCTTGCTGTACAGTGAAGAAGAAAAGAGATGAATAAATCAGAAAAATATTAACATTACTAAGGAAAAGAAGAAAGAGAGGAAGACAATATGAGTCAACATGAGGAATAACTATTTAATCTTGGAGAACTAAGAGAAGTGATGTCCAAAATGAGATTTAAAGAATAAGAAATTAACGAACATACTCAGCTGGTGCTTAGGATGTGTCCCAGAGAACTGGGAGGGTCAAGCAGGGCTGAACAAAGATGGTGCAAGAGAGAGTAAGAAAGGATGAAGCTGGGAAGAAAAGATGAGGCAGATCGTGAAGGACTTTGCCAACCTGTTAAAGTTTAGACTTTATCCAAAAATCACTATGGAATCGTTGAAGGGTGTTAGGCTAAGAAATATCATAATTAGATATGTGTTTAGGGAATTCCAAGACAACTGTAAAGTGGAGAATGGGATAAAGTGACCAAGACTTTCCAGGCATAAAGTGGTGATAATCTGTCCTAGATAGTTTTAGTAAAGACTAGAAGAAATTAGTATAATTTTAAAGTGCTTAGATGTTGGGATTAATAGGACTTGGTGATTATTGGGAGGTAGAAGATAAGACAGATGGAGAGATTGATAGTCTATACCTGAATCTGTGGCTTAAGCGAAAGTATGCTGGTACCATTCACAAAGGCAGAAAACACAAGAGAAGAAAAGGGCAAGGATAAATATTCCTTAATAACTCAGTTGAGTTTGAGGTTCTACTTGGACTTCCAGCAGGATGTGCCATCCGCAGTAGTTGAGTGTAAGGGTCTAGTGCTGAGCAGAAACATCTGGACTGAGTCATTTATCTTAGTTGGCTGATACTGAGATCTTCTCAACTCCTACTGCCTTTTCTTTGAATACATTTCCAGAGCTTGCCCCAACCCTTCTTCTCAACTTTACTTTTTTCAATGGTCCTCATTACCTTGTTGACACGTGCTTTTCTTTTAAAATGCCCACACTCATTTTCCAGAATGTGTACAAGTTTAATTTCTTCATAATGCCAATTCCAGGCATAACCGATTTGCCTCAGAAACCCAGGATTCTTTCTCTTCTCACCTACCCCCAATCTCCACCTTTTGCTGGAGCTCCTGCCTTCCAAGTTCAAAAAGCGGCCATTTCCCCATATACATGTAATTCAAGTTCAGTCCCTGACTCTAGCCAAGGTGATGAGCTCCAGGTCCCCTCTGACATCTGAGTAGGGAGTATTTCCAGTAAGCTGTGCCCATGTGAGTAAAAGATGAACATTCCCACCTGTAGGTGACATCCATCATTCATTTGGGAAGCCAGCAGCTTCTGCTCTGAGAGTAAAACATTGTGAAAGAGAGCAGCACCTTCAGCTAACAGCAGCTGTACCTAAGCTTCCAAATACCCTTTTCCCTCTTCCCACCGACCCCAGCCCCCAGAGACCCAGGATAAATCTAAATCAACTGTTTTTCAGCCAAAGTCAAATCTCTGCCAAGAGGCGACAAAAAATCACTGGCCAAAGCTAAATCTTCGGCTCTGCTTTTCTCATCAACTACAGCCTGCACCTGCAGCTGAGCCCTCGCTCTCTCCCCAATGAAAGAACCAGAGAAGAAACACACAGGACTCCTCAGGAGTGGAGCATCGATGCTCTCCCACCCTCGTTGGTCAATCAGCTCACTTCACTTCACTTCATCACACATCCATTGAGTCCCTGTTATGTTCCAGGCTCTGTAAACAGCAATTCACACACACAAAAGACAGATGTAAAGTCACCATCTCCACACTTGAAGAGATTACTATTTGGAAAGGGAGATGTAGAATAAATAATCATAACATATTATGATAAATAGTATATTTTCAATGTCAAGGGAATACAGGTGAGGAAGCAATAAATCCTCCCTAGGTTGGCAGGAGGTGAGGTAGGGAGATTTGGGGAATAGTAAAAGAAGGAATGAAATTAATAAAATGGCAAAGAAAAAAGAAAAGTAATGCGCTGAGGCTGGGGCAGTCTTTATGGGGGCTTCACTGGCCCTACGGAGAAATATGATCTCTAAGAACGAAGGAGCCCTTAATGTCAGGGTTCTCAGTTTGCAGTCCTTGGGCTCTGGGTCAGTGCCACCCACAGCGTGGTCCACAGCCACAGCCACAGATGACAATTCAACAAGGTGGGCACCAGAATTGAGAACGAGTCTTTACAAACTTGACATTGATATGAGAACCAAGCACATGATCAGTGGGCTCATATCATAATGGGTGCAGCCCCACTTATGGGAGGAATCCCACATGGTGCAACCTGGAGACTAGTATTGATCTGTGACAGGTTGAAATTTTGAAAAATAAATAAAACTTGTCTTTCGCTGTAGATAATTTGAGAAGTACTATTCCAGGAGGTTCTCCATTGGACTTTAAATTGGCCTTGGGTTTTAGAGATGATTCTTCCTTCCTTCCTTCTTTCCCTTCCTTCCTCCCTTCCTTCCTTCCTTCATTTCTTTCTTTCTGTCTTTCCTTCCTTCTTTCTTTTCTTTTCTTTTTTTCTTTTTTCTTGGGAGGGAAAGCTGTTGAGGAGAGGGCACATAGCTTTTATCAGATTCTCACATGAATTCCCAACCAAAAGGCTATGAGCACTTGCATCAGAGGTGGTTAAGAAGGGGACTATATATTTTGTTCTGTATGTCAGGAAGACCCCTCCTGGGAAGGCAGGCGTCTCATTCAGTCCCTCTGCAGTCATCACACCTCGTGACAATGGCCACAGAGGCTCTCCCTTCAGCATAGTTTGAAGGTGCTCTTCTCTGGAAAAGCAGAAAGACGGCTTGGAAAATAGTGAAGCCAAAGAAGAAATTCAATTGAACAACATTCATGAGGGCTGTGATATGAAGGGCACTGTTCCAGGAGGGTGGGATCCTTCAGAGAACAAAATGGACCTGCCCCCATGGGGACCACACTCTAATGTGGGGAGGGTATATAGAGAGAGGTAGTCTTGATTCAAATTTCTCCGAACAAGGATCATGTGCAATTATTGGGTCCAAGAAACACCATCAGGGGTGTGGAATTGATATATGGAAATAAAGACAGACAAAGAGGGGGCATTATTATACCAGTGGGAATAACTTGAGCTTAGTCCTCCTGGGAACCCGAGAAGTCAGTGTAGATCCCCATCTCAGAATTATCCCAAATAAGGGTGAAGGAGATGGTTATTTACATGCCAATATGCATCAGCCATTAGAGAGGGCTGCCTAGCAGGCAAGATGTTGGAGTTTCAGTCCCCAGAGAAAGTCCTCAGGCAACTGGAAATTGAGCAGTCGCTTACTGCAAAGGTAAATTCCAAAGACATGTGGGTAGAGCAGGAATAGTATTTGCTATAGGGCCCTAAATCTTTGAATGAATGCCCAGGCCATTCATTGGTTCACTTATTCATTCATCTATTTTATCATTCATTTAAGAAGCACCTACTGTCTGTCAAACGAAGGAATCAGTCTCTATGTAGAGATAGAAATATAAGTGAAAGTGATCTCAGAAACTTAACCCAAAATTGGGTGTGCATATAAATCACCTGAGGAGCTAAATTGAAAATGCAGATTGCTGGGTCTGACCTATAGTGGTTTTAATGCAGTAAATATGGAACAGGTTCCAGAAATTCATATTTTTACCAATCACCCCACTACCCTTGGACCACAGTTTGAGAAACCTAGATCTCACCCAATCTCTCAATTTATAAGTAAAGAAATGAAGAATCAAATATGATGATGATAATAACATTTCTACAGTGTTTTATACTGTTTTCATGCCTTTTTTTTTCTCTCTGCCGAGATCTTCCTTCCCTCCCATCTCTTGGCTGCCTAGCAAATTCTTACTCACCCTGAAATACCCAGTTCTGGCAACTCCACCTCTGAGGAATTTAATAACACCTCTTTTGCTGTGTTCACTGAAGTCCTACTATAGCTATCACCGCATTTCCTCGTAATTATTTTCATTTACATTCGCATCCGCCACTAGAAGATTTCTGAGGGTTAACGTTTGGTGCGCTCATCTTTTACCTCCAATGACTGGTATAAATGTCTTCCTGATCTTAAGAAAGTGGATCTGACTGAATAGCCTGGGTCATAGGACTTTGTACCCATCAGCGCGAGGGCTGTGACCTGCATCAGCAGCCCCAGCTTGAGTAGCGCGACCAGCCCTGTGGCTGTGGGGAATGGGAGAGGGGACACAGTGACCGAGAATCGCCTGGACTCCAGGAAACGTGGATTGCTGTTGTCAGAAGAAAACGAATTCTCTGCATAAGAAACAACAGCTCTCTACTGAACCTCTTCTACCCAATTATAAAATAATTAATTTAAAAATTGTTTCAATCTACAGAGCTTTGTGTGATTCCATGTATTGAGCCACCTTCAATAGTTCCTTTCAGAAGACTCTAGGTGGCACTTTTGGTGTGGAGAGAAAAAGGAGGGGGGTCCAAAAGGGAAGCTACTGAGACACATTTTTTCCATGAGTGGAAGGTCACAATGCTTTATTGCACATCAGGGAAATTTGTAAAAATCCGGATTGGGCTCCTGCCCACCCAGCTATAAAACTGTCAACAGCACAGTATCGCTGATAGTTACTTTTGAAGTGCTTTTTTATAACTGCTTACACAGACTGGCCCGCTTATTTTATACTATCAATCCCAAGGTTTATCATTTATTACTCATCCCTGGGGTTTCCCAGTGATGTATAACAAGTGCCCTGGCGGATAAAAGGAAAATTCATTTCATGCTCAAAAGCTTGCAAAGGAGGCGAGAGTGTGTGTTCGGTGCTGTGGCTCCCTTTCCACACAACAGGAGCTCCTCACACTCTGTCCCGTTGTCCTGCGGGGGCGGGGGTGGGGCTGGGGGAACTCCGGAGAGAAATAAGCGCTACAGAGAATACCATGAAATAAACGTCTTGCCTCTCCTCTCATTCTGGGCCCAAGGATCTGAAACAATGAGCTGTCACTTATTTCTAACCGGTTCAGGGACTCCCTCAGGACAGCAGGGGCCTGCAGCCAGTTCCTATCAGTCCTTGCCTCCTCTGGCACTGCCAGCCTCTCTGACCCTCACCCATGGAACTCCAGGGGGTCTCATCCTTCTGCTCACCTTGCTCTCTCTTGCCAGACTTGCGAACTCTGACCGTACAGCAGGGAAAACATCCAGTCCCCTTTCCCACGTCTGCTTGACGTCCTAGCTGTCCCGCTAGCACCAGGCTGCTGCACTCTCTATTTGCTGTGTAATTCCCATGCATTTTGATGTCTTTCAAATGTTACCTCATAATTGTTGGAGAATCCATCTGGGGTCAGGCACAGCTCTCTGGGAACTGGTTGCTTCATGGACCTCCCCCCTGCAATGAGGCAAGACTGATGACTCGTGAAGCACTGGCTGGAAGTTCTGGGCCCTGGTTGTGGAAGGAGCTAGAGAGCCATGCCCCTTGCGATCCACCCATCTTCCCTGCCCTGAATCTTTCTAATGCACTCATACCCATGCGACCTCTTTTGTTTACTTGTTTTGCAGCAAGGCTCACATGGAATCTTGGAGACACCCAATGAAATGGGAATGGTTTCCTAATGGACCTGTATAGACTAAACTCTCTCAGCCTGGTTCCCAATGCCCGCCAAGGGAGCAGAGAGGAGGAGAATGTCAAAATACTCCATTGACAAAATGGAGTCAATCGGTAGAACTGTGACATTCAAGCTGCAGGATGGTAAAATATGATGGGATTTGAGTCTATAAAATAAGGGGGGAATAGACAATACGAATAAATATAAAAACCTCTAGTCCATTGGGAATTTTATTTCCAAATCAAAAATTCTAGAGCCTTTTCAGAAACTTGCTGCCTTCCAAGAGTACCCAACCTTTTGGTGTCTCTGGGCCACACCGGAAGAAGAAGAGTTGTCTTGGGCCACACACAGAATACACAAACACTAATGAAAACTGAGCAAGAAAAGGTTTTAAGTGAATTTACAATTTTGCGTTGGGCCGCACTCACAACCCCCTGGGCCCCGTGCGGCCTGCAGGCTGAAGGTCGGATGCCCCTGGTACTACAGCACTTCACTTCTACATACTTTTTTTTTTCTTTTTCATGTTCAAGATTTTTGTTTTGGTCCAAAAGAAGTTCAAGTGGAGTCCTGGTTTTAATCTATTAGCTGTGTGACTTGCGTTAAGTGAATTAAGCTCTCTGAGTCTCAGTTTTCTCATGTTTTTCACAGAGATCTTCACAGGCATGTGACACATTGGTGCAGGACAGTGTGTGAGGTGACATTCTTTCAGAACGAGGCAGCCACCCAAGTCACATGGCAGCACTGGCTCTCTGCCTGGACCTGGCGCTCCCCATAATCTTACAGGATCATCCATTTCATTCTCAATAGTGGCATCCAATTTGTTATCGAAAACCTCCCCACAGAAGGAAGGACAAACTAGGAGGGACTCCACGACTTATTTTGCCAGTAAAATGTGAGCGAAGGTGATGTGACACATGCCACTTCTGGCCAGGATCCTCTGGCTCTGCATCTCCCTCTCTCTCCGCTTTCCATCCAGATACCAGTCATACCTCTTCAGTCAAAGACAGATCAAGGATAGAAATACAAGGGGAGCCAGCTATTCAATGGGGACCCTAAGGCACTGGGATTGGGAGGTCATTCGTCCCAGCAGCATGACAACACCTAGACTGCCTGATGTGTCATCACAGAGCAGACTGAGTCCTGCCTCAGCTGCTGAGATAGGACTAAAAAGGAACGAAACACTTGCCTGAGCCAAATATCATCTTAATACTACACGTGTGACTCCCTCCTCAATCACGGAACACCGAATGTCCAATGCCAAGGGTCTGTGGATTACTGAGCAAATTGTATGGCATTTGCTAGACCTCAAACATTATTTTATCACCTTAGAAACTGTTGTATATCTGTGACCAGCTGCATCCCCATTTAGTTAATATTTTAATGTGCAAATGATTACATTCTAAATACGTTTCAGAGAAAACTTTGCAACTACAACAAATGGAAAACTATTGTCGTTTATCTTACAGAGTTGGAAAATAAGTACCTATTGAAAAGAATTCACCTGTATATCATTTTGACTGTTTAGGAAATCTTGTGCACAGTGGGCTGGGCCCCAGGGGTCACAGTCCTGGGTTCCAGTTTAGGCTGCTTCACACAGTCATCTGGGACAATTTCCTCTGGACCTCTGTCTTCTTGACCAGAAAGAGAATTTCTACTACCAGGTCTCATCCAGTTCCAACTGTTCTGAACTGCCGGTTCTATCCCTCCTCTCACTACTGTGGCTAAGAACAATCCCTCTGTGTGAAATCTCTAATAACCCTAAGAGGAAAAGAGAACTTAGCTAATCCACAGAAAGACTGTGATTATATTTCTCTTCCAAAGAGATCATCTCAAAATGATAAAGCCCCACCAAGGACACGTCTTATTTCATTGTCCTTTATGTTTTGCCAACCCATTTTTATGATTAGTTGGAATTCTTTCATGGTTCCTAAATGATGTCTCTCCTATCTTCCCCAGGGGGTGACTTTATTTCCCACTGTTGCTTAGGAAAGAAGAGGAAGGAAATCAGGATTCTAATTAACAGGCAGATGCTGGTGATCAATCAGCCATAAATCCCACATCAGTAAGACAAAGCCAAAGAATAGTTGTCCTACTAATTCCAGGACTTTAAATCCTTCACTGCCCAACTTCAGTGGCCTCCCCTTCTTCAACAGTGAGCACATGCAAAACAGGCTCCTTAGCATCACAGACTTTGGAATCTGGAAGGAACCTTAAAGCTAGGTTAGCTCAGCCAAGTTGTTACATAGATGAAGACATTAAGAGCCCCAGTTACGCAGGTAAGAAGCAACAGAGCTTGGATAAGACTCAGGGTCCAAGTCCCCAGTAAGGCGATGGTTTGCACTCAAAATACAGCGTCTGCTATGTTCTGTTTGTTGGACATGATTCAACTCAATTACTTCTCTTGACCTCCATTTGTTCATCCATAAAATGGGGACTGTAATGTCTATCTTTTAGGGTTATTCTAAGAATCAAGTGAGACACACCACTGGGTCTCAAATGTGAAGGTTTAAATGGCCAATCAGACTCTAAGTCAGTAGTTCTGGGAGAGGACAGGGACAGCAAGCACGAGACTCAGCATTTCTGACAAGCTCCCAGGTAACGACAGCCCTCTGTCTGAACAGTAACGTCCTCGAAGTGGTGCAGCAGAGAGGTGCCCTGAAGGGTGCCCTGGTTCTCACCATAAAACCCATCACAAATCATCATCACAAATTAGATAACAGACAGGACATCACTGTTGGGTGGGTGAAATGAAATCATGTGAAACAAGATAGATTTCCACGTCTAGTTTTCATGAACAAGCTAACTGGGTCACAAATACATTACCCCCTATCTTATGCTCCTGATTAAACTAAAAAGTTGACGATGGAATAACATGTGAGTAAAGGAACCAATGAACTTAACCAAATCACTTCTCCATGAAGGGAGTGAAGCATTGCATCGTTCTGTTGTGTTTATTTTAATCCCATGAATAGATGAATTCAGACTGCACAGATGGCCCAACAGCCCATTTTAGGCATGGTTTTGGGTCAAACATGCACCCATGACAGGATGACAGTTCAGACAGATGAGTTCCTATGCACAGAAAACTCCATTTTCAAGTGCCATTTTTCAAGGCAATGAACAAATCACCAGGGACTTAGAGACCAGAGACACTGTGGTTTCTACCACCTATAAACATGGGTGGGACCAGGCACTTCTAATAGTCACCAGGTGAGAACCCATCTTCCAGAGCATTGGTCTTCAACCCTAGAACATCAGATGCCCAGGGCCCTCTCTCCAGCTAGATCTAATTAGGAAGATCTGGGGGAAACCTCCCTACCTGTGTACGTTTCGAATGGAACACAGGCAAGAACAATTTTTGCATCATGAGACTGAAGAACATTTTATAGGCACCAAGACAGAGGGGGAAGAAAAGAAATCTACAAAGAATATTAAGGTTAATCTCAGAAACACTGAGCAATGTTGAGCACCCCAAAATACCACTAGATAACCTGTTTCTCAGCAAAGCCTAATTCATTAGAACTTACTACAGGAGACCATCCCTTTCTTGACAGAGTTTTAAGTGCCTCAGAAGACTGGAGTCAGAAATGGGATAATGATAAGGCTTCGGAGTCACAGCTCAAGCAGTTTAATGTGGATTCTTCATGGCTGGAAAACGGATTAGCATTGGGCAAAGTTACAACATGATAGTTCAGGATTGGTGGACACAGCACACAGAAGCACGTGGTTGTTTGATAAGTAAACTGTTTGCCCTGGTGAGAAGTATGTTGTCCCATAAACTGATCTGTAGAAATTTCCAGAAACCAACAGTGAAGTTATTTGTCATCTTGAATTTTCCAAGCAAAAGTTTCCTGGAACAACCAACTAAGTCCTATTGGCAAAAGTAGCTACACCCCTCTATCAGACTGCCTAACATACAATAAATGCTTGAATCAATGTAGCTACTGCTGCAAAAATGCTGCATAAAAAGCAGCATAAAATTCATTGTCTTAGTACATTGTACACGTATTATTATGTTCACAAGCATACGGGTTGAACTGGATTCAGCTGATTTCAGCTGGACTCACTCACATAGGCACTTACCTACAAGCCAGGCTGGGAGCCCCACACTAGGCTGGGCTCACAGGGGCAGCTTTACTACACAGTTGGCACCCTCCTCTAGGACCAGTGGCCGGCCAGGGCATGGGCTTCTCATGACAGTGACAGAACAGAATGACAATGACAGAAGAGCAGAAGGAAATCAGAAACTGCAGGGGACAAGGCTCAGAGCAGGAACACAGGCACTTCTGTATCACACTTTGGGTTAAAGCAACTCGCATGTCTGAGCCCCATTTCAAGGGGTAAGAAAATAATCTCTGCCATTTAAGTGAGAGGAAATACAAAGACATATGGTAAAGAAGTAGCTACAGACAGGGTTGAGATATGCAGGCCATTAATGCCCTAAAGCACAGTGCTTAATAAATATTCATTGAACAAATATTCAATTAATTAATTATGCAATTTGCGATCTTGGTTTGAAAATTGAAATCATTATTTTTTATTTATTTATTTTATTTTTTCTTTCTTTTCTTTCATATATTTCATTCATGCCATTGATATTCCCATACATTAAAGGTGATGATGTACATGTATAAAACTAGTGATTCATTAATCACTCCACAATTCAACAACCACACCTCTGCCATATCCTGTGCTAAGAGCTAGGCATGTAGCTATAAAAAAGGCAGGCATGGTCCCTACTGTCATGGAACTTTCAAATAATCCAAAATATGGATTTTGTATGAATATTGATGGTATAATAAGTGGTAAGAAATGACCATAGAAATGACAATCATCTTTTGTGCACAATATCTACTTCTGACCAAAATGTTCCAGATAAAATGTTCTGTACGTGGGGTGTCCACCATTAAGTCATTGCAGCAGGAGAGTACACACTGTCTCCTCAGATCTGGAGGCTCCTGCCCTCCCTGCCCTGGAGACTCTGCATGTTCCTACCCAGGTCCAGAGGAGAGAGGGAGTTACTTTCTCCACATCTCCCAAGGTTCCTGACATTGCTTCTATCACCCAGCTTGCTCCCTGTCCACGGCCTCCCTGCCTGCTGAGAGGTTCTGGACAAGTACGAGGCCATGAGAGACAGACCCTCAGGTCTGCAGGGACTCTTCCTTGTCTCCCTGAAGTTGGCTCCGTAGCTCCAGCCCCATGACTCAGGGGCCACTAGCGTGGTTGTTGGATGAGTATGTGATTGTTTCTGGAAAACAGGACCCCATGAGGTAAAAAACTTAAAAGCAAAAGACACAGGATCCAATTTATATTCCAACATAAAAGCCTCGGGCTAGGAGCCAGATAATTTTCTTGGATTTGACCTTTTTTTCCCAGACTCCTAAACTTAGCCAACTAGAATTCTTATTGGAAGTATCATCTTCTGATTTTCTTTTGGAAATGAGGGACTTGCCACCAGTAAAGACGGACCGTGATGTCCTTGGCTTTGTCAGCTCCAGCAAGCCCAGGACTATCTAGGTTTCTGCCAAAGGTCCCGCATGGAGCAAATGTATAGATTAGAGAAAAAGCTGTGCAAAATGCCTGGACTCCTGCTGAGAAACAGATTGAAGAGCAAGAAAGGCCAGGACATGTTTCTGCAGGTCGTGTGCTATATACTAAACTCGCTATTAATGAGAAGAAGATGGTGAGCAGGAAATTATTAGTCCTCCAGCTCCCCCATTCAGTCACTGCACTAATATTTATCATGTGCCTACTATTACCAAGAAAAAACAAAAAAGAAGAAATCAGCTAAAAACAACAATGTGAGAGAAAGCAGAGTGGACAAGATACATGCACTACTGAGGTATCTTCCATATTTTACTAACATTATCACATTTGATCCTCACAAGGCTTAGAGATGTTGAAAATTTGCCCAAGGTCATGCAGTTGGTCATTGTCAAGTGGGAGCCCAACTTCTACATTCTCATTCCTTTGCCCTTACTTTTTTCTGCCCTACTAGGCTTTCTTTCTACATCCCAGATGGAAAAGAGTTGCATTTTATGACTCCACCCGCACTAAAGTGCCAGAAAACAGGACATTAAACTGGGCTGAGAGACCCTAAGTCAGGAAAATCATGAAAAGTAGGAATTAGTGACCATTTGCCTGAGGTGTGACCTCTGGTTACAAAAATCAAGAAATGGGTAGAAAAGTGCCAAACTACACAACAGGGAAACAGGAGAAACCAAACCAGCATGAAATGCAAAGTAGCTGTGTCTCTCCACTGCAAACTGCAAAGCCTAAACTCCCTTCAACGGCAAAGCCCTGGCCTTACTCCCTGGCATTAACTACTCATACATTCATTCGCTCAAGAAATATCTGAGGGCCCAGAGTGAGCTATGAGCTAAGCATCTGCTCCATGCCCTCGTGGAGTTGACCACTGGTAAACCAGTAAGCACACAATCAAATGCATTAAACACTAGCTGCACTATGTGCTGTGAAAGAAACATAAAGCGTTTGATGAGAGCTTATGCCAGGGGGGCCTGATGCAGATGTGGCATTAGACAGGGTCTTTCCAGGAAAGTAACATTTGGGCTGATTCCATTGGGATGCATAGTACTCGACAAGAAATTTGGGGGAAAGAGTGTCCGAGGGAGAGAGAGCTTGGAACCAGATGGCCCCTGGCATGTCTAATGGGTTAGTAGCTGGGCTGTCAGCTAGAGTGACCAGGGTGGCTGGGCTGTGCTTCTCAGATCATGCAACCAACTGGTGAGGCTTACTCGTGTGGGGAGGTATAAACAGCAAGAGAGGACAAACTCCCAAGTGCAAGCACTTTTCAAGTTGCTACTACATGACATTTGTTATTGTCTCATTGGCCAAAGCAAGGTGCGTGGTCAAATGCAGAACCAATGTGAGAGGACATCACCCAGGAGCGCAGCATACAGGGAGATATGGACAGATCAGGGGCTATCACCGTAACAACATACCTGGGAAACAAGAAGGGAGGCCCTTGGCCCACCCTGGGAGCATAGGTCAGGCTTCCCGGATGAAAGGACACGTAAGCAGAATCATCCAAGAGTATTGCTAAAGAATGGATAGGAATTAGTCAGGGAAGAGGAAGAAAGAAAGGTCCCTGGGACTCACATGTCTGAAGGTTTGGAAGTGAAATAAGAAACCTGTGCAAGGAAATTAAAGATGCTCAATACTACTCAGTAGCGGAGTGGAAGGCAGAAGAGGTTAGGAATAAAACTAGAAAGATAAAAAAGGGACCATGGTATAAATGGCTTTGCAAGTCCTGCTAAAGAGCTTGAGCTTTATCCCATAGGCAACATTATCAGATTTCCATTCTAGAAAGATCCCCATTGCTTCCACAGGAAGAGGTTTAGAAGCCCATTAACAGGTATCCTAATGCAAGAGAATGATGATAACAGCCTCACCTGGACTAGGAGCAGTAAATGTGGGGAGAAGTGTTCAGACTTTAGGTATAATAAAGAGTAAAATTAAGGTGACTTGACCGAAGAGGAGAGACTCGAACGCTTGATTCAGACTTGTGGCTCAGGAAACTAGCGAATAGCGATGGCGTTCACCGCGAATGATCAGATGGGAGAAGTAGACTGCTGGGGCGGGGAGAGAAGTACCCCACGAGACGACCAAGGTTTTTTGGAACAAAGTTAGACACAGAGGTGTGAGTCTTAGAGGAGAAGTATGAGCTCGGGGCTGTGTGACTCTGTGACATAGAGCTGGCGCCCATGGCCATCGGAGACAGTGGGTCTGCCCCAGTGAGTATGCAGAATCAGAAGGGGAGCAAAGGCAAAGCCTGAGGGGAAAAATGGTCTCTGAGGTATAAGTCAGTAAGATGAGCCAATAACAGGGACTTTGCCTTTGTCACAAAGGTGGTGGGGAAGCAGGACAAGAGGATGCTCCCCTAGGAGGGAATGGGCATCAGCATCAGCAGGGCTAAGATGTCTTATAAGGTTAGGACTCAGAGGACACCCCCTGGGCTGATGACCTTGGACAGCCCAGCTAGGGTTTGTGTTTAGGTATAGAGGCAGACTGGAGTAACTGCAGAAGGAGTAAGGATTTGGAAAAGTGTTAAAGCCAGTTAGAATACTCTTTCAACAAGTTCAACTGTGAAAGGAAAGAGATGTAGCCCAACTAGAGGAAAATGGAGGGTACAAGGAGGCTTATGTTTTTAAAGAAGAGAGAAGCCTGTGTGGTTCAGTGCCAATGAGAAAGATCTAGTAGCAAAGGGAAGCACAACATGCAAAGGAGAGAGTGCCTATCTTTAAAAAAATAAAAAGTAATTGTCCGTGACTTCCGGGCCCTTCTCCTGAGGGCCGAGTCTCTCCAGTCTAGGGTCCTTCTCCTGATCTCGCTGTGAGATTTTTCCTGGGCTCCCTGGGCAGCATGGCTGTGCACTAAACTACTTCTTTCATGACCACATGGCCTGGACGGCCACACCTCAGCCACTGGCCACTCACTTCACTGAGCTCATTCATCACGTCTTTCATGATGGGCAGGGCTGTTTATCACTTTAAATCTCGCAATGTGAACTTGAGGAGAATGGCTTTCTGACACGTTGCCCAAAGAGAGGCACCACCCAAGCAAAAAAAACAATCCTCTCCCTCCCCATCCACCCACCTCACCCCCCATGATACCTCCTCTTTTCATCACTTGAAGGCAGCCCAGCAGAAGCCACGCAGAGATAAGAGCGTTTGGTTGTAAACAGAGAACACTTGCCAAAATGTGTTAAGCCTGTTTGTGTACAATGAATGAGGACCAGGAACAGCCATCAGATGGCCTCTGAACATACAGAGCAAAGAAAGGAAAGGAAGAGGGAGAGGGTAGTCCTCACTCTGCATGTTTGTCTTGATTGTAGTGGTTGTTTCTCATTCTGCTTGTTCATGAATAATAATGATCTTTGCTTCATTAAAGATGAACTGAGCAAAGAGGCACATCTTGACTCGATCAGTCATTCTGTAGGAAGGGGTCATGATAGAAACCTAAAAGGCCTGTTAGGTTGCCTGGACTCCAGCCTCGCTTTGTATGTAGAGTTTTTGCCAAAATGCATTTAATGCTATAAAGCCCCAGGATGAACATTTTTAGCTCACGGATAGACAGCCTTACTCTATTAGAAAAAGATGCCGTATGCCTTCCATTTCCAAAGCAAGTGTCTCGGACTGGCAGGGCTGGGCAGAGCTGAAGGAAACCTGAGATGAGTTTCTGTACCATAGTTCAAGGCTGAGGAGGAGCCATGGGAAGCTGGAAGGAATCCTCAAAGGGGCAATGATTTGTGTTGGTGTGATGGTCATGAGTCCTGCTGGGGGGGATCAGGGTTCTGGGAGGGACCCTACATCCTGGAGAACCACCTGAGCCATAGGGACAGTGGCTCCTGCCCTGGGAGGGCCTCCATACACTTGCCATGGATCTGCCACCAACCCATGGGGGCAAATTCCTTAGTCTGATTAATTAACCCTTCTCAGGTTCAATCACCAGGCTTATCAACGGCTACAATTTCCAAATCCTGCCCTGCATAGAATCACTTTAAGGTCTCTCCAGAAGCCTGGGAGAGAGCAGAGCTTTCCTCAGCCCTTCTAAGCTAAGGTCGCCTCTGCTTGGAGACTGGAGAGTCCACCTGCTGATGTGCAAGGTGGCCTAAGGATGTGACTCTACCCTTCCTTCTCTTTTCCTCTCATTCACCCACCTTTTTGCCACCACTTCTTTTCTGTGTGACCTTGACCTTGGGAAAGTTTCTTAAACATTCTTTGTCTCAAATTCCTCATCTGTAAAATGGGGAAATATCTCATAGGATGGCGGTCAAGTTTAAATGAATGTGTGCATCTAAGGCCTCAGCACAGTGACTGTCACCACGAAGTCCTCAATCAGTATTGGCCTCTATTACCTTCTCTGTTATTCTTTGTTAATGTTGCTGTTGCTGCTGTTTTTCTCTGGGGACGCTCCAGCGCCCAGAGGGCAGGGATTGTATTTTGTTCTTCTCTGTCCGTCCTCACAGTGACAAGCACAGTGTCTTATGGATTCACATGTGTCTTATGGCTTCACGTCCAATTAATATCGCACCAAAAAGAGAGAAGAAGAAAGAAAGAAGAAAATAGGGAATGGAAAGAAAGGGAGAGAGAAGGGTGGACAATAAAACCAACTCAGACAAAAAAATGGGAAAGCAGTAGGCAGAATAACTCATCTAGATGCACTGGGAAAAAAGAAAAAAAACTTTTACCTCTTATTCATCCATTAGATCTCAGTCTAAGCGTCTCCTCCCCAGGGAAACCTCCCTGACCACCCAGCCTGAGACAGGCTGTTTTCCATTTCCTTTATTTCAAAGGGCTTATCTCAGTTTGCAAACATTCATTCATGGGCATGATTGACATTAGTCTCCCCCACTAGACTGTCAGTTCCATAAAGACCAGGAAGGCCCTGTCTTCCTGCTCAAGAATCTTGCATAGTGCCAGTCACACATGGGTTCAGTAAATATTGGTTGAACGAACGAAGGAACTCAGGGAAACAGAGAAGTGCATAGAACACCCATCCAGTGTCCAGGCCACCACCCTGGCCCCGGGGTTCGGGGCTGACGGGACAGCAGCCGTCACTTGGCCCGCCCTCTAGTGGAAGCAGGAAGCACTGGCACAGCATCGGCAACCCAGGTCCGAATGTCCCCCAGAAACGCATGTTGAAACATTTACAACTTCATCTCCAAAGCGCTGGGTGGCCTAAGAAAAACTATCTAATGGTGAATAAAAATCAACTTTAAAATGCTGTAAACCAAGAAACCTCGGCCATATGTATGAAATAAAATGCCTACAACGCCTCAGAGAACATCATAAAAGCAGACTGCGAATGCAGAACCAAAGACGCCACAACGCCAGCGTGGCACGTTCTGGTCTTCCCAGACATCCTCCCAGGGAGCGAGGTGCTTGTAAATACCAAGACGTCGAAAGTGTTTTCATAATAGTGCCAAGGTCGGATCAGAGCTGTGCCAGAGCATCGGTTCTCAGAACCCCTGGAGCAATGGCTGGACTGCGTGATTTATGGATAGGACGGCAAACCACCACAGAGCTAAAATTAGTGCCTTCCGGTGAATGGAAACTGTATGCGTTGCAAGATACACACACGTTGGATAACCGGTAGAAAGACTGAAGGGTAACCTCACACCGATGACTTGGCTGCTCCCGTCACGTTGATGCAGTCAACGGGGAAGCACCGTGCAGCAGGCATTTTAGTGACCGGCAGTCACCCAGCTCTGCTGCTCTGATGAAGCCTTTGAAAGGCTCCTCGAGAAAGGAGTATGACCGGAAAAGCACAGGTTTGGGAGTCATCGTCTACTAGACTTGAATTTCAGATGTGCAGTTAACCAGCTTTGTGCGATTACTCCTCCGTTTCCTCATCTATTAAGTGGAATGGTATTACTTGCTTCATAGGGTTATGTGGGGGGGGGGGCGGTTAACTGTAGCCCTTCGGCCAGATCTGACCTACCCCTTGTTTTTGTAAATAAAGTTTTATTGGAACACAGCCACACCCAATTGTGATGATTGTTTTCTGTGGTTGTTTGCATGCTACAGTGGCAGTGTAGTTACAACAAAGA
This sequence comes from Micronycteris hirsuta, assembly GCA_004026765.1. Classification (NCBI taxonomy): domain Eukaryota; kingdom Metazoa; phylum Chordata; class Mammalia; order Chiroptera; family Phyllostomidae; genus Micronycteris; species Micronycteris hirsuta. The sequence continues at coordinate 89,416 of PVJI01000153.1, forward strand.
CCACAAAACCTCAAATACTTACTACGTCGCCCTTTGCAGAATGTGCAGTGGCCTGGCTGGAGCACAGCTCCCTGTCTCCCCTCACCTAGCCAATATCTTCTCCTTCTTCAGGGCCACTTCTCTAAGGCAACTTTCTCTTAGCACCTAGATAAGGTTGAATCTCTTGTGATCTGTTTGCGTAGCACCACTTTGGATAAGACTCATCACACTTGAAATCCTTCTTCCCTGTCTGCCTCCCTAACTGAACCGCTAACTTCATAATAGGCAAGAGGAGACCTGCATCCTCCATCCTCCCTTAGAAGACTACAGTAAATATCTTCATTGAATGCTATACAACCCTACCCCTCCATAGTACTTCCCTACTCTTGGAATATACTCCTGGCAGTGGTCAAAATTTTATCTAGCAGAGAAAAATCCAAGTTCAAATGGAAGTCATTAGAATGGAGAAAATTTCAAATCCCCATTAGCAATTAATAATGGTGGAAATTTCAGCAATGAGCCAACTCCATCACTATGGATATGCTCAATGGGCTCTCCCTAGAATCCAAACGTCGTTTGATATTTGTCAGCTAATATTTTTCAAACATCTCCCCTGTGAAGACACCCCTTTGGTGCTCTAACAGGTGCAAAGAAATATAATCCAGCCAAGTCACATTTAAGCCAAGGGCTACTTCTCAACTCAGATGATGAGGCTTAAGTCTCATATTGGAATTGCCTTTGTAGGGCATCATGTCCTCCAAACTAGCGTATCATTCCCCAGGAAACTTGACACCACTATATTTTCTTTAATTTAAGAACATATTATTTTGTCCTTGTTTGAGCACCAGGTTAAGAGCCAACTTGCTTTTAGGGGCATGATGTGTGAAAATACAAGACTTTGAATGAGAGAATCATACCCAGTGTGGCACGATGGGGGTTCAGCTAACCAAAAAGAAACCCATATCACCATGTCACTCTTACCCCATGTCATACGCTCACGGATAGAATGAAAAGTGGAATTGTCCACACTCCTCACACTTTGCTCTACCTCTCTCTCCTCCTCCCTCTCCCCTTCTCCCTCTCTTCCTCTCTCCCTCTCCTTCTCCCTCTTTCTCTCCCTCCCTCCCTCTCTTTTGCTCTCCCCCACACACATGCACACACTCACGCACTGCCAAAGATATGTGCTTTAATTTATCTAAATGAAATGTTCTTAGGATCTCACTCCACTCTATAACTCCGTTCTTCCCTACCCGTTTATCTACCATTGCATGACAAATTGTGCCAAAACACGAGGGCTCACAGCCACCATTTTACCACGCCTGTACTTTGTGACTCCAGAATGCAGTAAGAACCCATCTGCGGATTCTGGCTGGGGATCTCTCCTATACTGCAGTCAGAATTTGACTGGGGCTATAGTGGTCTGAGGGTTCCATAGGGCCAATGCCCAGACCATCTCCCCTACGTGACTGGCAGTTGATTCTGGAAGTAGGTGGAGGCCTCAGCAAGGACTGTCAATCAGGGGATCCCCACGTGGCCTCCCCACGTGGCCTCTCCACATGTCCTTGAGGCTCTCTCAGCATGGAGGCAGGGTTCTGAGGACCCCAAGAGTAAATGTTCCAAGAGACCCCTTCAGAAGCTGCAGACCTCCTTCTAAACTAGCTTCTGCCGTCACTCAGCACCACTCCTGCTCAGTTTGTTGGTTATGATTCAGAAATGCCAGCATAAAACCAAGAGGAGGGGAATTGGGCCCACCTCCCAACAGGAGAAATTGCCGCCATTTTTCATCTTCCATACTGCACATGAATAACCTTCGTTTCTACCCTCTTCTTTCCTAGAACTCTTAAAATAACTCGTTAACCTTTTTTGTCCTCTAGATAACAAAACCAAATGTATATACTATCACAGGAAAATTTTTAATCAAAAACATTAAAATAATCCTGTACTTCATGTCCCGTTGGGGCTCGGCCACAGCTACCGCACCTGCGCTGTCCCTGGCTGTCCAGCTGAGGACACCGGAAGGGGCCAGCACTGCAGTCCCCTCATCTGCTGTGGCCGGCCTGCTGCGCTTCACACAGAACCTTCTCTGCACGTGCCACCGCTGGGTAGTAACAGCAGTCACTGCTCTGCAGGAGAGAAATTTACACTTACCTGTGGAAGCTGTGTTATTTTCAAAGTGCCTTCACGTTTTAATGCCAAGAGCAGGCATGTGACACAGGCATCCCTGGCCCATGCTGTCCCCAAAAGCAGAGCCTGAAAGAAGGATTTGGATACATAGTTCATTTGAGATGGGATCCCAAGGGGACATAGCAAGGGAGTGGAAGCATGAGACAGGAAACAGAGGCAAAGCAATAAAGAACGTATTAACAACCAGCTTACCACTGTGGGCAACTGAGGCCCAACCCCACTGGGGACCTTGGAGAGATTGTGTGAAGTGTATTTTAGGATTGTCCCACTGGGGTATTTATCCACCAGCTTCTGCCCCGCACTGGTCGGGGTCACTCCTGGAGCATTAAATCCTTGGTATGCCCAGGCTGCCACACTGCCACACCCAGGAACTGGGCACCCTCCCAAGACCAGAGACCGCCCTTGGGAAGAAGAAACAGAAGAAGCTGTCAGTGTGCAGGCTGTCTCCAGGGTGAGACAGCGGAGATGGACGAGACCCCCGCAGGGTCTACCGCACTGTGCTAAGAATTTTCTGAGTTCTATCTCAGTTCATCTCCATGGTGATTCTGTTGTTATTGTTCATGTTGCCACTATCTCCATTTCACAAAGGAGGGAGCTGAGGCTCCAAGAGGTTAAGCAACATGCCCGCAGTCACCCAGCTGGTACAGGTCAGCGTACTTCCAATTTCTATACTAACTTGCCACTCAGAGGCCCAGAGAGGGTAAGTGACTTGCCTGGAGCCACCCAATAAACACCCACCGACAATCAGATATAAAAGCATCATCACCTCTGGCTTGTCATCATATTGTTCCTTCCAGTCCTCTCCCACTGAGCTCCCTGCCTCGCCAGTGCAAAGCCTAAAGAAGAACTTAACCAAAAACATTTGCATGTCTTTTGACTCAGCAAAGCAGACAATACACGCTGTAAGTCAAAACATGTGTCATCTGTACTACACATTAAGGATCTCCCCGATCAGGGATGCTCTCTCTACCCCCAACTGCGTGGAAACAACCCACAAGGATTCTTCCCAAAATCAGACCGTACTTTGGATATACTGAAGAGAAGAGGCAGAGAACACACAGACTCAGCCAACTGGAGCTCCAGCAAGGACTCACTTTTCCTGGAATTCTACTTAAGAGCCTTAGCACTGGCTCAACACTGCGGGCGTGCAACCAAAACAGAGTGACACAGCAGCAGCCTGAGTCAGGGGGCGTTTCCTAGCACGGACCCTGGAGAGTGACTCATGGAGGTAGTGAGGGGTATGCAGGAATGACCTTGGACCAGAAGACAGATGGGCGGTGGTGAAACAAACCAGTCAACAGGACGAGAAAGGCACGAACACTTATAAGCTGCCTCCCTACCCTAAATACCTCTTATCACACCCGTTATAAAGGCGAGGCTCTAATGATTAGTAAATCAAACAGGGTCACAGAGCTGATCAGCTCAGAGTCTAGATTTAGCCTCTCCAAGGGGGCCAGCCTCCAAGACTCACCCCGCTACACCTCAGCGCCTCCCGCAGGTGCTAAATGACCACGCAGACACTAGATGGAGGAAGCCACAGAGCACATTCCTTGCAGGAAGGACTGTACCTTGTTAAATGTCATGTATGCGGACCCCCCTTCCCACCCCCAAGCTCCATGCCTTGCTCAACATAAGCTCCTTCTGGAGCGGTCCAGGACTTCACGTGGGGAACAGATCTGCATGCAGAAGGAAAGTGTGTGACTGTCAGTGGAATGGTTTGCAGGAACTGCTATCTGGGTTCGTACAGAAATTACTGTGAGGCTTTCACAGAGAAGACAGGCCTGGAAGGAGGTACGGGAGTTGTCATGGCAACGATAGAGGAGGTCCAGGAAGAGGGACAGAGACCAGGCTCAGGGATGGGCAGAACACGGTCAGGGGAGAGCAAGCAGACTGTCTGGCTAGTGTTTATGGTTTGTCCAAGGGAGAAATGGGGGAGAAATGTGGCAAGGTTGGCTGTAATCACACCTACCTTTGATCATCAGGTTTCCAACTATGGAAGGTTTAGGAATTAATAATTAAAAGCTTCCTATGTGGCAGACACTGCTCTCACAATTTACAGTAGGATTTCTGAACCTTGGCACTATTGACATTTGGGGCCAGAAGAGCCTTTGGTGCGGAGGTTGTCCTGTGTGCTGTAGGAAATTCAGCCCCATCCCTGGCCTCTACCTGCTAGACACCTGCAGCATCTCCCTCTCCCAGCGGTGATAACCCAAAATATCTCCTGACTTTGCCAGATGTCCCCTGGGAAGCAAAGCCATTGCTCCCAGAGGTTGCAAACTACTGCTCTACATGTCTTATTTAATTTTTACAACAACTCTATAAGGTAGTTACTCTTATCTGCTCTATTGCTCTAGTGGGAAAACTGGGGCACAGAGAAGTTACATAATATGGCCAAGTTCACCAGGTTTATAAGCAGCAGAGTCAAGACGTTCGGCCAGAACAGACTGATTCAGAGCCCGTGATCAGGTTCCTCGCTGTGCTTTCATTCAACACACTGCAGCAGAAAACGTTTAAAATGCAGGATGCAGTGAGCCTTGTGCTTGCAGTTAGGATGGAATGTACATGAAGCTGCATGACAGCAAATAGCAGTACACACACAAATAATAACACAGGTTTAAATCAGAGAGGTGAAATTATGGGAGCTCACTTTCTTCCTTTAATAATGTCATATTTTTAAATATACGTGAAGGGCTTGATGGACTCTAGGAAATGCCTCTAACATTATTTTTCCACTTGTTTTCAAGAATAAGTGGCTAAAATCAGTCCGCTCCCTCTCATTCTTTGAGACTCGGCTCAGGCATTATCTCCTCCTCCAGGAAGTTGTCTCTGGTTTCTCCCTTGATCCACTCCTGCCTCCCATGTGGCTTCATATGCTTATTCTATAAGAGCACCTCACCAGAGTCCTCATACCATAGTTTCTACCCCACAAGCTTTACTGAAGAGTGATTGACAAATAAAGTATGTATGTATTTAAGTATACAATGTGATTTTTTTTATATACATACACACTATGAAATAGTCACCACAACAGTCCACTTGGGTACAGTCGTGCCCTCCCATCCGCAAGGAATACATTCCAAGACCCGCCCCCCAGAAGATACCTGAGACCCCTGATAGTTCAATTTCTGACTTAGGTTCAGTAAGAGGTTAACCATTATAACTAGTAATAAACTAGGCCAATTATAACATACACTGCAATAAAAGTTACATGAAAGTGGTCTCTTTCTCAAAATATCTTATTGTACCATATTGACCCTCCTTCCTGTGATGATGTGAGGTGATACAATGCCCATGTGACAGGGTGAAGTGAAGTGAAGGACACAGGCGTTGTAGGTAGCATTAGGTTACCATTGACCTGACACTAAGTAGCAAGCACTTGACCTCTGTCTTTGGCGTATCTAAAGCTCCAGCATCACTGCGCTTGTGCTTTGGCGCCCTCTGCTGGTCATGAACTCAGCTGCTGGGAATGAGTGTGTACATGGGGGCAGGGGCGACGAATGGGCCCCTCAACCAGCTCTTTGCGAAAAATTTTCCCTAATACATAGGTCCGTGCCCTATCTTCTTTTTTTTTTAACACGGAGAAGCAGGAATGGCAGGCAGTCCAAGGCTGACCAAAGCAAAAACTTTAAAGGAAGTATATTGAAAACGGAAAAAAAGAAAAAGTTGTTTTCTCAAAAATTCCTACGAGAAACCTGTGTCATACCCGTTTTCCTCACTTAATCCAATTTGCACCATCAGGACAGCAGTGCAGGCAAAATGGTAGCAGGCTACGATGCAGATAAAAAACTGAAGGTTACTTCAGGGCAGAAAGAATGAGCATCACTGCACACACACACACACGCGTGTGTACTCACCTATTCTGATACCTTAATACCTGGGTTCATTGATTTTAGAAACAGCTGCCTTCCAACACGTGTTAGGCTTGAAGTTTCCCATCAGGGAAGAGTTTGATGTTGTTGATAAGGCCAATGCAGCCTCATAATGGAAGAGGCATTGACCAGGTCCTGGGGCAAGCACTTCCCGCATGTCTTATCTAACCCTTCAAAATAGGAATTACAATCCCCATTTGGCAAAGTTCTGAACAGTTAGGTAACATCACCCACGGTCACACGGCTGGTGTGTAGTATAGGGGTTCAGGACAAGTCACCCCAAGATGTGTCTCTGTGGTATCCAGATTATTTTGAGCTAAAGGCAACTGAGACCCTGTGGGCTCCAGAGAAATTTCTACTCCCCCTAAACTACCCACAAGAATTTAAATTAGGAGCCTGGCGCACGATGAATCATCACTGGAAGTGACTCTTGACCTACCAACATGGCAGGCAAACTGCTCAGTACTGAGCACGGGCTCTCTCTGCCATGGCCTTCGGAAGCTCCAAGGTCCCCTCAGCCCTGGATCAGAATGTCTTACGTACCTCAGTTTCCCTTTCCATCTCTGAATCTCTCATGTAAGTGGGACCTCTAACTCTCTCATAGGGTCCCCATACACATGTATGTAAGTAAATTTGATCATTCCCTCTTGTTGACCTGTCTCATGTCTATCTGATTATAAGACCCGCAGAAAGAACCTTGAAAGGAGAGGAAAGCTTCTTCCTATGGGCCTCCTCTGGCCACGCCAGACAAAAGAGCAGATGTTGACCTGCACTGTCAGCATCTCAGAATCAGACACTCATCCTTCAGCCTTTAAGAGGCAGCCTCCATGGCCACCCAATCAGGAAAGGGGAAAAGCTCGGAGCTGAAGACGACATCAGATTAGCTTTCCTGGGGCGACTCAGTTGCTCTGAATCATCCAGTGAAAACAAGCATTTTGCCATCTGGTAACTACCTTGGGGCTGTGGTGTGTCAGCCGCTCTCCTTCACCCTGCCCTCCTCAGGAAAACACGGCGCTGGGTGGTCCAGATGGCCGGAGCACAATGCACAGAGCTTGCTGATACATGTGTGACCCCTTTTGCCACAGGAAGTCCTCCCATGCAGAAATACGTTCAAGCAGATTTTCCTCCTTGTAAGTGGCTCGTTAGAGAGTCAACGCCTTCTAGGAGGGAAGCAATCAAAGGCCCCAGAAGCTTGCAGTGCACCCCGGTCCCCAGTGCTCACCACCACACCGCCCACCACCGTGGGGAGCCTCAAAGGACTAGCTCCCTCACTGGAGACAGGAAGGAGAGGCTCTCTTAATAACGGGCTTTCTATGATCACGCAGTTTTCTACCCTTTCTTCACTTTTCCTTGCCCCCTGACAGCAGCCCTCAGGAGAGACTCCCTCTTCTTGGACTTAATAGAGTAACTGGGCATCTCTGACTCACCACCCCCATGGAGAGTCCCCACCAGCCTTTGGGAAGGGGGAACTCCAATAAGGGGGGGCCAGAATTCACCACAGAGTGAGGGACAGGCTTCCTTACCCTCATTCTTTAAACAGCTCAGCAGCTGGAACTTCGAACAGGCTCCTGGGAAGTCCTAGACTACCTCCTGCTGACCATTTCTTCCCAATCTTCTTTCTACTCGCTTCAAGAATTGAGAGGCGACATAATAGAAGGGGAGGGGAAACCGAATCGTACTGAAGGGCTCACACTGGGGGAGGGGTATTTGTTCCAGTCAACGTGACCTGGACTCTGACCCCACTGGGCCTTGTTCTCATCCTTTGTAAAGTAAGGCTGATAAAAGTAACTCTTTAAAAGTGTGGCTGGGGTGATGCAGTCTGCAAATGCATTTGCCTGGTGTATAGCAAGGTTTTGTTACTTTAGTATTGATGTGATCATGGATTTATTGTTGATGTTGATGCTATTGATACATATTGATACATATTATCACAGCGGTCAAAGCCGTGCTCAGCTGTCTTTAGCCCAGAGCACGCAGTTCCTTAGCTATGGTAGGGATTCTCAACATCAGCACTATCGACATTGGGGTTGAGATGATTCTTTGTCATGGGGGCCGTCCTGTGCGTTGTGGAATGAGTGACAGCCTCACTTGGCTCCACCCTCTAGATGCCAGCATATCCTTCCCTCCAGTGGTGACATGTCTCCAGATGTTGCCAAATGTCTCCTGGGGGGCAAATCTGTCCCTGATTGAGAACCACTGATCGATCACATTATGTGCCAGTCACTCAACTTCTTACCTTCAACTTGTTATTTTTCAGTGGCTAAGGGGGAAACATTCTAGTTATCATTCAAATGATGATTAAGTGACAGAAACTGTAAATGTTGTCTCACTTTATTCCGGCGATACTGTAGGTGAGGCCCATTGACCGATGAGAAATGGGAGGCACCCATGGCCGTCTCGTTGTGGAGGTGCCTAGGCCTAAGGGAAGACCAGGGCGTGTGATATAACCTGAGAGAAGAGAGAACAGAGGTTCATTAACAGGTCCTAGACAGGCCAGAATAAAAGCGAAAGCAAGGGTCACAGAAAGCAAATAAGAGAGTAGAATAAATGTCTGTAATCTAAAAGAGACCAAGGTGCTAGGCCCTACTGGGGTGCATTAATTCAGGGGAAAGGTCTGCAGGTTCTGGCCAGAAGCTCAGTCAGAAAAGCAAATAACCGGCTGTGAGGTTCCACTGGGTTCTTTTAACCTGAAACTGAAGAGTGACATCCTCACCCCACAGAAGGGACCTTTCAGGGGCTGTGAAGGGGAATGCGTCCAAGAGGAGGAAAAACAGAGAGAAACTGAGCAGAGACGTCAAACGTATCCCACCATCATCCCCGGAGGAATCTGTCTCAGCCAGGTCCCCATGTTCACCTGTTTGCATGGAATTTTCACCCTGAAATCGGTCCGCCTGGAATAAAGCTGGTCAATAACACTGACCTATTCACTGAGGCTGATTACCGGGTGACTCACCACGCAGGAAAGAGAGGGAGGAGGAAGGAACAGATCAGTGTGACTATCTAAGGAGCAGAAAGCCCTGCTCCCTGGGCTCAGGGGAGACCAGGATGAACACAGGGCTGCTTCTTGTGGCCTTAGTCATAGCATCTTGAAGGGAAGTGGGGCCACCTGTGTGGCTGTTTGCTGGGTTGAGGTCATGGGAATGGGGCTCCAAAGATATAGTTTGGGGGCCTAGCTCTGAAACGGACTAGCAAAGCAACACTGAGTGGATCTTCTTTCTCCTCCCAGCTGCGATGTCTTTGCCTACTGGAGTCAGGTAGCAGCCTCTGAATGGAGTAACTCTTGTGAGGCGTCAGGGATTGAGAATTGCAAGAAATTAGCCTTACCACCTCCCTTTGAAGACAAGAAAGCCTTGGAGCCTTTTCTCCAGCACTAAAGCTTATTAGGTTTTAAGGGCATGGCAACAAGATTCTTAATTTTTGGCAGAATCAACTGGTCAACCAATTCACCTGGTGAGAACCCACACTTCCAGATTCTCCTTTATAGTGTCTCCTGATTCTAAGAAGGTCCCTCTGTCCCCCTGGTTTATTGGAAATGGACTTTCTCAGAGCAGTTCCTGAGTACAACTTTACACCAAAGGAAAAAATAAAGCCCAGTTCTAACTCAACACTCATGACCATCACGCCTTGAGAACCCCGCTGTGGTCCAATTCTAGTCTCCACATTCCCCCTGCCTTGCTCCCTTCCAAAGACTGAGCCGCAGGAGAGCTTCCATCAGCCTCGCCAGCATGCGCTTTCAGGGACAGAGGACAAGGACCTGGCTCCAGAGAACAGGTCCAAATGTGTTCTCAAACGCGGTGTTCATACCAGTCTGGTGCACTTGGGTAAGCATGCCCCCCCCGTCCCCGGCTCCAGCTCTGAGTAGCCACAAGGGACATTCCATCCATATGTTTCTCATTCATTCAAGTGTAACTCACTGAGCCACTGCTAAGCAGTACAAGGCTAAGACAGGCGTGCGTGCTATATCATTTATTAATTTTGTTTTCACTCCAGAAGCCGTAAACTATATCTTCCAGAGAGCAAAAGATCTCAAACCCCAAAATAGTTACATTTGAGCCAAACACAGAACCTCCACTTTACTGCAATAACACCGTGTGGGAACACACCTCCCAGCCCAGAGAGGGCAGGGAATCTCTACTAAATAATATCAAAAAACACATCTAATCATTACAGGGGGATTTTACAGTTGGAAAAAGGTGGTGTTCTTTCATAACACAAAGTACAGAATATAGAATGTAAAATGGCGTGCTCGCTTTGGCAGCACATATACTAAAACTGGAACGATACAGAGAAGATTAGCATGGCCCCTAAAAAAAAAAAAAAGAATACAAAATGGCATAACATCCTCTCAGTTGTTAAAAATGAACAGAAGACGCCATGATTCTCGAGCAAACAGAGGGAGTGTGTGAGAGTTGTGGGGTGTAATGTGCTTACGTTCGTCGAAAGGGGAGCTGAGATTTTAAAAAACACTGGTATAGAAGAGAAACATTACCTGTGTCTTCCTCTAGAAATTGTAAATGCATTTGATGTCTCCTGCTTTTTAACTTCACAGTTAACTCCGTTTGATTTATAAGTGAAAAGTGATTGTTCAAAACTTACTACCGTTACTAGCCAGCGAGTTTAAAGGTCTTTTTAATTATGTCTTCACCACTTTTAATAGTCTGATACCAGATTAGACCTTTAGTTTCTGCTTAAATAGTAATTCTTCCTTCCTTCCTTCCTAAAGAGTGAGCTCCCGGGTTACTGAGAGAGACAGAGAGAGAGAGAGAGAGCACATTAGAGGAAACAAGAGGGAATCAGGCTCAGCTGACTCCTCCCTAGATTGGACAAATTGTTCAATCTTTGAAAACTTCAGTTGCTACGTCTGTTAAATGCACCGCATCTCCTATCTTGCTCCCAGTGCTGGAAAATGTGTTCATCATCTTGACACCTTTAAAACTGGAGGTCCCCCAAAAGAAAGATAGATTGATTTTTATCCAAAAATAGATAAAATCAAATGTTTGAAGCCAGAGCAAAGGGCACAGAGCTGGCAGACCAGGACACAAAAGCAAAATTTCCCCAACTTTACATGGTGTCTCCCAGAGTGATGGCTCTTAGGTTCTCTCTGCTGTGGCTTGTTAAGCAATAGAAAACCAGGAAGGGACAGGAAATCCTAGGCTGCAGCGGTAGACAGAATAGTGCATATCCCCCAAAGGTGTCCACATCCTAGTCCCCAGAACCTGTGAATATGGTCCCTCACCTGCAGGTGTGATTCAGTTAAGGATCTTGAGAGAGGGCAAGTAGCCCGGGTTATCCAGGTCAGCCCAATATAATCAATCACGGGACCCTCGTAAGTGAAGGAAGGAGGCAGGACAGCCAGAGAAAGATAAGAAGGTGCACTGTTGCTGACTCTGAGCGTGGAGGAAGGAGTCACAAGCCAAGGAATGCAGATGGCCTCTACACACTGGAAAAGACAGAGAGATGGTTCTGCCATGGAGCCTGCAGAAGGAACTCAGTTCTGCCAATACCCTGACGTCAGCCCCGTCAGACTTATTTTGGACTTCTGGGACGTATAGTTCTCTAGGACTACAAGAGAACAATTTTGTGTTGTTTTAAGTCATGGAGTTTGTGAAAATGTGTTACAGCAGCCATAGGAAACCAATACTATGTGCTAGGTGGCCAAACCACCTTGGGGTTACCAGAGGGAGTCGGGTAATTTTGTATCTAACACAGAGCAAGGCAAGAAAGAAATCACTCGTGCACACAAGCAAGACGTTGACTAAGAGAGGTAGATAAAGATCCAGGAAGTCACAGAAAGTGCGAAGGCTCCAGACTGCCACTGGCCATCACAGTGGGATTTGGGCCAGCTTCAACTAAATCTCCAAGGGACATCTTGGCTTGATGTGGCAAAGCTCCAACAGCAGAAAAAGGAACACAGTCAAGGACCCCGGGTCAATTCTAGAAACGCATGCATATACAGTTGCCCCGGGTTGACGTACGTTGATAACTCCTTAATTGTTGCTACTGAAAAGTTTAATGAGCGAGCTCACGACTAATGATCCCAGGGTACAAGGGGAACCTTAGTGGATCAGACTTATTCCAGAATAAGTCCCTCAAGACTTTATCACCTTTTGACTGATTGACTCTAATCCATCAATAGCTTTATTCATGATAGCAACAGTTTTGAACAGCATAAAACGTGAGTGTATCGTTCCTCATCTTACAATTTCTGGCAACTAAAAGCGTCCATGTCATACAGCAACTCTTGGTTTCACCTGAGCTGTCACCTTGTGACTTCTGGCTGATCCTCAAATTGAAACAGACCATGAAAGAAAAGACATCTGACAGCCCAGAAACCATCAGATCCGACGAACAGGCCGTTTGAAGACGACTTCAAAGGATGAACTTCAGATGTGTTTCAGCGAGCGGTGCCAAGGTAGGCAGTTGGATGCGGCCTGAGAGGAAGGCCTGGAAGGGGATTAATCCCATAAGTGTTCATTGCTCACCCAAATGTATTTACTCCATCAGTCATCAAACTGCTGTTAATCATACCTATTACAGGAACGAGCTGAAGGCAGAAAGAGTTGCTTATTTGAGCGGACAACAACAGACTCATAGCAGTTTATCTTCTGACGTCAGAAGGGGTGTTTCCCAGTGGCCCAGCAAAGAACCAGATGCTGGCTTCAGAATGTGCGTCATCTAATCCTTCTCTGCATTCTCTATTGTACTTGGAGACTAGAATAGAGAAAGATATGATGACGGATGGACGGATGGACGGACGGACGGACGGACGGACGGACGGACGGACGGACGGATGGATGGATGGAGAGAGGATGGAGAGAGAGAGAGATCAGTCCACAATAAGGGCGATGATGTTTGTGGGGAGGTGGGGTGCAGGTAGGGTAAGTGAAGAGGGTGAGGAGCCTTCATCACTGATGTCAGCCTTACAAAATATTTAGCTAAAATGGCTAAATGTGAAAACACGGCCACACTAGCATCACCCAATTTACTAACACTAACATGGCAGCAGCGGCCGAGGAGCCTTCTGTCCTACCAGCCCGCCCAGCCCTTCTCCACCCCTCAACTCATAAAACCCCGGCTGAAATTGGGTGAAGCATTCCATTCATCTTGCACCATGTGCTGCTTTAACCTTGACATTGGGTCACAACTATTTCAGTTTATAATTTATGTCTTTCCTCCTTTCCTTTGTCTTAATGTCAGATTTCAGTTTTATCAAACATATAGTACAAACGTTCTCTATTTTAAGATGCCTCAAATCTATTTGGAAAGGTGATGTTTTGAATGATTGATTAAGTTCCTCCAAAAAACTATGGTCCTTGGAGTATCTTCTTCAACCATCACAATGAATTATGGATTTTTTGGTATGTTTCTTTAATTTGGTCCCGTGAGTTTTAGGTATTTGTTGTCTCCCTTTCTATACCTCACACATCTCTTTAAGGAGCTATAGTAGCAAAGACCAGATATTTGTGCCACACCCCCGAGCCTCGCCACAAATGTCCATCCAACGCCATCCAGCATTTATGAAATATGTACTGTGTTTTGGACAAGCACTTTTAGACGAAATTATCTTCTCTAATCCTCATCATGGTCCTTTGAAGCAAGCACTGTTATTATAATCTTACTCTAAAGAGGAGAAAACTAAGGCACAGAGAGGCTAAGGAAGTTTTCCAAGATATTGAAGCTTTTGAGCGAGGAACTCAAGCCGCAAAGCCCCCTAGCCCAGCCCCAGAATGCACACTCTTAGCCACCATACCACGTGGTCTTAAAAGAGAAGTAACCAGCCCGGCTGGTGTAGCTCAGTGGATTGAGCGCGGGCTGGGAACCAGAGGGTCCCGGTTCGATTCCCAGTCGGGGCACATGCCTGGGTTGCGGGCCAGGTCCCTGGTGAGGGCCATGTGAGAGGCAACCATACATTGCTCTTTCTCTCTCCCTTCTCCTCTCTCTGAAAATAAATAAATAAAATCTTTAAAAAAAAAGAGAAGTAACCAAAATGAGCGGCCCCTGCACCAGCTTCTCTCACCACTTGCCATCTCAATGAGGGAACAGTGGTGCGTCCCATGGACCCACACGCCACCCAGACCTAGGGATGATTCCAATATCTGGGCTTCATCTATTTACCCTAGAGCATTCTTAGTGGGCCAGTAGATTTTTATTGTGTTGAACTTTTCTACCACTGGCTATTTAAAAATATGTTATATGATAAAGCTAAGCACAGAAGTTTTATCATTATATAAATACTACGCTACCTAGTTTGATAAGTTTCTCTGTAATATTCAACTGGATAATAAGGGCCTTGCCCACCTCCCTTCATATTCCACCCACTTGAGATCTTCAGTGTTTTCAGTGGAAAGTCATGGTCAGGTCTACTGTCCTCATAACTCCAGGAGGCCCAAGAGCATAGCAAGAGGAAGAAATGAAGTGCAGAGTGTGTTAGTCATGTAACTATGGTGCTGCAAGACACTGTGAACCTGGAACATCAGGTCCGGATAACACGGGCTGGCCCGTGCCCCGTCTTCTTCCTGACTTTAAAGGATGAAGACAGTGAAGTGGTTTTGGGTTCCCCTGACCGGAGTCCCTTTCTCTGCTTGGGGGAACTAAGAAGGTCCCTAGAAGCCACATCCTCTTACATTATGATACATCCTGGTCGTAAGTACATCTCCTGGCCCACTAGTCTGCTGTCTGGGAGGGAGAGTGAAGCAGAAAGAACCCAGCCAAGTCTGGCCCACATTTTTGGCCAAAGTCTTTTAATCCAGGCGTTAAGTCTGATGCCCCATCACCTACGCTTTTTCATCGGTGTTTATGCAAACGCAGATCACACATGTAGTCTTTCGTTTTCCCTTCGATTAAAATGAAATTGCATTGAATACTAACTGTTGTTTTGTCACTACGAAACCACAGCTAACTTAAAGGTAACTCGACTGAATTCCTCAACCCCAGCTGGACTTTTCCCCTCACCAGGGACAGATAGCACCCACTGGATCCCTCGGTCCTCCAGAACCACATACAGCCCTTCCCACGCACTCAACTACAAAGCTAAAGGATTCGCTCCCCAAACCCTTTTGTAATTAGGACTTCCTGTGTGACCCAGCTTCTCTCAAGCAAATCCACCCTGTAAGACATGAGAGGCAGAAAAAGTCATCAAGAAGCAGAGTGGCATAGCTCCTCGGACACACACAATACTGGAGACACTGGGATTTCCTGCGGCCACTGTCTCAGGGATCCTGGTGTCCAGTGTCCAGTTACCTGGGAGCCAATGCAGCAGAGAGAGTCTGTTTGCATTCTGCACACCCTTTGAAACTTCTTTACCGCCCACTGCTCTCCGCCACAAAGTGTTGCCTTAATTTTCTTGGTCTGATCAATCATCTCAAACTTGACCTTTGTGAAGCAAAATACATTCTGGTGTCTTGGGGTCCTGGAGCACTCCTTTGCTGGGACCTCTTCTCTGAAGCCACCACCTCTCAAAAAAAATGAGGTACCTGAACATAGAGAAGAGTTGATTGCAAACTAGAGAAAATTGCATTTCCTTTATTTCGACTCATAATCACCTAGAGTTAAGCCTGTTGAAGTGCAGACTTTTGAAAGATACAGAAATGGTGGTCACTTGCACATCATTTATTATTCATTTCTTTAAAAATATTTAATGGGTAACAATGCTAGATCAAGGGGTACAGTCCCTCCTGCTCCTCAGGAGTTCACAAGAAAGACCAGAAAACGGGGTGTGTCGAGAGGGAGGAGCAGAGTGCAATGAGTACCCAACCTGGTCTTGGGGTCTCAGAGGAAGTCTTTCCTGTGGAAGGGACACCCAGACTGACACTGGCTAAGCAGTTGACAGCAGGCACAAGTGAACGACAGCTAGAAAATCAGTTTTATGCAGAGGGAGCAAAATGTGCAAAGGCCTGGAGGTGACAGGGCCAAGAGAATTGAACTCACCCGGGGTTCCATTCAAGCCGCCACATGGGCATAGTATCAAGGCCAAAGCCAAAGGGTTAATGGGGCCCAGATTACAGAATGTGTTCGGCCAACTTGGTTTGAACTTGATGTATTCCAAGTTGAAGGAAGAATTTTCAGCAGAGTATTTTGGTAAGGGGAGAGCCAGTGTAACCGTAATAGAAGAACCAATAGGAGAAACAGCAGAAGGACATGACACCAGAAGGCAGAGAGAGAAGGAAATATTCCAGGAGGGAAGATAACAACTCCAAGAAGCAGCTACTGGCAGCCTGCTTTGATGGCCACACAGGATGGCACAGAGTTGGCCTCAAATTCTGGGGGGAAGACACGGGTCCCAGGGTGTGTGTGCAGTTTCCGAGGAGTCAGAATGCCCCTCACAGCCTCATAGATCTGCCACGTGATGCTGCCCCCGGAGAGTGGAGGGCCCACTAAACGTTCCCTTTACAGAACTCGCCCCCTGGAGGACGGAAGGCGGTATTGACAGAGAAGGACGTTTCTGACATTTTCTGAGCAGGAAGAGCTGGTGCCGCTTCCAGGCCTGGCTCCCAGGACCTCTGCCAACTAGAGTCTGTCTCAGGGACGGGTTAAGACGGTCCCATCTGAGCTGCAGGAGAGGAAAACCCAACACAGGGTGCTGAGTGGGAGAATTTATGGCTCATCAGCTCTCCGTTCTCGATTGAGATAAATGTCCCCAGTACGGCTCACACAGAGATCGAGTCCACACCACTGGAATGGAAGTGATGTGAAATTAAAAAGCTCTTTTTCAAAGGTCTCATTCCAGAAAGCCAAAGCCAAGGAAAACATGCCTTTACTTCCAAGACGAATGCCTCGCCTGGCAAGCTTTCCCCCTCTCCAGCTGGACGCCGGGGTTCCTTGTCCCAGTGCATTAATTGACACTTAAATCCAAACTTTATTGTTTCTTATATGGGGAAACGCCTCCCGCATTTAAAAGAAAAAATTAAAAACTGCCTTGCATACGGAACACAGTAACAACTTTGGGTCGAGCTGTTCTAAGATGAAAAGAGTGTGTTCTTTCAACCCCAGGCAGGTCCAGGCCCAAGGGCTGGGCTCTGCTCCCTGGCCAGGATGTAAACCAAGAACACCACGCTTGCAGGGAAGCTGCCTTGGGTTTGAATTCCGGCTCCGTCACTTACTAACTGTGCGCTCTTAGAAACTCACTCCCTTTCATGAGTCTCGATGACAATAATCCTTCCTCCTGGAGGACTTGCGAGGCTTAAATACACAAAGTGGTGCTCGTGCCAAGCACAGGCCTCGGCTAGCTGAGAGAGCTCACCGCACAGGGGTTGGCTGTTCAGTGGTTATCTCTCTGCCATGGGAAAACCAGTTGACAAAGGAAGACCCAAGAAAGACCTGGAGGATCATACGTAGTTCACTGGGTTGTGTTGTCTCGCCAGCCTTCAGAGGGGCCTCCCTCCTGATGCTCAAGGAAAACCAAATGGATGGAAGGCCCAAGAGCAAACAACTAGTTAAGGAACGGAAGGTGACTAGTCAAGTGAGAAGGCGCTATCAACCAATAGATACTATCGGTTGCTTACCCTATGCCTGAGGCAGCTCAGCTGCTATAACAAAATAGTCTAGACTGGGTGGCTTAAACAGTAGAAATTTATTTCTCACAGTTCTGGAAGCTGGAAGTCTAAGACTGAGGCTCTGGCACATTGGGTTCTTGGTGAAGACGCTCTTCCTGACCTGACCTACGGAGGCAGACGGCCGCCTCCATGGTACATCCTCCCATGGCAGTGAGAAAAAGCGCTGGTGCATTTCTCTTTCCTTATAAGGATGCTAATCCCATCATGTTGCCCCCCCCCCATCGCTGGGGGAGTTAGAGCCAATAGTTTATTGTTTTATTTTATGTGTGACTCTAACTGGAAAAAGCCAGTAAGGCATGATTGGACCTTCAAAAAAATATAGAGACCAAAATGTTTGTCTTGGTTTCTATGTGTTTATTGAGTCCTCCCTTCATTCAACAGCCATTGTGTACCCACTGGATGTGCCAAGATGAACAGGACACAGTTCCTACCCTCCAGGAACGATCAAACTATGAAGTAAGACAAACACTTAAATGATCACAATGCTACATTGCTTTAAAAGAGGCACTTGCCAAGAACCCATGGCAGTGTAGGATGGAGCAGGAAGAAATTCTTTTATTCATTTGTTCAACAACAACTTCAGAGGAAAACTAAATTCTGAAGGAGCTGTATCTGAAGGATCAGCAGAAGTTGGCCAAGTGGAGAATGTGAAGAAGGGCATTCCTGGTATGAGAGCCTAATGGGCTTTGGAAACGGATGCTTGTTCTATGTAACTAACTAACTGGTGTGGGGATGCCTGGGAAGACCAGTAGGAAAGTGTTTCAACAGTTTCCTATTGCATAAGAAAATACTACGAAACCTTACAGGCTTAACACAACGACTATTTTACTCTATCTGGCCATTGTGTGAATTGGGGATTGGGACAGGGCAAAGCTGGGAGATTCTTATGCTCCAAAAGGCATTAATTGAGGTCACTCGTTGACATTCAGCTGGAGGATGATCTCGTCTGCAGAGTCCAGATGGATTTACTCACATGTCTGGCATTTTCCCCAAGGGTAGAGGAAGAAGTTGGGTATAGCCGACACCATCAACAGAGCATCTACACTTACAGGGTAGTTTAACTTGTTACATAGTATTTCAGAACACCCTGAGGAAACAATAAAAGATTCCAAGGCACAGGAAATGAAAGCTTATAGTTTCTTAAGGCTTAGGCCAGAAACAAAATATCACCTCTACCATAGTGGGTAAAAATCATCACCCAGAAACTAGAGCTGAGCACAAAGACCCCATCTCTCTATAGAAGGAGCACCTCGGAATTTGTTGCCATTCGTAACTTGCCACAGAGATGATTTGGGGGAAGAAAATTAGTACCAAATTGAGAATCATCCTGACAGTTTACATTGTATCCTGTTTGCAATTTTAAAGAAAGAGAGTTTTCTTTTTCCAGGTGAAAAAATAAGATTAGCATTTGTTTTTAAGGACAATTACTCCTAAGTCGTAGCAGAACATGAATGAAAGAAGAGAGAGTCTGTTGACAAAAAGACCACTGAAGAAGCTACTGCAAGAGTCCAGCTGAGGACATTTCTTCCGAGTTCCCAAGCAAACCCTGGGGCCTGCTCAGAAGGGAGGAGAAAGAACTAGCTGGGAGCTAAGCAAGCAGCTGTGATCAACACAGTCCACAAACAAGATTTGGTGATTGCTTGGAATAGGAGAGAAGAGAAGCAAAGAAGGATTTGCAGATATTGCTTATGGTTTCTAGCTTAAGAAACTAAATGGGTGATGATTGCATTCGTAGAGATAAGCACCTACTGGCAGTTTATTATTTCAAAGATTCCCTGCGCTTGGTGTGGTTACTATTCCTATCACGACCCTCAGCACTTATGAATGCCTATCTCTCATTCCTCCCTGCTGCTCTCTGCTCACTCTTCGTCGCTTCCTTGACATGCACGTAGGGAAAACTTTAGAGATAGAGGCAAAAATAGAGACAGAGATATGGGTAGATAGAGATATGTAATTTGTGAAACTCACTCTGCCATCAGCAACTCAGCACAGACCCTTACTTAGGTATATTTTCTCTAACCCTCTAGCTGTCTGCCATGACCGGTGTGGCTCAGCTGGTTGGGCATCATCCCACAAAGCAAAAGGTCGTAGGTTTAATACCTGGGTCAGGGCACATCCCTGGGTTACAGGTTCGGTACCCTGTCAGGGCGTGGACAACAGGCAACCAATCAATGTTTCTCTCTCACATGGATGTGTCTCTTTGTCTATTTCTCCCTCCCTTCCCCTCTCTCTAAAAATAAATGAATAAAATCTTTTTATAAAATAAAATTAAAAAACCTGCAGCTGTCCATCTCTCAATTCACAGAGAAGTTCAGGCGCTGCTGCACACAAAGCAGCCAGAAGAACTTACTGAAAAGTCCAGCCCTTGGTAGCTGCTTCCATGGATTCTGTTCAGTGGACCAGAGAGGCCGCAGGCTTGGAAGCCACTGTGATGAACGACTGATTTCACTGGGTAGTGACACTGAAGGTGCCAACGGCAGCGGAGCCCAGCCCTGTTGGAGTGCTTCTAAACGTCCTCCACGAACACGGGACGTTTGAAAATGTGGCCCTCGGTGTTTGATGAGAAACAGGATACCGTGGTGCTGGTTTCTTTCGAGCCTTTACTCTCAATGTGATCTTTTATCAGAGGCACATATGTTTTCTATAGCATCACATGTGGCTGCAGTTAGGCCAGGAAACAAATTCCCTACTAGTTGAAAGGTTTGGCCTCTCTTTCACGCCCACCAAGCATCAGTTTCGATCCCCCGTTAGGGAGACCCCAGGGAAATAATTAATCAGCCTGCCTGCTTGCAACACTTCCAGCGCTTGGGTCACAAGAAGTGCACGCTTCCCAGCAGATGGCACAGCGACAGCCTGGAGCTCTTCCTCCCTCCAGCTGCCACCACCTCAGCGTCAGCAGTGCTGGGCCGGTTGCTTCCGTGAGCCTGCTCTCAACCCAGCTCTGTGGCTCTAAGGAAAGACCCCCTCCCCCTTAGATCCCCAGAGCTTCTCTCTGGTCCTGCTAGATACTTAATGCTTTCCTTCAAGGCCTGGCCAAGCAAGGATGATGGGCAATGTCACTCAAACCTTTAAGGCCTGGGATTAGGCACAGACTTGCCTCCCAAGTGGCCAGGCCCTGTGCACGGCCCAGGACCCATTCGCTGCCCACGTCGATGAGTGTCACCCAGAAATTCTCAAGGCCTGCACATCCAAACCCAGGCCCTATTGGAAGTCAAGGGTGGCCCGGGTATTACCCTGTTTTTACAATCCTGGGCTATTAAAAGCTGAAGAATGACCTAAGTGAGGGGATGTGTCGAAGGTCCCACGAGGGCGATTCCTGCCAGGCAGAGTGCCTGGAAGGCCCATCAGAAGTCTAAACTTTTGTCCCATTAATGCAAGGCCTGGGTCAAGTAGTTCTCCCACCTAGCCCCCTTCCTCCACCTCCCACCAAACTGGACTCCACTGAGAAACTTCCAGAAAATCCTGTAGCCAGGAATTCCGTGGTTCAGGAAGAAGAGAGAACACTTGGGGTCAATTAGGTGTTTGGCTGGGGACTTAAAACTACCCTGAAAGGATCTGCCTCTTGCCTTTTTCTTCTTCTTTTCTTTTAAAGAACAATCTAACATACAGTTTTAATTGTAAGCTTTGGGGAGGGGCCTGTGGCCTGTGGCCTGTCGGCCCCTCGTGTGCGTGGCGTCCAGTGGACAGCACGAGAGCCTGCAGGCTGCCTTGCGGGGCAGGGGCTCGTCCCCTTCACGGTTATGCCCCCAGCACCCTCAGCTCACCATCTGCTCCCTGGCTGGCTGGCGGAAGCCTGTGTGCCAAGTTGGTGAGGGTGACTGTTATTATTCTCATCGGAGAGATTGACACCGTGAGCCTCAGAGTCCACCTAACTTACCAAGGCCATGGGGCTTGCAAATAGCAGGTGCTCAGTACAATCCCGGGCCTGCCTTACCCCCAGCCCGAGCCCAGCCCGGAACTGCCAGTTACGGCAATTTGGGCCGCTAACAGGCCTTCTTGTCCTCAGTCTTGCCTCTCCCGCTCCACCCCCATGTACGTTCACACTGGGGCTGGAGCGGCTTTTCTGAAAGCAAAGGCAACTGTGTCTCTCTGGTGTAAACGCCCACAGCAGCAGTTCTCACCGTTTCTAAATAGGAGAATCGATCACCCATCGTGTAAACAATGCAGGTGCCCAGCAAGACACCTCCCATTCTGGTTCAGGATCTGCATTTCCTTCTTGGGCCACACATTCATTACTGGGCTCAAGCATCTGTGTCCTTGACACATCAGTCCCAATAGTTCTAAGACAGGTGGTCGTCTGTACACTAATAATACCAAAGGCCCCAATTTTTCACCCCTCCCTAGAGTCACAGCTTTGCCACGTCCCTTTGGGGGTCCTCCCACAGAAGAGACACAGTTTGCTCCTCCACTCCCGCATCTCAAAGAGCCTGTCACTAGCCTTGGCCAGGAGGACACTAACAAACGTGGTAGAAGCAGAGGCTGAAAGGGCCGCAGAGCGACAGGGCTTCCTCCCCACTGTGCTCTGGCATCCCTGTGAGAACTAGCCTGTCAGAGGACGAAAGACAGAGCAGAGCTGAGTCACTCCAGCCACCCCAGTGGAGGCCATGCTAGATTAGCTGACCTCCAGCCAAGCCCCAGACACGGCAATGAGCCCCCTCCGTAACAGCAGGGGCCACCTCCCCAACCCCAACATGGGAGCAGTCGCTGCTGTCAGCTGCTGAGCTGTGGGGAGATGTCCTGCAGCATATTTTTGGCAACAGTAACTGATTTAAAGTATCATATCCAATCTCCTTAGCGGAGCGCATAAGATCTTCACATTCTAGCCCTACATATCTCTTTGTCTTCTTTGCCCAACACCGTTTCCAGGCAGCTCTGCTCCAGCCATGCCCAAATGCTTGTTCACCAAGTGGACAAAGCTGTTTCACATGTCCATGCCTTTGCATATGCTGTTCCCTCTGCCATAATGCCCTTCCAGTTCGTGGTTCTCTTCCTCTGTCATGGGTTTCCTTGAACGCTCTACTTGCGGCACTCTTTGACTAATATGACTCTTAGTCTGGGGTTTAGTTACATAAATGCTTTTATGTAGCTTTACATATGAAACCAGAGCTAGGTCACATGCATTGTTATGATACCGGTACTCAATAGATGATCATGGGTTAAACGCATAAATGCATAAATTTGGGAGAGAGCGAGAAAGGGCCACCAAGGACTATTGGACTTGAGCTGGAGAACCATTAACTCAGAACCTCCATGAGCCGTCAATGACTTCTACTAATCAAGAGAGACCAACCATTCAGTAGCTTAAATTCCAGAGCAGTGAGTCCGTGATCTACTACTTCCAAGTATGGATCTCAGGCAAACTTTCAGTCTCTCTGAACCTTGGCTTATTGATTGGATTATTGCAAAAGTTAAGTGAGATCATGAAAGTAAAGCCCTTTTCACAGTGCAGGCCTTT
Source organism: Micronycteris hirsuta (assembly GCA_004026765.1). Taxonomy (NCBI): domain Eukaryota; kingdom Metazoa; phylum Chordata; class Mammalia; order Chiroptera; family Phyllostomidae; genus Micronycteris; species Micronycteris hirsuta. Next base: position 112,455 of record PVJI01000153.1, read on the forward strand.
CAATCATGTTAAATGTTGATGCTGATGTTTTTATTATCTTATCAAGCCACGTTTTTCAGACTAAAACTAGGGGTTAAGAAACATGAAGAATAAAATGGGAACGTCCAACAAATATTTCATCAGAGTTCCAGAAGAAAAAAAATAAAGACAACATAAAAATCTTAAAGAAAATTTAATAAAAAGAAAATGCATTCATCTTTCCATCCTAACCTCAATTGTTTTCATTTCTTATAGTTTGGGAGGTTCTTACCATTTCATGCCCTGAATTTTTCACATATTATAAATGTAATTCATGTTATTACATGCTTCTCTCGGTTACCATATTATTGATTATATAACACTCTACTACATGGTTATATAATAATTTAATAAACTATTCTCCTATTTAGATCAAGGGCCAACAAACTATAGCCCATGGGTCAACTCTCACCCGTTCTTGTTTTTAAAAGGCCCATAAGCTAAAAATGTGTTTTTTACGTTTTTGAATGATCGAAAAGGAAATCAAAAGAATATTTTATGACATGTAGAAATGAAACAAAATTTGAGTTCAAGTTTCCATAAATAAAGTTTTATTGGAACCCAGACACACCTATTTATTCCCATTTTGTTTACCGCTTCTCGTGCTCTGCCATGGCCACGGCGAGTATTAGAGACAGACGGTGCACGGCTCGCCAAGCCGAAGTGCTGACCGCCCAGCCCTCGACAGGAACAGTTTACCAGCCTCGGCTTTAGACAGCCCCAATGTGTCACCGTTAGAAAACAATACTCCCATGACACCTTCACGAATGACTTGTTCTCTTTTTATATTATTATCTTGGGATAAACTCCCAGAAGTGAGAATGAGCCAGCGGTATGAGCACTTTGATGGCTCTCTCTATGGGATGCCAAACTGCTTTCCACAAGGATCGTACCATTTTCCACTGGCCTCAGGGGTGGGCGAGGACGCCAGTTTCCATTCACTCTCGTCTGCTGACACCAGCGTACTCCAACCTTGGAATGTTCCGAAGCGGCAACCGCTCCCATCTCTTGGACGTGGCCACGTGCATAACTGTGCATTTCATTGTAATTCAATCCACGAGGCAGACACGCCCCTTAGCCACTTACTTTGCGAAATGATGTGCCCCTATCTTAAAAGTTTTAGGACTGAGGTGTGATGTGTTCACTTTCTGAGACAGCAAACAGCTGTCCGAATCATCATTATCTCTAATAGAGCCAATTCATGAGTAGGCTCATCATTTCAGCTTCTGGATGCGAATGAGATTCAAGAGATGAGAATAACTCGGAAAAAGTCTGATGTCCATCAGCTTTTCAGCTTTTCTCTCGATGGCCTTCTCCCAACACTCTCCTCTTCAATATGGAGAAGTGAATGTCCAGCGTGATGTATTTGTTGTTCAAACTCACACGTCTAACTAATAACACATGTATGACTTGAATCTCTTTCAACTGTTCCTGTCCCTATCCTCTGCAGCTGATCAGTGTGGTGATACTGAATAAATTAAGCTCTCCAACGAGATTTGCCTTGGTCATGTACAATGATGAATTAACAGCATGGTGGCCAAATATGAAGAGTTGGAGCTCCGACTCGTCCGTGGGTCCACACGGTGCACTCAAGCAGTCCTCATAGTGCAGGAGAGAAACTGCTCTTCGAGATCGTGAGGAGCAGCCTCTGTCTTTAAACTCTTGTAGTTACTGGCCGTGCTTGTCTAAGATGAGGAGGGTGAGCCCAGAAGGGAGGAGTGGGAAAAGGCAACCCGGTTTCTTGAATATGTGGCATCTGTCTCCATAATACGGTGCTCACCATTTTTTCTTTTTATTTTCTATGTGGAAGACAATTTAAAACGTTATGTTCTCACAAACCTGTACACACAATGGCTTAACTTCCCCAACTGTAGCAGCTAGGTGGGTCACGTCCTTTGATGGGTCCACCGTGTGTCCAACAGTTGCAGATGCTTTTCTAGCAGGAGAGTGAGTACACTTTCCTCCTCGCCGCCCCCCGCCCCCCACCAACAGTCCCGCTGCCACCAGGCGCACGTCCCGGACTACCTTGACACGATCTGGAAGGAAATCAAAGGAAAGAACCGCCACCATTCCCCAGCCCGGCCCTTGCCAGCAAACATCCTTCCAGCTCCCAGACTGGCACCAAGAATCACAGGCACATTTCCACTCCACTGACCCCTGCCTTCTGCACGATCTCCTCTGAAATGTGGCCAAGAAAGGGAGCCGGCACTGTACACTTAACTTCTGTCCCTACCGTACAGATTTCATTAGAAAACTGACTTGGAAAAGCCTCCTCTTTTTCCTGATGAATCTGTACACAAAGGCAGCAATTGAACCTCATGCATGGAAATCAAAGTCTGGATTATTGAATATCAAAGCTCACCATGGGGCACCCCCAGCCCTCCAGCCTGCTCCTCACCTCATCCCCTTTCTGTCTGAAAGCTTCCACCTGGACTCCCACACTTCCCTCCTGGACTGGTTGCCCACTCATAATTAAAATCAGAATGCATCTGGCTCACAAAGGACCCTCAGTAACACCTATTCAGCAACTGTTTCCTGAGTACCTACTATGCACTAGGCAGTCTGCCTATCTCTGGGTATTTAAAAGTCAATAAGGACCCAGTCCTTGCTCATAGTCTACAGAGTAAAAGACAGACATAAGAAAAATTACAATTTTGTGTAGAATTACAATGCAACTTAATAAGGAATATACCAAATCCTAAACTGTATTTGCTTTTCCTAACTCATTAACTGTATGTGTGACCCAAGGGCTTGGGCTTTCAAATTAAAAATTAAAAAAAGCGTTTAGATCCTTGCTCTGCTGTGTATTAGCTATATAATATGGAGAAAATTACTTCCTTTCTGTAGGTCTCCATTTCCTCATCTCTAAAATGCACATGAAAATGAGACTAAGTTAAAAAAAATCTGTGTGAAATTAAATGAGGTAATATTTGCAAATGCCCTCTGTAAACCCTAAAGGATAATATAATTGCATTTACCAGCTTAGAAGTTCGAGGTCAAGGACTAAACCCTTACTCACTGCCGCAGCCCCAGTGCAAACCCAGTGCCTGGCACATAGTAAGCATTGGATAAATGAATGTGTACTGAATAAATGAAGAGGTCAATGAATCGATTAATCAACTGTGATTACTTAACCCTCCTGGGTCTCGTCATACAACCAGGAGTCAAAACTAGAGGACCTCGCTGGTCCCTTCCAATTCTAATATTTTGACCCTTTTCCTCATGAGTCTAATCCCCAAGGGAAAGGACTCTTTTGCTTGGACCATTCTTAAAACATGTGCCTTAGCTGGTCGCTGTGGTTAATTTTATGTATCAATGTGGTGGGAGTTTGGGGATGAGATTAACAATAAAGTCTATGAACTTTGACAAAGCAGGTTGCCCCCCATAATGGGGGTGGGTCTCATCCAATCAGTTAAAGGCCTGAAGAAAACAAAAAGCCTGACCTCTGGGAGCAAGAGGGAATCATCCAGCCTGGTGGCCTTCAGACTAGAACTGTGCATTGGCTCTCCTGGGTCTCCAGTCCACAGGCGCACAATGCAGACCTTGGACTCACCAGCTCCATAATCAGGTGAGCCGGTTCTTTATGTTAAATCTCTTTCAATGTGCACACACATCGTACTGGTTCTGTTCCTCTGGAGAACCCTGACTAGTGCGCTGGTCTTGGAGGCACACTGGTTGTCACTGAAATGTGCACTGCGTGTCCTTGCATCAGGAGAATGCACTGAGCTGGCCGATGTGGCCATCATCACAGGAATCTGCGGAGGAGGGCCTGGCAGCACACTGCACGTAGCAAATAAAAAGACAGGACTCTGGTTGTAGGAGGGATCTTAGGCTGAGCCTTAGCTGCCCTCTTCTCATAGGTCCAGAAACACCTGGAGGATGAGGGGCAGGGCACTGGCAGCCATGAGTCTATTTCATGAGGGATAGGGAAGTCTCCTGGGAAGGGATTCACCATCTACAGTGAGATAGCCCGGCATATGACTAGGTCAAACACGAATGCCCCACCCAGGGTCAAGAGAGATTCTAAGGCTACATAGGAGCCTTCTCTCAGCTGGGCTCCCACCTGTGCCCCTGGGAACTTGCACCTGAGCCTTTGGGAGAGGGGCAGCAAGAAACAAAAGGGCCATCTCCACAACCAATCTCCCTGAGACACAACACAAGGCTGCCCTATGTTGAGACAGGGAGGGGGAGCAACCCAAAGGTAGAGGAGGTCTCCTCACCCCACTGGGGACCATGGTGAGGTTTCTGCACCCCAGCTACAGCCCTGAAGACACAGCAGGCTGAGCAGCTTTGGCTAGCCCAGTAGTGGCTTTGGCAGGGAGGTGACTTAGCCTCTGAGAGCTAGGCTAGGGACGCCTTCCAGTAATTCAGAGCCCAAACCAGAGCAGCAGACCAGGACAAGGGCAGGCCACAAAGATGGTGTGACAAGAGGCCTGAACTCCTCACCACACAGGAGCCACCGCAAACTTCCCAGAGAATGGGGACAAGTGGTACCTGGAGGCTCTGTTTGACCAAGGAAGTCAGAGCCAGGAAAACGTCCTTGCTGTCACTTTGACTTGTTTTTTGTACCCTCAGAGTGGAGCATCCCAGAGCATGCATCTTACAGCTATTTACTCCTAGATGTGTCAATGGTGCATTTCCTGGGAGCAAATGTGTTGTCATGTGAATTCCATCCCTGGGAAGCAAACAAGTAAAAACATGCCCCCCCCACCGTCTCCCCGTGTTACACGGAATGTGGGGCTAAGGGCCAGGGATCCATTGCAGTGGCAGAGGAGGGACTCAGAGGGGCACTGGGGTAGGAAGGACTGGCAGGACCAGGAAGGTAGCCACACAAGGGAGGAAATCTGGAGACAGGAATGGGGTCCCACAGCAAAGGACCTAGAGCTTTATGACCTTGACCTTGAAAAGCAAGGGCCTGCGTACACTTGGTTTTCCAAAACTGATCTGAAGACATTCGACTTTATAGCTCGGATACCAATGCCACAAAGCACAGGGTGTGAGAGGAAGCCAGGCAATTGCTCTGAGGGCTCCTGACCAGGCTCTCTGCCGCTGGCTCCACGGGAGCACATGCTCTGGACATGTCCCTTTGAAAATCTGGCCCTTCAGAAGAAGACAGGCTCTCGGGAGGAGCTTGCTGGGGAAGCTTTAATAGACTAAGAAGCCACAAAGCCCAGCTGTCCAGCCAACCACTGACTTAGAGCTGATTCTTGCCTGAAGTCTGTTCAAACAACAGACTCCCTTTCATCCTCCATGTAGAAAGGAGAGCTTCTCTCAGACTTTCCCCCATTAATTTCTGTGCCCTGGAGTAAAAGAGGAAGTCTTTCTTTTCCCAACAAAAATGAAAGTTTCTCCAGGCATTTCTGCAATAAGGGAGGCCAGCCCAGGCAAGGCTCATGGAGGGTTCTGATTAGAAGCCAGGGACTCACAAAGGAGTCTGTTCTGCTCGCTGCAGAATGGTTTCCCTGAAATATTTTCTTTTCCTTCCACAACAAACCTCTTCCAAAAAAACAGACAATGCCACAGCGCCTAAGGGCGCAGTGAGCTGCTGGCCCGATCCACTCCCGTCTCCTCACAGCTTCTAAGCAAAGCCCCGCTCGGGACTGTCTGTTACAATGAACTGAAAGAAGAAAAAAACAGAAAACACTCTTTTCCTTCTTCACCTCAGAGAGATAAAGACTTATGTCAGAAGTCAGCAACCTTTTACTGCAGGAAGATAGGCGGTAGTTCAGGTTTTATAGGCCCACAAGCAAAATCGAGATATTTATGGAGGTATGCTCATAACAAAAACAAAAAAAAAAATTTCCATTACTTTGTCCAACCCTTTAAAAATGTGAAAACCACTTTAGCTCCTGAGGGCTGCACAGGAACAGGCAGTGGGCCTTATTTGTCCTGCGGGCCACGGCTTGTCAACCCCTGGCCTATTCCTCAGCCGCTCCACCCAGGCCCACCTGCCTTTTTCCTGTTTAAACGTCTAATTTACTGAGCTTGCTTTGATCAAGGCAGGGGAGGGTAAGAGGCAATGACTTGTCACCAATTGAATTCCCAAATCGTTAAATGTTTTTATTCAACCCATGTTCCAATTATAAGTGCAAACAGCCAACACACACAGAACTAAATTCAGTTTCTGATCTCCAGTGGCTAACACTGCATCTTCAAATGCACATCAGATGACCGGCAAGGCGACAGAGTTTTCACTTAAGGAAGGACGCTGATTCTTTTAAATACCCTGAGCCATGATAACACATGGGGAAAAGGAATGTCCCAGAACCACACCCATAAACTATTAGAATAAAGAATAATGACCAGGTCAGGTTATCTAGCTCTTCAGAATTAGACACACTTGAGTTCAGAGCTGACTTTGTTCCTCATCACCTGTGGACAAGTTACTGCATCTCTCTGAACTTCACTGTCTTCTCTGGTAAAAAGAAAATAATGAAACCTATCTTCTTGCAGGGTTAAAAATTATACAGTGATAGCAGCAGACACAGGCACTTACCCAAAAGTAGCCATGATTTCCTTTAGATTTTTAGCAGTGCGGACAATGGGCACTACAGGGCCTAGAACATGGAGGGCTGGACCCCCTCCTCCGTGACGAACGTGAGAGGGGCTGGGCAGCCCCACTCTCCCCACCAAATGTATTTCCCCACAGGCGTCCCAGGAAGCCAGAGCCCCCCTGTTTCTCAGTAATTCAGGTAAAGGCTTTAAAAACAAACTCCAGCTAAGTAGCACTGATTCCACTGCTATCTAAATTTTAAAAAATTTATTTACGCAATCTCATTTAATTCTTACTGCAAGTCTGGGAGGTGATCAAGGCAGGTGTTTCTCTGCCAGAAAACAAACAAAAATTGGAGCTGGAATCAGAGAATGTGTGGTCAAATCCCAGATCTACTCTATGAGTTGTGTGACCTCGAGTTTTTATTTGGCCTCTCTCAGCCTCAGTTTCCTTTTATTTAACTGGAATGGTCTTTTTTTATTATTATTGTGCTGTTATTCAATTACAGTTGTCCCAATTTTTGCCCCATTGCTCTCCCCTGAGCCTCAGTTTTCTTAACTTTAAAATGGGTATCTGGTATTATGAGAAATTTTTATTTTAAATGCCTGTACAGCATCTACAATATGCTAGCAGCTAATAAGTATTAGTTTAAAATGTATGGGACAAAAGTGAGACTTAAATGGTGTAATTTGACATAAGCTTCTTCAGGACATTTGTGGCCAAATGAGTCAGACAAGTTGACCTGCAATCTCATAATCTTTGCAAAAATGGCTCTCAGGGGGTTGGTAAATTCTTTGAGTCTCCAAACGGACAAAATTGCTGCCAAATCCCAGAGCCTGCTGACCTGTCGGAATGTGTTGCTCAGATAATTAGACAGTCTTGGATCCTCAATCTTTCCCCCTTTTCCATTCAAATCTGGAAGAATGATGCTCCTAAATTCCCAGTGTGGGCTAACTCCTTTAGTGACCTGCAACTCAGGGGGAATACATATAACAAATGCCTAATCTTCTCCCATTAATACGTTATAGAAACGCATTGGAAAACATTGCTCATCTATTCAGCAAAATTTCCCTGAGCACCTACTATACACCATGTATACGCTGATGCAAGAGACACAAAAATGCATAAGACACAGACCATATTCATGGTCCAGTGAGCTAGACAGATCTGCAGACAGGTGCAATGCAATGTGATAAAGGTCATAATAAGAGAAAGATTAAAGTACTACAGGAATAACTAACTTTTTCCAGAGAGTCAAAGAAGATTTCACATAGAAGAAAGCGTTGATCTGGACTGTGGAGGAGGAATAAAATTCTGTCAGATGAAGCAGAGGGAACTGCACTAACAAAGACGCTAAACGCTTAGGGACATTAGACTGGGAAAATGAGTCATGAATAGCTTGATATGTGGGGCACCCATTCTGCCTGCAAGTCACAGATCATTCTAACTCACAATGGTTTGAATGATTAAAAAAAAATTCTTAACTATCTGAAAGCACACACACCCTGAGTTGATGAATTCAGCTGTTCAGCAGCCTCCGGTTTTCATCTGCTCTCACTAGGTTACGCAGTATGATAATACAACTATAAGACATCAATATTGAGCCAGAAGTCCAAGTTGAAGTCACCATTGCAGATGCTTAAATCAACCTTTTTAGCCCTGGATGGCACAGCTCAGTGGATTGAGCGCAGGCTACAAACCAAAGGGTTGCAGGTTCGATTCCCAGTAAGGACATATGTCTGGGTTGCGGGCCAGGTCCCCAGTGGAGGCCACGTGAGAGGCAACCGCACATCGATGTTTCTCTCTGTCTCTTTCTTTCTCCCTCTCTTCACCTCTCTAAAAACAAATAAGTAAAATCTTTTTTAAAAATAAATAAATAAAGCAACCTTTTTAATATGTTGACTAGCAGTTGTTTCTAAAAAAATTTTAGTGGCTTACAATAACTAGCACATACTTATTGTCTTTTGGGCTTGACTGGGCTCTGCTGGACTCCGAGTGGACCTGGCTCAGCTACTCTCGGCTCCGTTCAGCACTCGTGTCTGATTCTGCAGCCCAGGGTGCAGGAGTAACCACTATGTTCTGGTGGACAGCAGATTCCAGCCACCCCACGCAATCATACATAAAGCTCCTGCTCAGAGAGGCAAATGGTGTATCTATTCACAGCCACGGGGGGATGCATGTCACATGGCCAATGCCAAAGTCAGTATGGCAAGAGCGGGGTGGTAACAAAGAACCATTAAAAGTACCTATAATAACAGTACAAGCTATACCATCATCAAAAATCTCCATTTCCTCCGAGGCTGCCAGTGGAACTGGGGCTCCGGTCTTCCTTGTTCACCTCCAGCATGAAATGGAAGTTTTGTTTTTTGCCTGACAGGGCCCTTGTAGGTCATGTTAGGTCCCTGGATCACTGGCAGTCACTGGAGACTGTCACATGCAGATCGGGGAAGCATAGATAGCACCTGCCCTGGAGCTAAAGATGAGGCCGGCCTCCCTGAGTCCATGAGAAGGGGTGCAGAGCTGAGCAAACCGGGATTTGGTGAGGAAGGAAGAAACAAAGGGATGCATTCTAAGCTGGCCGTTTTCAGTGTGTCCTGGTTGGCATGCCAATGACAAGGTTTTCTCTCTGGGACCCAAGGAGCTGACAGCATGGCGAGGGGATGTCATCTGGTTTTAGGAGGAACCACTTCCTCATTTTCTTCCCAACGACGAATGTTCCTCCCCATTTAGATGCTGCTATTTCCCCAGGGTTCTACCTTCAGGCTTCTGCTCACCTGCCTTCCCCAGGCTCCGACTAGCACCTTAGGCTAACACTGATCGACACTGATTTCCCTCTTGAGCTCCAGATGTCTGTTTGTCACTAGCCGGTGGTCATCCCCACCTCCTCCTTGTCTTTGTTACTGGTGCTCTAGTCACCCGGATGCAGAATCCTTAGAGATGCCCTAGACTGTCTTCCCTTGACCCCCCCAATCCATTAGTTACCAGGTAGAGTTTTTTCTGCTTCTTACATGTTTGTGTCCTCTGATTGCCTGGGAAGATCGTCTCTTACCTGGATTACTAGAGTAATTTCCCCAGGGGTCTTTCACGTCTTGTTCCAAGAACAAGTCACTTTCTGCTCTGCCATTACAGGGATCTTTCTAAGATATGTCTCATCTTGATACTTCCTGGCCAGAGTGGCTCCTCCCCACATTCAAGTACAGTTCACACCTGTGAGCAGAAACGTACCCCACCCCCGCGTGATCTTGCCCTTCTTGTCTCTTTAACCCCATCTCCTGTCACTCCCCCAGAAAAGTGCCCACAGTCCAGCCATACTGGGCACCCTGCAGCCCAGGCTTCTCGAACCTCCGAGCACCGTGCCCTCGCTCATCCGATTTCCTTACCCCCTTCCTACTGGGCTCACTACCTCCTAAGCTCTGGCTTCTCCACGCTCTCAACACTGCTGTCTCTCCTCTGTCATAGAAATCATCAAAGTGCACTGAATTGTATCCTTGCTTACAATTAAACTGCTCCTGGAGGACAGGGAGTTTAGGTGGGTCACCTTTGCATGCTCGGAACCTCACATGGAACTAGCACACATGTGCTGAATAAATGAAGGAGATCCCTCCCCCAGAGAGGTTCATTTATGCCCTAAAGCCATTCATTCATCCATCTACGTATTCTTCGGATGCTTATATGCACTAGGCATTATTCTGCGTGCTGGGGATGCAGCATTATTCAGTGCTGGCTGGGGTTTTATACTAGTACTCAGAGGCAGAAACAGAAATAGAACCTAAAGTATAAAATGTTCAATCCATTCGTTTGTTCCTTCCTTCATTCATTCATTGCCCATTTAATGAGCAACTACTCCCTGCCAGCTACTTTATTCAAACATTTCACACACACACACACACATACACATCAAATACGGTTTAGGGTCTGTGTCTCCTCCCCTCCCCTTATTTATCCCCCAAATGGTAAGCAATGTGAATTGCTTAGTAAATACTTGTTGAATCATAGTATTTGGACAGATGGTTAGATATGAAAGGCTGGGCATCAAGGTACAGACTTCCCCTTCAATATGTTCTGATATATCTCAACTTGTAAGAAAAAAGTTAAAAGCAAAAGTAATTGCTCAAACATCATCCACCATTTAGAGGACAATGGAACTTCCTGCTAGGTCAGAGATTTTTTTCCTCGAGCAGGGCATCCGTGAGCTTGGCAGAAGCTTCGCCCACCCAGTTCCTGAGTCCTGGAGCCAGTCACACCCTCCAGCATTTGCTATCAAGCAAAAAGGACAAGAGGAGCGAAAGAGGCTCCTTCACACAGAAGGTGGGGCCCCGCGGTGCTGGGACGGTGCGTGCGGCCAGCACCAGGGGAGCTGAGAGTCCTCTGTGGTCTCTGGGAAAGTCCCCCTAGTCTCCAGGAGAAAATTTCTGAAGTTCCATCTCCCCTCTGGAGACTCTGGCACAGAATTCTGCCTGTCCCCAAGGATGACATAACATGCCATTGTAATCCCATGGATCCCCCTCTGGGGTTTCAAATGCCCTTTATGTGGGAGAAGAGTGACTGGGCAACTCTCCCAGCCGAGGCGCTCTTTGAAATTGATGGGAACTCCATGTATAACTCCAGATCCCTCCCTAGGGCTCCTCTACTTCCCCCACAACTGTTCTGTCCTTCTTGGATGAAGGAACGAAGCAGCTAAGGCTACAAGAGTTCAGGCAGCCCTGAGAAGGAGCTCATGTATTTCTTAGAATCAATGACTCTCAGAAATGGAAAGAAACTTAATTAAGAGATTCTCAATAGCCTTTTATTCAACAGATCAGAAAAGTGAACCCCAGATGGATCAGTCTGCTGGAGCAGCAATAACAACTCACCATAGGCCATGTGGCTTAAACAACGTAATTTATTTCTCACAGTTCTGAAGGCTGATCATCCAAGATCAAGGTGTCAGCAGAATTGATTTCTTCTGAGGTTTCTCTCCTTGGCTTGCAGATGGCTACTTCTCTCTGTGTCCTCACATGGTCTTTCCCTTGTACACACATACCTGGTGTGTCTGTCCAAATGTCTCCTTATAAGGACACAGATCAGATTGAAGTAAGCTTTACTCAATGGCCTCATTTTAACTTAATCACTTTTTGGAGGTCCCATCTCCAAAAACAGTCATGTTCAGGTACCAGGGCTTAGGGCTTCAACATATGAATTAGAGGGGCCACAGTTTGACCCATAACCCCAGGGATGTTACTGGTTCCCAGGCCACCTCACAGCTGGTTTCTTCTTAACATCGAGGTCTCAGAGAGGCCCTCTCTGACCATCAAATTCAATGTCATACTCCTCTAAAATACAAATTGCTCATCTTGGTTAACAAAGCCCTAATAGGATGGAGCACTACCACGCTCTCCAGTATCACCTCCTCCACTCTCTCCCCTCCCTCCACACCCCAGACAGGCTGGCCTTTCTGTCCCTTGAAATTACATTCCAACTTCATTCTCACCTCCGGGTCTTTGCATTTGCTCTCCTCTTGGACTGACATGCCCTTTCCTCAGATGGCTTCTTGCCATTCAATTTAGTCATTAATATGACCTCTCTAAAAGGCCTTCTGTGATCAGCCAACAAAAAGCAACCCCCAAGTTATACATCATCCAACCAACACAGCTGTACTTTCTGCAGAGTGCTTATCCACCACCCCCCGATACTTTCCTCGCTACTATTTTATTCCTTTGTTAATGTCCAACTCTCCCTCCCTGCCATCCTCCGCTCCTCACCCAGAATGGGACGTGAGAACCAGGGCTTCTTCCGTCTTGTTTCCCACCATGTCATCTACACAGCGAAGAGTGCCTGATCCACTGTAGGCACTCAAAAAGTTAATAGAATATGTGATTGAATGAATGAATGAATGAATGATGCATTAGACCAGGATCTCTCAACCTCAGCACTGTTGACAGTTTAGGCCAAATAACTCTGTTGGCAGTGGGGGGAGAGGAGGAGCTGTCTCATACACTGAAAGCTATGTGACAGCATCACTGAACTATACCCACAGGATGCTGGTGGCACCCATCTCCCTCAGTCATGACAACCAAAATATCTGCAGACATTACATATGGCCCTTGGGGGGTAAAATCACCCCAGTTGAGAACCATTCACTCCACTGTGAGCTCCCAGATGGAAGGAACTGTATCCAAAACCATCATATTTACACATAGATGCTCAATAAATGTTTATTGAAGAAAGAGAGATTAGAGTTTCACAAGATGCTAAAAATAAATCAAGAAAAGTTCCAGAACCCATTCTCTCAATAGGATTTGGACACTTAGCATTTGTGAGAACTTAAGTAATTGACTTAACTTCGCCAAGTCTCTGCGTCTTCATCTGTTAAACAGAAATACCAAAAATCCCTACACTGGGACCCTGCTTTCTAAACAATAAAGTACAATACAAGTGTGTGATTAATTATTTATTGATTCCAAAGCTGTGCATTTTTACTCCACCTCTTGCTAACTCCTGCCTTAAATAACTTCAAAAGAGAACATTTCCTCCTATTTGCCAAAGCCTTGTTTGACTGTTTACCCGAACCCTGTTCTGCCCAGAAGTTGGGGGTACTTCTTGGCTTTGGTAAAGTTCTGTCCCTTCCTCTCACCTTCCCCCATTTAAGTTCAGACTTACACGCCATGTCTCCGTCTTAAACAGCTCTTAGGAGAAGATCTGCCCTGGGCAACATGGCCACTGAGTTGTTTGTGATGTTTCTACTTCAGAGTCTTCAGAAAAGGTAATTTCCACTGTAAATATTATCTTTCCTTCAGGCTCCATTGATATCTCCATCTTCCCTCAAAACAGCTGGCAGGCAATGAATCTCTCCCTCCCTCACCCAGTGATCACATTTGCAAGTCTACCTTGAGTCAGAGGAGGAGGTGGGTCTTCTATTCCAGCCAGACTGTGAGCTCTGTAGGTAGTGGGAGGGGTCCAGGGGTTTGGGGACAAGGAGATTATAACATGCTCCTCACCCTCTTCTGCCACCACATCCCAGAAGGAAAAAGAAGTTATCAAAACAGTGATCTAGGAATCATGAAAAGTACATGAATCTGCTTTGTAGATTAGAAGACAAGTCATATTTCTATGAATTCTGAAATATTATCATTTACAAGATGAGTTGTGTACTAAAGCAAAAAAAAGAAAAGAAAAAGAAAACCCACAAGCACACGCAAACACAAGCTATGAGCGCCCTCTCATGGAAGAGTCAGCCACTGCCTCATCATCGTCCACCTTCCATTCGTGGCCTCAGCCAGGGAAGAGCGCAAGGCAAACAGCTAGGGGAGGAAGGGCGCTGCTCTCATTGACACTCTTTCCCACACACAGACTTGTTGGCCCTTTCGACTGCCTGGCACAGTCGATAGTGACGTCTGCATCTGTCACAGTTTCAATCCCCCGTTCTCTTGTCTGTAAGGGTCAGGACAGAAGCCTGAGCAGCAACAACAGGCAAGGTCTGAGGTGTGTATCCCCGCTCATAGTCGCTTAGACTGTGCTGGGGTGGACCTGGGCTCACCGTGTGGCCTCTAAAGCACAGAACCCTTAGCTTCAGCTCCTGGGGTTTGTTCTAGCCATTCCCTGGGTCCGGGTTTTATCTCTGTTCCATCCTCCTCCGAACCTGAGCTTTCTGAATGAAGACTCATTCCCAACCTTGCTCATGTTGCTCTCTTTCCTGCTCAGGCCCTACTGCCCAGACTCCTAGAGTCCTGACAACCTTCTGGAACCTTCTGTGGTGGTGTGGGAGGGGGGAATTTCACTTTCAGATTAAATCGCCCTGTCCAAATACACACCTGCACACACACCGGAGAACCTGCCACGTCTAGTGCTCGCTTCAGCAGCACGTACACTAGAATTGGAACAGTACGGAGAAGATTAGCATGGTCCCTGTGCAAGGATGGCACTCTAATTTGTGAAACACTCCACATTGTGTGCAGTGCCCCCATGGCCGTCCTCACACCCTTTGATTATTAGCTCAGAAAAACTGTGAGCCAAAGCATGTTGTGTGATGCTCGACAGCAATATTGTGCCTTTTCACTATTACGCATCCATTGGACACGGAGGGGTGGATCCCCAAGCTATCCTCTGGGGCAGCGGCTCCTGCCTGTTGGTTTTCCCAGCGCCCACCTGCTCTGTTCGGCTTTCTCTCCACCACCTGGGCTGCACTGTGCCAATCCCTACGTGTCCCACACCTAAGTTCATGAGTTACAGCACATCTATCCAAGTCAAAGACCCCAGCACGCCGTATATTTGTCCTGCAGCCAGTTCATGATGATAGAAGGTACCTCGACACCAGCCTAGAGAGAATGGGCATTCTTACCCAGAAAGCTGTTCAATTCCAACAAGGCAAATCTTATCACGTAGCATCCAATGATAAAATCTTACACAGAATCATGAAGAGCGTTGCTAGAATAAGGATCACAAACACAAACACCTCCGAGTATCAGGAAGATGAGTGATCGAGTGGTGTGGGTCAGGCACATGCCCACCAGATGGTTGACTTTCCGTGACAAGTCAGCTGGGCTGCAGTAACCAGATATTTGGTTAAACATTATTCTGGATGTTTTTGTAAAGGTGGTTTTTTGGATGAGATTTACATTGAAATCAGTGGACTCTGAATAAGGCAAATTGCCTTCCATAATGCAGGTGGCGCTCATCCAATCAGTTGAAAAAAGACTGGGCTCCTCCCGGCAGAAAGGGATTCTGCCAGCTGACTGCCTTGGGACTCCGACACCAATTCTTTTGGGGGTCTCCAGCCTGCCAGCCCATCCTGTAGATTTTAGACTTGCCAAGCCCGCACAATTCTGTGCACCAACTTTCTTAAAATAAGTAAAAACACACACACAACCTTGTTGCTTCTGTTTCTTTGGAGAACACTGACTAATTCACCTGCCTCGAGACACCAGCTATTACACAGATCCAGCTGATGCTGTGGACCAGACAAAAGTGTTAGACCACTACCCGTCTACAGGCCAGCAGTTAAGATGCCTGAGCTAGAACTGAGACAGAGATAGAACCAGTGTTATTCTTAGGCAAAACTGTGGCATCTCTCCCCATCCAACTCAGAGACACCGTCCCCTCCTGCGCGCATAGCTCCTGTACACTCACACTTCCCATTCACTCCCTCTCCTTAGCCACTGTCTCCCCACGCCCGCCCCCCCCCCCATCCATCAGCACTGGTTCAGGAAAGAAAATAGCATAATATTTACACAGGTCAGGAACATAAACATCACAAAAATTTCTGTGTCGTAGATACAATGATTCTCCCAGGTTTATAGATAAGGAAGAAGCTGAGATAAGTTCAGTAACATGCCCAAAGTCACACAGTAATCAGAGGTGTGGGCAAACAGACCCTGGACTCCCTGAGACCAGAGCTCAAGGCCTACCTAGATGGCTTAGTGAAGACCCTCTAAAGAAAAATCTCCACTTTCATAAATGCAGCCTGGTTTGTTCATCTCTGAAAGAGATAGCATCTGCCTTCTGCCACAAGCCAGCGGTACTGTCAGTGTTCACTGCAAAGCACAGGCAACACACACACATGGAACTTGTTGGGTTGCTCTGGCAGAACAACAACTGAGCACCCTCCACATAGCCAGAGCAGTAAATCTAAAGCTGAAGTCTAATGCTGATCACCCTATTTAAACCCTTCCTGTGGCCTAGGGACCTCCTGCTTCTTGTCAGTCTTTGCCCCGGTAGCCACATGAGGATGAATCTTCCGATGGAGTTGAAGTGGCCATACCCGAGGGGAAAGTAGCTGATGCAGAGGCCGGGCACCGGGCTGGGCCAGGGAACCCAAGCAATATGGGGAGATTAGAAAGAGAAGAGTGTGTGACCGTCTTATGTTGTCCACTGTGTTAGCTTAGAGAGTGGAGTGCGGCCTGGCTTCTCCATGACTTCCCCAATCTTCCACATGTGATGGGACATGTTCTTTCCAGGCAGATAAAGCCACTGAGCTTTGCCCCGCATTTCCCGGAAACATGGGTATGGAGAGGGCCTCTACCTCACTGTCCATGAAAAGGGTACCCGCACCCAAGCTGTTTCTCAATCTGACCTCATATGGGACATCGAGAGGCCTCCAGGTCAGCTCTGGAGTGAGTTTTGGCTAGAGGGGGATCAGGTCTTCTGCCAGATCCTATTCTTGTGAGAAATCAGTTAGCCCATTCTGACCAGCCATACAAAATCGTCTGTAATAAATGTTTCCTGAAAATGTCAGGGGAATTTTTCCATCTTTCCATGCGAAGGTTATAAGAGAGTCATTGAAGCACAGAATCAGTCATGCAAGCTGTGGAAACCAAATATCTGATCAAAAAGAAAAAAGAAAAGAAATGCCCAAAGCTCTGTTCCCTTCATCTAAGTTCCCTTCTAGTTGTTGCAAAGGTCAAAGATTGATTTCATAAATCTGTTTGATATGTTGAGATGAGACTGCTACAAAATCTAATTGCTTGGAAAAGATGACTTGATGGAGATACTCAGTAATAAATGCAAACTTGGTAATATCATCACTTTCATCCCCAGAAGGGTGCCTGAGGGTCCGACTCTGGGTGCTGGGAGGGAAGTTCTGTGCAACAGGAGGAGCCTGACCCCCTTGAGGTTAAGTAACGTATTTAGGGGACTACAGCCAGTTATGAGCAAAACGATCCTGTATCCTGATATCAGTGTCATTTTTCTTTTCTATGCACCAGCGATCTTCAGACTGGGTGATAGACACATGACAACCTCCCAAGGCATAGACAGGCACAAACGAAATCGTTTTAGAGGAAACGACTTCCAGGTCTACAATGAGCAAATGCTTATTTTTTTATATGACGGATGTGTATCAGAAAGCAAGCCAATTCTCCTTTCCCAGCCCCCTCCCCCATTTTTCACCCATTCTGGGGAAAAAAAGACCCACTTTTCAGCCATAGAATCCCAAGGTACCAATCAAAATTTTGATATCTGCAGAGCCACTATAAGGGAAATATAGCCTCACCTCTATTTATCACTTAGAGAAGCATTTACAATAACATTTTACTTTCACAACTAAAATTTATTAAAATGCATAGCGTATACACATTTGTTATTTTGATCAATTGTGAAGTAATAATAATTATAATGATGACTCAATCCAAACAAAATTTGTTTTATAACTCGGAACTTTGGAGTTGCAAGAAATAATTATTTTTCAATGCAGAAACATATTTTTATTGCCAAAAAGTTTTAATGGTTGATCAATAAAAGATCTCCAAACATGAAAATATGTTACAATAAGAAAAAATTCTGTGATGGAAGAATGAAAATGTGATTTTTAAGGTAAAAAGATGTTATACAGAATTTTTACCAGTGCCTGGGTTCTTGGATTCCCCAAGATAGAAATCGAGAGGAAACCCCAGAGCAATTTCCAGACAGATTTTATTAAGCTCATGCTTGAGCACACAGAGGAAAGCAAAGTCCTCTGAACTGGCTCAGGGCAGGCTGGGCTCGGCCACTTTCGTAAGCTGGAGACAGAGTGGATAACGTGACAAAGGGGTCTTGTGAAGGGTTCAGGAGTGGAATTTTCCACGTTAGCATTCCTCCTTCCTGCCGCGTTGCTTGGTAACTATGTGCACGCCTGCCCCTGCGCTGTGGGGGGGAGGGGGGGAGCAGCAGCCCTCATTACTGCCACCCTAGAAAGGTCATGTAACCGGCAGACTTCGATCAAAGGCGCATGTGGATCAGTAGTTTCAACGTGGGCAGTTAGAAGAGATAAAATCAGCTGCCTGGACTTTCGCATAGGGAGCGCAGGGGTGGTGACCTTTGTAGGTCAGCTTACGTGGCGTTCCTTCTGACCCCCTAGTCTCACCTTGGCTTCCTGGCCACCCAGTATTTTTCATTCCTGTACCCAAGAACAATTTTTTGCTGTTAAGTAAAAACCTGTTCATGTTTCTTTTTTT
This sequence comes from Micronycteris hirsuta, assembly GCA_004026765.1. Taxonomy (NCBI): domain Eukaryota; kingdom Metazoa; phylum Chordata; class Mammalia; order Chiroptera; family Phyllostomidae; genus Micronycteris; species Micronycteris hirsuta. The sequence goes on from PVJI01000153.1 coordinate 130,872, forward strand.
TTTTAATTAGATGACAATGGGTGTCAAAAGACTATGGAATCTATATGCCACTGGATTAATCTAAAAAGTGATGTATTATTTTATATTTAAATTTCCAATAATATGATATAGAAGTTTTATCCCTTGCAATTATTTAAATTTATGAAGAAAAAACATAGGTTAACTTAAGGAACATATAAAGGGGTACATAATCTTTCAAAATACTTTTAGGGCATAAAAGAACAAAGACCTTAGCTATGGTAAAATTGGTTTCGTTAAGCATTCAAAAACCTATCCACGATGTTCAGTGAGGACTTACTGTAGATGTAAGCTTGCCGGTAAAGAAATGGCCTTCTCAGAGTCTTCAATATGCTAATGTTTAATTAAAATCTTTACTATTTCTCCAAGTACATGTGCTTATGGGATCCCTGCCCCTGAGTACACTTGCCCTTGCAAATCCTGCTGGCTTTCCCGGCAGCCTCTGGAGATGCTGGGACCAACTTCTCCCCAGGCCTTTGCTCATGCAGCTCCCTTCCTGGTGAAGGCCCATCTACTTTCTCAACTCCTCTCTCTGTGGGTCCAAAACTTCCCCACCCTTGGAGGTCTCGCTCCTCACCTCTTTCATGCAGCCCCCCTGGAGTCCCCCTCCCAGCCCAGTCAGAGCTGCTCTCTCTGCTGCCCACTGCTTCCCTGTTAGAGTCCTCCTCATGCTCTACGATGTTTACCCTGCCACCCACGTCTTCTCTCCTCTGCTAAATGGTAAGGTTTCTAAAAGCAACCACCAAATACCATTTCTCCTTGTAGCTGCCCCCCCAAACTTAGAGTATATGCTCAATGATTTTTTTTTAACTGCTCATGATGGACACTTCAAAGCATACGTCAACAAAGCTGAACTTCTAATGATCTGACTCACACATATGGTCTGGCTTTTCCATTTATTGGATGACCCTAAAAAGTTGGCAATATTCAACACATGCTGGTATGCCACATCAAGGCCAACTTTCTTTGAGCAATCACTGGCAGGTAATGCCTTGGAATATACGTGAAAAAATATATATATGCATTGCCTCATGACTTTAGCATTATATGTTTCTGGTTAAGACGTAATTTCATGAATCACAAACCTCTTTCTTATGGCACCGGTAGCCACCATACACAGTGTCCTAATGAGGAACTGTCATTTGAAGCAGCAACAAAGGCAAGATCAAGTTCTCACCCACACTGAGTTTTTGGAACAGTTGGGCTTTCTGCGAGCCAGGTTGACATGACGGAGAATGTTTATTCTGGCCCTGACCACCAGGTCTTCAAACGGAGGGGCTCATATTTTCCCCTGCCCTTCAATCCGTGTAATGGTTTAACAAAGGCTCTAATTCAATAACGCAGTTAGCATTGACTGAGCAGTAACAGTATGCCAAGCACAATCCCTGTGCCTGCTAGTTGCTTTTTAAGAGGGGCAATTCCAACCAAAATAGTCATAGAAACAGATACGCAAAAGGCCCGTGTGGAGAGGCTGTCACTTGTCTATAATGACCATTTTCCCCTTCCTCATTAGAAATAATATCCCAATTTTATTGGAGGCAGAAAGGCACTCAGTAAAAATTCCAAATTTCCTGGCCTCCTCCTTTCAGTTAGATGTGGCCATGAGACTAATTTTGGCCAAAGATGGTTAACAGAAGTGTGAGGAGCTTCTAGAAGGATTGCTTAAAAGGAACTGACTTAGCCAGGAATTTTATCCCTTTTGACATTCCTCCCATTCTCTCTCCTTATACCTGAGATGCCGGTGAAACAGCTAGCATTCCAACAGCCTCATCAGACTATGAGGCGACCTTGGAGCAGAAAGATAGAAATAGTCCTTGGCTCCTGGATCATTCTACACGGCCACCATACCAGCTCTGTCACGCCTACCTCTGGTCTTCTCTTACCTGAGAAGATAAAACCTTTCAAATAAACAATAGCTTAATGGTTTCTGGTATAAAGAGCCAAGCCAAATTCTTGGCCCTTAAACTTGGCAGGTTGATGGTCCATTACACCTCAGCCACACATTAAAGCAAATCTCAGACAAATATTGCCTGCTCGCAGGAGTTGACACAATCTTCCCTCTGCACTCTATCTACTTGAACTTGTTCTTTTACTGTATGCTTAGATTATTCCTTTCCCCTCCCAGCTTTGATAGCTGATTCAGGCCCCTTTGGGCAGCCCTCTGGGTTCACTTGCTGAGTCCTAGATTTCAGCCTCCTTCACAATTCTTTTCTCTACGTGCTGCCTTGGTTTGGGGTCCCCTATGGACTAAGATGAGAAAAACTCTCCAGTACAGCCTCCAGCACTACAAAAACCCCAACAGAAAAGCCAGAACTTTGGCCTAGACACCACTTTAAAAAGAGAAAATCTAGAGGCCTATGGAAGGAGAGGTAGATGATGTCAGAGTCACACAGTTGTACAAGTTGTGCGCTGCACCATTCCATGGGGCCCCATTCACATCACACCCCATCACGTGTCCGTGCTTGTCTGTGCTGCTCAAGTAGCCCTGCACTCGCTGTTTAGCAGGCACAAGTCAGAGTGGACCTAGCAACGCTGTTGGGCACACTGACCCATCGGGCAAGGTGCCACCTGCCTGTGGCCGGGATTCCCTTACTACTAACAACAGCACATCCAAAGCACCTGGGAGGCTACCACAAAAGATACAGCTCGGCTTTCTCTTTCTCGCGCCGCTATAGATCAGGGAAGCTGATCCATGTCCTGTCCCCCAAACTGAAAAGAGATGGGTACAAGCAGTTGTAAGGTGGGACTTTGAAGATATTCACTATTGCCATAGTGATAATGATGAACATGTAATTCTTAGTGATAATGATGAACACATAATTATCGTAGCACATTCATCTATGTTTTCTCATTCCGTACTCACCACCTGCTCTGAAGTAGACGCTGTTATTAGTACAATGCAAAAGATGAGGGAGGGGAGACCCAGAGAGAGAGCTCACTTTCCTAAGGTTGTGCATCCAGAAGAGGCAAAGCAGTGCTTAAGCCCAGGGCCTCTGGGCCAAAGCCACGTTGCTTCTACCATGCGCTCACTCGTTAGTGAAGGCTAATCATTCTTCTCATACCCATTTTATCCTTAAGCAAACTTACAAAACCAGATCACTCATGCACCTGTCCAAGGAAAATGGTGGAATCTACGTTTTGAACCCAAATGTCTTCAACTCTATTACTTATCCTCCAGACTAGGAGATTTTTAAGAATGAAAGTGGCTTCTATCAATATGGCATCAGGACAACAGACTAAACTGGGATTTTTCCAGCCAAACCAAGTCATAGCTGTTCCTCCTTTTGGCTGCCTAATGGTACCCTCTATCACCCTCTAACACACAAAAAACATAAAGCCCTAGAAAGAGCCCATTCATTTCAGCAGCATCTCCCAGTGAGAGCATTGACGCATTCCTGCTTCCTAGGCCCCTGGTGCCCTCATCATACCTGTTCTTTTATGAACCTGTTTTCTCATTCTTCCCATTAAGTCTGTGAGCTACCTGATGCCATTGCAACGAACTCCTTTTCTGCTGTTCAAAATCCTACATGATGGAATGGACATAAGCTTTAGAACACGTCATTCTGACTCTGAAGTCACTAGAATAATTTCAAGTTTGTTTAAACCAAGCTGAATCATGAGGTCCAATGGAAATTCAGTTGTGCTCCTAAAAAAAAAAAGCCATAAGAAAAAAAAACACAAATGGAACACATTATGTTCCCTACCAGTAAGGACAGTCTAGGTTATACACAAAGGCCTATTTCTTGCTCAGCCTACGTTTTCATCATGAGTTGGCTGAAGTTTCTGCTCTAGTCTATCCTCACCTAGGGTATCGGCCAGAGAAGAAAAACAACAGAAAGAAATCAATAAAACATATACATAGAGAAAAAGAGGCTTATTTTAAGGATTTGGCTCACATGATGGTGGTGAGTCAAATTTAAAATCTGTAGTGCAGGCCAGTAAGCTGGAAATTCAGATAAGGTTTGATGTGGCAGTCCTGGGTCTCAATCACACAGGGCAGCAAACTGGAAACTGAGGCAGGGTCTCTCGGTTACAGTCTAGAGCAAAATCTCTTCCTCTGTGGGAAACCTAAGTCTGCTCTCTTAAGGATTTCAACTGATTGGGTAAGACCCATCCACATTATGGAGGGCAATCTGCTTTACTCAAGTCTGTGCACATGTTTTTGTCCAAATTTTTGAGGGAAAAATAAGGATGAACACTTTACATGGATATAATGATTACATACCATGGGTATAATAATGGGTATAATAATCCCATGTATAATGCGCACAAAAGCATGGGTGTGCATTATATACAGCAAAATACAGTATATGTTCATTGCATCTAAAACATACCTTCTTAACGACATCTAGACTACTGGATCAAACAACTGGGCCCATAGGCTGGCCAAACTGACACATAAAATTAACTCTCACTACCAGGCTAAAAAACTAGTCACCATTTCAAACGCTGCCTGTCATTACGGCAGAGGGAAAGAGAACATGACAAATCACCCTGGCTCTTAACGTTTTCTCCCAGAACGGACCGATATCACTGTTGCTCACACTTCATTGCCCGTAGCCAGTCACACAGCCCTGCCTTATCGTAATGGGGTTGAGAAAGTGCAGTCCTGCCATGGCAAAGAACAGAATCAAAATACTTATGAGCAAGCCCTGGCTGGTATAGCTCAGTGGATTGAGCGCGGGCTGGGAACCAGACGGTCCCGGTTCGATTCCCAGTCAGGGCACATGCCTAGGTTGCCGGCCGGGTCCCCTATGAGGGCCATGTGAGAGGCAACCATACATTGCTGTTTCTCTCCCTCTCTGTCTCCCTCCCTTCTCCTCTCTCTAAAAATAAATAAATAAAATCTTTAAAAAAAAATACTTATGAGCAGCCTCAGAATCGTATCCTCTTGGTTTTCAAAAAGAGTTCCATTGCCCTTGGTCCTTTCCTTCCTAACTGTGCTAGATGAAGCTTCATGCTTTTATAAGACACAGAGATTCCCTTGAAGGGATACTGAACAGGGACAGCCGTTAACATAAGCATATCTCTACACTTCTTATCACAGGGCTCTCAGCCCCCAAGAGTCTAATCAGAAGAGGGTCCGTGCGGTTTCTAATTGTCCACTGGGAGAAGTAGCAATACTTCCTACCCGGCATGCATATCATTCTGGAGCCTTCCAGTGCATTGAGAATCCTCTGAGAAAGGAAATGGGGCAGATGGAAGGGGCACCTGAGTTACAATTTCCGAAAGGTTTTTCAAACATCTCTGTCCAGCTCTAGGAACTGTGCCAGATTTTCCTCCTGAGTTGCCTACAGGAACTTTCACAGACAATTGATATGAAATAAGGATCTATCTCTTGGTGTGCCGCCAGCTCAGAAGGAGACTCTTTCCCACCTCCTGCTTTCCAAAGGTAGATTGTTCGATTTGTTTTATCCTGCTGAGGCAGCAAAGCCTAATTAGCATTATTGTTCTCAAGTAATCTACGCTTCTCTTTAAAAAGAAAAAGGAAAAAGTCTACTCGTTACAAAAGGTCTGCAAATGCAGGGCTAGTTGTTTTTAACCTGACCCCTTTGTTGGCAATGGTGGCCTTGATAAAGAGAAGAGTAGATGGAGCTGATTCTGGGGCCAGTGTGATAACAGGCCAATAAAGTCTCCACTTCCTGTGGGCGCCTTGAAGATTGAATGAGCTCATGCTGTGAAGGGCTTAGCAGAGGGCTGGGCCAGCTGGTACCCCAACCAGCCCCTCCAGGGAGCAAATTTCTGAAAGTTTCTTGGTCTCTTAGCAAAAACATACCCTTGTTGCCAGGGGTTAAAGCCATACCCTGGGAACAGGTAAGATGGGGTGCCCCACCTGAAAAAACCTGGCTACAGCATTCTACTGCCTTCCCCAGTAGGGCCAGTTCCTGAATGAAGTCACTGAGCCATTGTTAAGATGCCTTTGCAAGACCTTGAGAGTCAGCTTTTCCCTAGAGCACTGGCTGGGGCTGGGAACTGCAAAATTTGCCGGTTGAATGGAAGCTTCTCCAAGCAGGTGCAACAAGTGTAAATGTTCCCAGAGTGTGAAGGAGGCCATGACTAATTCTCACTTCATACACCCAGGAGCCAGGCCAAGCGTCAAAAGGTTCACTTCTTCCTGCATCCCACTACAAAGCAAAGGCAGGCATCCCCTGGAGCAGGAGCCTGGGCATGAAGTCAGGGGTGAGAAGTATTATCTTAGTGGTATGGAGGTAATAATAGCAATAGTTACAACAAGAGTGATAACCAACACTTACTGAGCACATCCTCTGAGCCAGGCACTTTGCATAAATAAAATTAACTCATTTCAGAACTCAGAACTCAATAATAAATATTACTCCAAATTTACAAAAGCAAAGATATTCAGAAAGGTTAAGTGTAGGTGGATGTAGGAGGCAGAAAACTACAAAGAGTTTGCAAGAGCTATAAAATGAAGTACAAAATGTCATGCATTAAAATACAAGCATTTTTACCAGAATTGACCACACGGACCTGAGATTCGTCACCACACAGGGACCTTCCCAGTGGTGTCTATAACGTATCAGAATAAACTGCTCAAATGAGCAACTCTAAAAGCCATCGGAGAAGTTCAAGAAAAATGCTGTGGTTTTCAGAGAGAATGTGTTCAGCGGGAGAATATCAGAGAAGGTTTGAGGGAAGAGGTCACCTCTGAGACCCTGAAGGACGGGCAAGGTCATTGCCACTTAAGGGAGCAGGGAGAGGGAAAGCAAAGGGGAGGGCAAAGAGGGGGTAGGTCCGAGGAGGAGCCAAAAGTGGATTCCAGGAGATTCCAGGACAGATACTCAAGGCCGCAGTAGACTCTGAAGCCCCTTCCACTTCATCTCAGTCTTTCCCTTTATTTTGTATACTGAGCTTCTACATACAATCTCACCTGAAGAAACGGTTTAGTGTCTGGTAGTTTCCTTTTTAAACCATGGTGCCAAAGCGTAGACTAAGCACAGATGAGGAAGCGGAGACCCAGCAAGAGCGGAACGCTGGGAGACGAGCGCACCGAGCTTCAGTCTCGAACATCAAGTCCACCGCGTAAGCGCCGCCCTCCCCACGCCACGCCCCCAGCAGACATCACCGAGACGACATGTAATTCTTTCCCGCTCTCCCCTGAGACTCAGAATTCTTTTAAACCAGTACCCCAGACATCAGAACTGGCCCCTCAGAGTGCTGAAAAGGGGAATATGGGCCTTTCTATAGATCGTGGAGAACCTTATATTTTTTGAACTGCTGCCCCCAAAGGTTCATCCACTTCTGAATAATGATATGGTGATGAGGCTCGGAATCCGTGGCCAGGCCCCACCTGTAGGCAGATCTTGTCTCGAAGAAATCTGCATGGGTGTCTTCCTGGGTTCCCTGATCTTCCCTCCTATGAGGTCTAGATCCCCAACAATAAGTTAACCAGTGGAATAAGAAGTGAGAGGGTACTTTCAGAGTGTCTGGAACACTAATCTGGGAGAGATTCTTTCCCTTAACACGCAGTGTGAAATATTCCTTGGTTTATTCCATTGGTGCCAAGAAATGTGGGGATCCAGGGACGGGGTGGAGTAGAAGCATAAGCTTCACGGTCCGGAGAGGGCAGGTGATGGGGTGAGGGGCCTTGTGGACAAGGGGCAGGAAGCAAGGCGATGCCAGCAGTTCTTTCGGTAAGAAGAACAGGATCAGGAGAAATAACATGTCTCTGCTATACCTAGCTGTGTGACCTTGGGCAAGTCACTTCACCTCTCTTAGCCTCACACCTCTCCTTTATTCCTTGGAGATAATCATTTCACCTAGCATCCCACCTCATAGGATTTAGAGGGGACATTTGTTGGTTATTTCATTCCCCTTCCTTCTGTCAAGAGCCCTCAGATTTTGCTTGGGAATTGGCCTTCGAAAAGCTGTCCATCAAGAGGCCTCAACACCCCCCTGGTCAAGAAGCCCACGTGTGCTGCAGGCTGAGCCATGGGGCCCAGGCATGGGGCCCTGAGCAGAGTAACATCCAAGCAGAAAACACTCGGAGACAAGGCAGGGCCAAGGCACAGCCCCGGAGAGACTATCCTTTCATTCCTGCACCCTCGTCCCCAGAGAAGCTTGGTCCTGTCAGCGAGCAACCCACCTGCATCTTTCCAAGAAGGCCTCTCAATGCTCAGCTGAGGCAGAGTCGCCAGGAGCCTGGCTGATACAGGCAGCATCCCGTGAGGAGAGGATGATGTGGAAAAGTGCTTAGAGAATGTAAAGGATGTATCAAATGCTAGGTGGTATTTTCCAGAACATGGCACCGCATCTACCGCCTAATGGCCTCATTAAATGACGGTTGGACTGAGACTGCTGAGTGTGCCTTCTGTTCTTGGACACAAGCTTCAAGAGGCTCCCGCAGCCCTTTCGCATGCTCCTGGAAAGAGCTACTCACCACTTCTCCTTCGTGTCAGCTGTGGGGCACTGGGCACCAAGCCACTGGGACATTATTATCACACAGTGGTCAAAGGCCTCTGTCTCTTTCCTCCCTCTGCTTTACTCCCATTATCCCAGGCGTTTCCTTGGCAGAATAATGTGAAGTAAAAAGCCACGGGGGCAAAAAATACTTTCATCCTCAGCTGGCAACAAAAGTCTGTGGGATTACAGAATGAGCGGCAACCAGATGCGTGCAGGGCTTCGCTACACACCAGCTGTGTGACCGGCCAAGTCCACTTGCCCCCTGGACCTCGGTTTTCTCTTCTGTCAGATGCCAGTTTTAAGCAAGAAAAATCTCTAAGGATTCCCCTTGAGCTTATGGCCTATGTAAAGACTTGCCCCACCTGGTTTTAATGCCCCCGTCTTCTGCACCCCTTCTGCATCTTTAATGCCAAGGAACCACGCACCCCTTCTCTGCCTGTTCTGTTTTGGATCTACGCCCCCACTGCTACAACTTCTTTAAAGTCCACAATGCCAAGTACATCACATTGAGAAGAACATGTATAACATTCTCCTTAAGGAAAAATATGAGACTGTAAAAGAAATAAAACCTCTACAACAAAAATTAAATCAAATGATTTACTTAGAGATCACAGGGAGAAATAACTTCGTATCAGACTTTATGGCAGAAAACACATAACTGAGAATATCCCCAAATGCCTGCAGCACGCTTGCAAGCTGTTCGAAACAGAAGAGGCGCTGTCCCACAGCACAGCAGCACAGTGTTAAAATAGTAACAAAAAAACGAAGCTGCCCGGCATTTCTCACATCCATCCATCCCTGTAAGGGTTGCTGTCAAAATCAATCATTCTCCCTGTCTCAACAAGCCGGTTGCCCTAGTGAGAACCACGTCTTCGGTTCTGGTTTCTGGAGGAAGGAAAGCACTCAATTTTGAGTGTCCTCACACTGAACCGTCCGCGAGGTTCAGGCCCCCTGATTTTAGAGAGGAAGAGAAGAAAGCTGGAGAAGATGGAGTATCTTCCCTTCACGAGATCTGAATTTCAGGGCTTCCCATGTGAAACCAGAGCAACCTCATCACCAGGCCGGCAGCCCTTCAAAATCCATCTTCTCTGTTCCCGCGACAAATGCCTATGTCAGCACCGGCAGAAACAGCGGGTGTGCCGGGAACAGAGCGGTCCTGGCCTCACGAGGGTGGGATTCGCTCCAGAAGCCCTGATGGTAAACGCTGTCATCAAGCACGGGGAGAGCAGAACCAGAGCTGAGCAGGGGCGCATGTGCTGAGGTTGGCGGAGCTGGGGCCCTCTCCTCAGGGCTGTGGCCGGGAACCCAGGACCTTCTGAGGGCAGAACAGGATTTTCCTTTGCGTTTGGGTCCCTCTAGTGGAGCGGGGATGGTGCACTGGCTCAGTCTCCAGAAGGAGGCACATGGGGAGACAGAACTGCTGAGGCATGTTGAATCCAGAGGCTAAGAACTTGTGGCTGCCTTTCCCACCACCCACCCAGGGTACAGGCTGCCTTCTCTGCAGCCCAGCAACCAACCCACATGTAATCCACTCCTACTGTCTACACAGCAATGGAGGTGCGGGAGGAATCTGGGTGTCTCTCAAGGTGTTCATAGTATGGGGGAGGGTCTGCAATGCCAGTAAGCATAGAATGATTAGCAAACACTACACGCCATAGCTAGTAAGTGTCAGACATGTACAGGAGGTCATGTTATCATGTTATCATGTAACAGCCAGAGGGAGAGCCTTGAAATCCGACTGCCTGGGTTCCTATGCTGGCTCTTCTGCTCACTGGGTCAATGATCTTGAGTTTTTCTGTTCAACAAAAACGAGCTGAGAACCTAATGAACGAAGCACTGATCTAGGGACTAGGGATACAGCAAAGTGGAGCAAAAAAGGTTAACCTCACCCAAACCCCCATAAAAGAAAAAGTAAGACAAACCTGCCCTGTGGACCTTACATTCTCCATCTTAGGATGGATAAAAAGGGATGTTCAAATCACCTAGCCCATAATATTGACAGTTAAAAATAAAATAACCTTAGCACTTAGGCCTGGCATGGGAGAAAAGCTCAATAATGCTAGCATCTGTTATCGTTCTAATGATAGACTCCAGCATCTTTATTTTGCTTCAGGGTCTTCCCAAAGGTGTAAGTCAAAGGGGCAGCCATCCTGACTCTAGGGAAGGGGTGCTTTGCGGTTGTGCTAGGACATGAGACTGGGCTGAACACACCATGAAGGGTGCAAACTTGATTTCGTTTGCCTCCACTTTCTTTTACTTTTATATCCCATTGTTGGGATTTTGACAGAGCAATAAAAATACTCTATTTTTTCACATTTGAATTTCAAATCAGAAAGTAGGAGCTCCAGGTGGGAGTTCAGAATATTCTCACCAGTACTGAAAGGACAGGAGGATTAGGCTTCCTGTGCAGCCAACTGGACCTACCGGCCAGCCTCTGCTCCTTTGGGACTTCCTGAGACCACCGGTGCGTGATTTTGGTTTTGCTTCCAGAAGTCTCTGAAACAGGCGATAATAAAACACAGGCAGGCAAAGCACACTTAGTGGGCTTACCCACCCTGATAAGGCAGAAGAGCCAAGCCAAACACCCGCTCCCTGAGGGCAGCTCACTCCCAAGAGGAAGAAGGTGAGTGTGACTCAAATACACCCAGTTTCCTCTACCTGAAGCTCCCAGCCAGCTATGTCACCCTGCCTGGCCTGGAGCAGAGGGCAGCCAGAAACTAACCTGAGTTTCTTTAACAGAAGGAAACTTCAGAAGTGGGAAGAAATGTTCTTCCCTACCATTCCTTGGCTTTTTGCTCTCAACTCAGTCGGCTTCACTGTGAAGTCCATGGTCAACGACAGTGTGGCCACAGTCCTCTCATGAGGAGATCAGTCACCAGAATGAGAGGCTGCACCTCCAGTGCCAAATGCCACTCATGGGACCCTGATAGGGGACCTACACATCACTTCCAGAAGGCTGTGAAATGCGTCAGAACAAAACCAAACTCCAGTCAACACCAAGATGATTCCAGAACCAAGGCTAAAAATGTGCTCCCTGTCCCATTTTCCAAGTCCCAACAGGTGCAGCCACACTGTCCAAAAGAGCATATCCAAGGCTCAGCAATGAAATTAAATGACAACACTGCAATGCCCCAATAATGAACTCTATGAAGAATGATTACAACCTCAAGAACATCCCATTATCAAATTCTCAGAATAAGATACACACTCAAACATTAAATTCTCCTGAAAGTTCAAATCTAAATATGTTCAAATCTAAATGACTTGATATCCAAAAACAAATTATTTTGTCCTTAGGTGCTGAGTTTCTCATTTCCTTGCTTTCCATTATGCTGAGCACGTGTCTTTCCAGTACATGACACAGTGTCTGTCACCACAAAGACATTCAGTAACAATCTGTTTCATAAATTCATGAAATGAATAGGCATTCACTGCTAAAGAACCAACCTAGCCAATGTCCATGGTAAGAACAATCAACCGAATGGTAAGTGGTGTTCCTGTTTACCCTTCTTTCATTAAAGGTAAATATTTTAGGGGCTGCTTCTTCTATTATAATTATTAGCAAAGGAAGCCAGGCTGCTTAGCTTAACTCCTGGCATGTATTAGATATGCAGCGTTATTTGGATTCGATTTTAATTTCACAAATCTTACATTAGGTAGAGCAATGAATATGATCAAAGCCTCTAGCTCTCCAGAAAGCTAAAGTTGCTTGCTTTTCTTCATGGCAGCTTGGAGGTGGAGAGGCTGATTTTTATTTCAATATCAAAGAAAGTGAAGCCAGAGGCTTTTGCATCTGCCTGGCTCCCTCCTCTGGCCCCTTCAGCTCCGGCCTCTCGCTGTTTCCCTTGCCCTCTGTGCAGTGTGCTCCTCGCTGGCTTAGTCCCTCCGCCCTTTCACTTGCACTTGCCAGAGAAGGAGCAGGTGCTCATCTTGGCTAACCCCACTTGGCCACAGCAGTCACCCTGGTCCTCGCTCCACTTCTGGCAGCCTGTGCGGGCCCAGGCATGACATCAGGGAACCCCAGGGGCTAAAGGAAACCCTTCCCAAGTCGTTCAGATACAGTCAACCCTCCAAAGAGTCAGTCATGACATTCTGACACTTCCTGATCTTCTCCACCCAGGAATCCGCACTCACAGGCCATGCTGCCCTCTCCAGTGTCTTCAGATTCTTAACACCACACTTGCTCTGCCCATCGCTGTGGGTAAACCTCACCACTGCTGCAACCCAAGGTCAAGGCATCTGTCTCCCCAACTTTGCAGCCAGGTGGCTTCCCTGGAAAGGGCAGTGTAACCTGAGAGCGCCTGCAAGTGGAAAGCATCTCATCCCATCAGTGGGTATGAGCTTCCTCTCTTTCAGGAGCCCCACACTCTCACCAACCACCTCTCCTCCCAAACCACACCCTTCCCTCCTTTCTCTAGCAAGTCCCCTGCCATCCTTTGCCCTGGGCAGCTCTCACTAGACTTTGAGTCCATCAAGGGCAGGAACCTCCTCCTTTCTCTCCGTTTCTGTGGATAATGCACTTGATACATAAGAATCAGACAATAAGAAGTTGCTCAATGAATGACTAATGAAGGGATTGAAGAGAGGCTAGCAAATAATACTTCTTTCTCCATCCAGGTCCAACGTCATTTGAGAAACAGACAAAATCAGACCAACAGAGGCCAAAATATCACCTTTATTACTAACAACAGCTCCTGCTAGAGAATATGGATTCTATGGGAACATTTAGGAAATAGGACATTAGGAGTAGGAAACCACAGAGTTGGGCAGACTTTCCCACCCAGTCCTGGAAGTATGAGAAAACCACAGGAGGAGCAGAGAAGAGTGATCTTCACTGAGATGCTAAAAAATAGAGAAGTTGAGCTGAGAACAATTTACGACCCAAGATAAACAGCCCTCTCTGCAAAGGGAAGGGATAGGGAAAGGGCAGAATATTAGCCTGGTGACACTACCTCCATAGGTAAGGATGCACCAGCATTGAGGAAACTTGTCCCCCTAATAAATATGTACTGACCACACCAAACACTGAGAGAGCTTTCTAGTCCCTGATTCCAGGTATCACCAAGGCCAGTTTCATCTATGACTCTTCCGTGCGCCTGAAGCAATAAACCCCCTTGCTGGGAACCAAATGCTACTTCATCTGCTACCTTGAAGTCTTACTTAATATAAGGGTAGGAACTTTTAAAAAATTGAACATAGTGATAAAGATTCACAGTGTAATTATCTAGGCTTAAATCCACTGGTAGTGAATTTAGAATTTGATGGGCCCAACAGGTATGGTTACCGTGGAAATATGTCTCTGCTAACTTCCTGTACTGGGTCCTGGGGACCATTTCCTTGTGACCCATGTGAATCTCTGGCATGAGGCCAGCAGCTCAATGCCAGGGGAAGTGCCTTTGTGGTACCAACAGTATAATACTCTGGATGGGATTACATGATTGGAAATTGGCAGCATTCAGAAATTAATTTGGTCTCTGTGTCAGGAGAAACAAAATCAGATTTCTCCCCAGCACTGTACTGGCAACAAAAGGTGCATGACAAGTCCCAGAAAAATGAGACAATGAAGTTTGCACAGGGACTGCGGCAAAGTGGGCAAACACCATGGCTCCTGAGCAAGGTTCCAAGCCTGAGGAGAATCCCAATTTACAGACTCTTGACAATGGCTTCTCTGCTCACCATTGAGGTTGGCAAAAATCAAACTTGGCTTGTTTTAATGCTTAGGGAAAGCAGGTAGTTTCACAGATTCCCTTGAAGGGCAGGCTAGAGCTAGCATTTCCCAGGCATTTGGGAGCATTCACATCTCTGAACTTTGAATGACAGCTGGAAGAGGAACATCTAGGATCTAAACAGCTCCCTTGGCTCAACTTAAATCAAAGCCAGGACAATGAGACCTGCTATGTCAATAGCTCCCGCTTGAACACAGCTATCTAGGGAATTATAGACAGAGGAAAGGCTATACCCTGGTACCTTTGGGCAGTGGGCAGAGACCATTAATATGACATGCATTTAATAAAATTCGAATTAATATGGGTCACATATTCCTGTCCTTGCAGCAAAAGACTGCTGCTGTTTTTACTGCTGTCTGCCCTAGGCACACTCGTCCCCTTCTGGAACCTGGTTCTAACCTCAAATCTGTCTTGAATTCACTCTCAAACCTTTGGGCAAATTGCTCAGCCTCTCTGAATTTCCTATCTCCATCATTTGTAGAATCATCTGACAATGATAGCTCAGGACTCTTTCTCTTCTAACATATTATGCCTGCGATATGAGAGTGTCTATCACTGAACATAACTACTAGTTAATGAGGTAATGAATAGGTGAGAGAGACATGATTGAATGAATGAATACATTAATAAATGGAAGCTCATTCTCAATCATTTTTCTGCAAGAGAATTAAATCTTAATGCTCAAAGGCATCCATTGTACGTATGAATTATCCTCTATTCATCTATATGGTACTTGTTATGTGCTAACTCTGGGAGAATTGAGAAATAGCCCCTCAAATCTTTGTCTATGTTCTGTCATCCACTTGAGAAGGGCTATCTGATTATTACACAGCCAACAAACTTGTCAATGAACTAGAATTTGTCAAAATGCCTGGGAACATGCTAAGACTCCCCATCACCAGGTCCTGCACATATTATGAGATCCGGAGACCAGCCTGCCCACCAGCATGGTATATAGAGAAGAATGTGGACTCAGACACAGGAAGTCCATGGTTCTCCCACCCACAAGCTGTGCAACTCCCAGCAAATTATTTTGTCTTTTAGAGCTTTGATACCCGCCCCCCACTGTCTTAGTTTGGAATCCTCCAAACAAAGATGCTAAGACAAGTGTTCTGGTACAAAAAATTTATTTGGGAGCTGATCCAAGGCAGCATGGCATAGCATGAGTTTCTCAATTTTGGCACTATTCACAGTTCGGGCTAGATTATTCTTTGTTGTGGCAGGAGAGGAGCAAGTCTTGAACACAAAATGTTTAGCAGCAGCCCTAGTCTCTACCCACCGGATGCCAGTAGCAACCCTCACCCGCCCTCAAATTATGATAACCAAAAATGCCTCCAGACACTGGCAATGAACAAGGAGGAAAATGCATTTGACAGGGCTCGCTGAGTCTGCTGGACCCCTCTGGCTCCCAGTTTGGGGCTCCTTGCCCTCCTCTCTTCTCCAGAGGGGCAGCCCTTCTATCACTTTGCTGGCTGCAAAGCTCATTAGCATTTTGCAGACTCCAGCAAACTGAGCTTTGGAATCTCACTTGTCCCCTCAGCAAAATATCTGGTAGAAGTAAAACAAATTTGAATGCAAAGGACAGTTACATAATTTGCCCAAGTCCCAGCACATAAATGCCACATGACTCTGGTAATTCACTTCTTCCCTTTCACCCCTTTCCCTGGCAAGCTCAGGAAAGTAATTCCACAGCCTAGCAACTAAGCCCACATGCAACCTTTTGGCAACTGAGGATGCTTTCTTCACATGTGGGGAGACTGCAGCATGGCTCAGAAACAAAATTCCTTTTGCTTCTCATTACCATATTAAGGAGTCTGAGATTGTGAGATAGATGGATGGAAGGATGGATAGATAGATAGCTAGAAAGCAAGCAAGCAATAGATATTGCCATATACAAAGTCTGTACAGAATGTATCCAACCATGCAATATGAAAAATAGAGACATTCACTGAAGAAGATATAAGATACAAGAAACATTGTACACGGGACAAAGACGCCTCAGTCCCCTTCAAAGTAGGCACCTTGGGACCTCAGACAATTCTCCCAATTGCCATCAGCTACCCCATTGTATTTTCCTAAATCTCACTGATGGTCTGAAATCTCTTCCCTTTCAAAGGTGATTTTAGTTTTTGGAAAAGCAGAAGTCACAGGGTGCCAAATCTGTGCTGTACAGGGCTGAGTCACCTGAGTGATTTGATATTTCACCAAAAAACTTTGCATGAGACATGACACATGAGTGGGTTCATTGCTGTGATGAAGCTGCCACTCACCAGTTGCCCATAACTGTGGCCTCCTAAATCATCCAAATAGTTTCCACAGAGGAATGTTCAAGCTGAACGCAAAATCTGATGCAGATTCATTTCTCTGCTCTCTCAGTCATATTGAATGTAATGCCCACACGGTACACATGCTCACTCAATAGCTTCCACTGGCCCCACTGAATAGTACAGAAAAGTCATCATTGTTCACACATGTGCATTCCAGTCACACCTTGGCTGCCAGGTTATATCAATGTTGCACAAACCATTCTCTTTATATTAACAATGGCTAGACTTTTTCTGGACAGACCTCATATACACATTATTATATCATGATATATAAGTTTATATATATACATGTGTGTATATATATATATATATGTGTGTGTGTATATATATATATATATATATAAAATTTAAATTGTACCTCCAAATGGTCACCATTTTGTTTTCAATACATTATCTAAACTTATTCATGAGCCCTGTTCCACAGGAAAGCCAGAACTCACCAATTGAAGGCTCTCCATCTCTTCCAGTGTAAAACAGCATCTTTCCTGCAGAGTCACTGGGAGGGGAAGGCTCAGTCTTTGAGGCTTTCTCTCCTGTCCAGTGCTGAGGACAGCTGCCATCTCACAGGGACTAGGGAGGAGCCTGGAGAGTCTTCCCTTGGAGGTGGCTGGGCTGGGCTGGACCCCGGGAGCCCACCATGGATGTCTCCTCGGCAGAGGGCATCCCTTCCCCTCCTTTGAAGCATTAAGCGGCCACCACCTCCTGAAGTCTGTGCTCATGGCCATGGGCCTCCTGGTGAGAAGTCTTCAGATCATTGGTCCTGAACTCAAGCCTCTGCTGGTTCAGCAGTAATTTCAGCTTCTACCTCCCCCGTACTTCGTTAGATTTCTAGGTCTGTCATAGGAAATCACCAGAAACTGGCTGGCCCAGAACAACAGAAATGTATTCTCTCATGGTTCTGGAGGCTAGAAGTCCAAAATCAAGGTATCGGCAGGACCACGCTAGTCCCAAAGTCTGAGCTGGAAGGAAAAATCCCTCCTTGCCTCTGCCGGCCTCAGGTGGCTCTGGTCTTCCTGGGCCAGTGCAGCATCCCTCCGATCTCTTCCTCATCCTCACGTGACCTTCCTCTCTCCACCTCTGTGTCTCAAATCTCCTTCTGTTCTTTTATAAGGACACCAATCACTGGATATAGAGCCCACCTTAAATCCAGTATGATCTACTTTCTAGATCCTTAACTTGATTATACCTGCAAAGACCCTGTTTCCAAACAAGGTCCCATTAACAGGTACAGGAGTAGGACTTGGACACATCTTTTGGGGCCACAATTCAACCCATTATACCTTCCAAGGGCTACATGGCTACTAGTGAGCCTTTTACTCCCCTTACCACACTGTTAGGCTGCAGAGAACCAGGAGAGCCACCTTCTGTCTTCTGTTAAGGCACCTCTCTCAGCTGTTCCTGCTCACCTCCAGGTGCCATGATGAGGCTGGACCAGGCAGCTTCCTCTCTGGCTCTGAGAAACCAGCCGCCATCCTACTAAGCAGCTCAGATTCTTAGGCTTGAGATCTTGCAAGGCACATCACAGGATGACTGGACAAGACTTGCTTCTGCTGTGAGATGCTTAAAAACTTGTCTGGAATTTCTAGAAAACCCTCCAACTGCCTGTGTCTCTGTTCTTCCTCAGACACCTTTCTTCCCTACATTTGGGCCCATCTCGCCTCCCCTGAGAGGGTATGGAAAGTGAAATGAACTCAAACTCAGAAAACCTGAGTCCGAACTATGTGACTTTAGGCAAACCATTGCTCCCCTTCTGAACTCCTCATGTCCTACTCCAACCATGAGGGACACACCCAGACCTTCAGTCTACCCACTTGAGTGAGCATGCCCTTTCTACCAGAGGAAAACCTTACTGGATACAGGTTTCACCTTGCCGTAGCTCTCGGCTGCCCCGATACCTCCACCTTAGGGAGAGACCGGCCATGTACAAGTCCCATCCACATTTCCTGAGCTCCCTACTCCTGTTCCTTTTCTGCTCCCCATCCTGGCCCTATGTGCCACAGGACTGAGCGGTTGCCTGATGGCCCAAGCTAAATACTGGCCAATATTCTTGGCTGATTATCCATCCTCTTCTAAGAGCCATTCAGAGTCAAGTTCATGATGCTTCACACCTGTCATCTCAAGCACCATGGGAAGTCCCAGCAGTACACAGCACTTTTCATTCGGCTTGTACCCCTTCTAATCAAAACAAACTCCCAGCCCGAAACTCCTCCCGATGCCTCCCCACAGAGCCCTCTGGAACTGAGACTTCCACCAGCAAAGTCCCCTTCATCCTCCACCTCTTCTCTGAACATTCTTCCTATCTTCTTTTCCTCACTAAAATTTAGCCAGTCCCTGGGGACGCTGATTCTTCCACAGCCCTCTCAAGCAGAGAGGAATTTTTTTCTCCCATAATCCTTAAACCTTACAGGGTGGGGCAGGTATCCATTTCAGTTTCCATAGCTTCTTCCAAGCAATGTCTCCTTCTTGCTCCACTAAAAGAAATAATGAAATAAAATATAAATAAGTAAAAAACACCTCATCACCTTGGAAGTTTAATTGCCCAGCTTTACCATCACTTACTCTCCCATTGCTATTTTCTCAGGACCCCCAGCCCTCCTTCGGAATTCATTGATGACTTGAGAGCCTGCCTGACTGTCCCCTCCGCAGTGCCCCTTATCATTCCTGGTGAGTGGAAAATCTCATAAGTGACCCGCTGGTCTTTCACTTCCTCGACTGCTTCACTCCAGCCATCTTTTCTTTCCCTGCACCTCAGCTACCCATTCGCGTGAAAGAAATCGGTAGATCTGTACACCAAGTCATATCAGGCCACACAGCTCAACTACCAGATGTGGGAAACTCTTACTGTGTGCCAGGCACTGATACAATGATGACTTGGTCTAGCCCTAATGAGCCTGGTGGGAGAAGCAGGCAGATGTTTACCATATGGAGAGATGAAGCACTTATCTGAGTTTGTCCTTGTAAGTGAAGGTCAATGACAGCAGAGCTACAGAAGTGAGACAGATAGAGCGAGTCAGGAAGGCATACCAGAGGAGGTACCACGGAGCAGTTTTGAAGTATAAGCAGGAGTTCACCAGCAGTATGTGAAGAAAAAAGGGTTTTATTTAGAGAGTAGCCCGTGCAAAGACACACAAGTGGAATGTAGTATGACAGAGGCTTGTACAACTAGAGTGGAAACTGTGAGCACTGAGAGATGAGGCTGGAGAGATGGGGGTGGGGATCACTGAAGGCCTCGAAATAGCACAGCAAGGAACAGGCTGAACACATTAGGAGCCACGAAGGACTTCGAGCAGGGTGTTTGAAACACCGCACTAGGTCCTTTCACATGCTTCATTTGGAGGTCAAGACCCTCCAACAATGGTCACCAGTAAGTCCCTGCCCTCTTGTACACACATGACATTCAAGCCACCAAGAGTAGTCCCTCGACTCCCCTTGAATCTTGCCTGACCTTGGGATTTGCCTTGACCTGTAGACTAGGGGAAGTGGTGTTGTGCCCATACTGGGATTACATTTAAAGATACCAGGCAGCTTCCTCTCTGGCCCTGAGAAACCAGCCACCATGCTATAAAGAAGCTCAGATTCTTGAATGATAAGATACCTCATGGGGAGAAAGAGGCCATGAGGAGGAGCAGCACCCGCCGGCTGCAGCTGAGTGAGTGACTCCCGGCACATACCACATGGAGCAGAAGAACTCCCCAGCTGAGCCCTGCCAGGATTCTTGACCCACCAGGTCATGGAAAATAATAAATTGGTGTTATTTTCTGCCACTGAGTCTCTGGGTGATTGGTTATATCATAATAGACAACCAAAACACATTCCACTTCATTTTTCAAATAACCCTATAAGCAAATATTATTCTCTCTCTTTTTTTCTACATATGAGGAAAATGATGCTCAGCAAAGGTTTAATGTGCTCAAAGGCACAGAGCTATCAGGGAGTCTAAGAGACAGCCAAGATTAAACCCAGCATTTATTCTTTTCCCTAGATATGGAGAACAATCCAAGTATTGAACTAAAAGGTTGTGTGCCGACAGCCTCTATTCTGATTGGTCTGTGTCTGTTCCAGATAGTCACAGCTTATTCTCTACTAGTTATTAAATATTTGGAATACTTCCCGTGACTGGGATCACACAATTATAAGAGGCAAGAGCACAGGCATCTTGGGAAAATGTTGGGAGTGTCTCACATTTGTAGAAAACACCCTCAGCCTTGCTTTCCTGGCCTTACCAACCCGCTTGCTTTGGATGAATCAGTACCTGAGGCTGAGGCACAGAGAGGCATCTGGTCCTCCTGCGTCTCCATGGCAAATCTCACCCACACCCAGAACTATTTCTCAGCAGGCATGTCCCATAGGCCAAACAAAAACACACACAGTAATAGGTACACATTTCCTCTCCTTTTCTACTTCCCACCTCTTTCTCACTTTATTTCATGGTTTTTGCTGTCGAGTTTATTACTTTGCAGTGCTCCTTAGAGTATTATTCTAGAGGAAAATTGCCTCATTTAATTCAATGTACTGCTCTTGGCAGTAGGTTTTCTTTCCCGTACTTGATGCTAGACAGTAAACAGGATGCTTCTATCACTCCCAGTACTTCCCGGCCTCCCCTGATGTCCCCATGGTTAAGGGGCTAACGAGTTTCTAACATGCCCCCATCATTTATGGGGGCTTAGACTGGAGCTGAGAAGAAGAGATACAGAGATTTTTGCATATATTTTATTCCACTCACACACAGAAGAAAAGGCAGTGAACCAGTTATACTCAGGTGGTTACATTCAAGTTTTTACAGGGTTGCCCCTCCAGGCTGAGGGCCTCCAAGAATAAGGTGCATATAAAGGCTTTGGTTCCATAACCCTCCCAACGACTCCAGTCAGCACCTGAGAATTCTCCGTGCAGTGCAGTGAACCCAGGAGTCTGGACTTTGAACCAGAAGGACAGGTTTGCTCTTCTCAATCCGTTCTGATAAGACTTTCACCCCCGGCTCCCCAATGGCTTGTTGGAGTCACCGGTAAGTACCTCCATCTGGCCAAATCCAGCAGTGCACTTTAATTCTCATCTCATTCAACAGCTCCACAGCAGCCGACACTATCGATCCTTCTCTTCATGAAACACTTTTTACTTTGCCCTCCGAGAAACCCCACATGCTTTATTTCCCAGATCAATCCCAGCTTTCCTGTTTGTTTGTTTTTTTTCTGTGTTGTCTCATCTAGCCCCGTGGCTTCAAAGGCAGCCAAGATACTGATGACTTCCAAATTTTATCTTCAAACCCAACATTTCCGTTATTCAAAATCTCAAACCCAACATGTTCAAAATGGAACTCTGAATTTTTCTCCTTAAGCCTGCCCCACTTTTAGTCTTCCCCAACTCAGAAGACACCACCACTCACTATGGTGTTCAGACCAAAGCCCTAGAGTATTTCCTAACTCTTCTTTCTCTCAGACTTCACCTTTACTCAATAGACTGAGTAAGGCAGACTGTCCTCCCCAAAGGACAGACTGTGGGGGCCTCATCCAATAGACTGAGAGTTGGAATAGAACAAAACTGTGGAGGAAGGGAGAATCCGCCCTTCTCTGCCTGACTGACTGAGCTGGGATGTTGGTCTTCTCCTGCTCTTCAACTTTGATTTACCGGTTGGCTCTTCCCGAGCCTCAGCCCTCCAGACTCAGACTGAATTACACCACAGGCTTCACTGGGCCTCCAACTCATGAGCAATTGTTTATATACATATATCTTATTGGTTCTGTTTCTCTGAAGAACCTTGACGACTACATTGGCTTTTTTGCTGTCCCTCGAATATCCCCCAAATCAATCCACTCCAAAAGAAGACATAGATGTGCTAACAGCAGAATTCTCCTGAAGAATCAAACCACCCGACAGCTTACGAAGCGCCTTTGAGAAGTCGACAGTTAACAAGTCCCACCTACACACAGAGCTCCCAGCCAGCTGGAACACGTCTCATTTTAAAATGCAAGCGTTTGCCCATTAACCAGACCCACAAAGAAATTCTCTAACTTGAAAAACAGAGGCCAAAATATTAGGGGGAGAAAGAAACTTGTAGAAAATTGTGCAGAAAGATAAAACATTTGAAGGAAACTATCATTAATATCCTCAGAGTAGTAGAAGTTACTGTTTTTATTGAATAAAACAATATTCTATCAAAAAGAAAACAATCATACAACAAAAGACATTTCTTATAAAGTCATGCTGTGAGAACCAGACTGAAAATTTCAGTATAAGGGTCAGAAGATAAAGTTAGGGGAATCACATAGAATGGAAAGTCAAAGAGATAGCAGGTATAATAGAAAAGAAACTTTAAAAATTTGTCTAAGAGTCCATTATCTGAATAATTAAAGTTTCAGAAAAAAAGAACATGGAAATAGAAGAGAGGAAAACACAAGAAATAATTCCAGAAATTTCCCAATACTGAAGGATATGAGTTTCTAATCTGAAGCTGTACATTAAATGTCCAGCAGATAGATAAAGACAAATCCATACTAAAATCTATCATCATGGATTTTCAGAACAATAGGGACAAAGAAACTATCTTAAAACTTTCCAAAGAAAAGAAAAAAGGTTACTCTGAAAATCAGGATGATAGATTTCTCAATAACCTCACCAAGAGGTTAAAAAGATAAGGGAGGAATGAATTCAGAGTTCTGTAGAAAAGTCATTTCCAGCCTAGAATTCTATACCCAACAAAGTTATCAATTAAATGTTAGGGTGGAATAGAGATAATTCAGACATGATGAGTCTCAAAACACTGACCTCTGCTATACTCAAGAATCTGCTAGAGAAGGTATTCATCCAAAATTTGAGACTAGGCCTCTCTCTCTCTCTCTCTCTCTCTCTCTCTCTCTCTCACTCACTCTTTCTCTCTCTGTATTTCACAATTCTAAGACACACCAAAAAGGCAGGTCAGAAAGGGACCATCTCCAGGAACGCTTCAACTCTGCTGACACCATGATCTTGGACTTCCCTACAGAACTACAAGAAATAAATGTCTATTGTTTAAGCCACTCATGCTATGGTGTTTTGTAATGGTAGCCCAAACAGACCAAAACAACCCCTAAAATTATGTAAGTGCATAGTTTTGATGAAAGAGAAAAACAAATTTTAAAGAGATCATACATCAACAATTAATTAAAAGAATGACTCTCGTTTGGCTTCCTGTTGTCATGTACACACATAGACAAAGCACCATTTGGGCAATACGTTTTGAGATGCATCTAAGTGCAAGCAAATATTTCAGGGAAGTGTTAATGATGGCCTGGACCAATCTGTCTTTTGTAAATAGTTCTCAGAAAAGTATACTAATTAGAGCTAGCCTAGGCAGATGATAGAACAGCTCATCCATCAACAGCTTGCTGCTCATCTATTGAGTATATAGCAATAGATAATCAACATTCTGTATGTGGGGTAAACAACCAAGTGTAAGATATTCCGGCACTAAAAATAAAGATTTCATTATTCAAGGACAGACACAGGACATAAACTTTGGTGAAGTTAAATGAGAGTATGAATTTATAGAAGTGTTATTGTTTAGCAGAAAGAAAAACCATGATGCACAGAAGGGATCTCAGAGGAAGGAGATTAGAAGTATGTTTTGAGCCGTGGGCTAGACTCGAATGGATGGGGGAAAGGAGGAACTCCAAACGTGGATCCAGGAAAAGCAAAACGTGATCTTGGCACCATGACAAAACTAGGGCCTTGAGACAAGGCATTGGAATGAGAGTCTGCTGACCCATCTGCAGAGGCAAAGTTCAAGCGTGGCCCGAGGAAAACCATTTATTCAGAAAAAATAATTCCACTGCCCACAGTGAGGCCAAGAATGCAGTCAGGTGTTCTGCTGGGAGGTGTCTCCATCACTTCATGAGATCAAGAAACCCCAGGGGTGGTCTCTGACCCGCGTTACAGGCCCAAGTTCCCTGTAAACAGCAGTTACCTCTCAGCAAGGTCATTAATTGGGGGCATTTCCTTGATTTTATTATGAATAATAAAAATATATTCATGGACTTCTGTGTTTTGATGAAAACATCAGGGTGTGATTTATCAAGAACACTGTTCTCCATGGGAATATAAATGCACGAGCCTAGCATTTTTATAAAGTTCAAATACATCACCTCTTCAGTGGATGAAATAAACTGAAGTGACCTCAGTTCAGAAAAATAAATAGGATAGACATGCACATTAGCAAAAATTAATGTTCTGGCATTTAGGTAGCGCCTAGATCCCACAATGAAAAATATCTAGGTCAGTGGGAAATCAGAAACATTTTCTATGCATAGCTATCACTAAAAATAGTGCATACATGGTAGTCACTCAAAAAAAAAAAACCCTTCTGATTTGATTTGTAAGTAATTAAGAGAGAAGTGGGGCCAGATATAAGAAGGCAGAAGTCATGTCATGAGGCAAGGCTGTGACCAGTTAATGGCTGTGACCATTTGGAAGAGGAGGGAGCTATATTCGCCAGTGCCCAGAAGAGGGCAGACAAGAGCTGCTTAGGTGGAATCTTCCTTAGAAGAGCACCCAGTTGGTACCAGTGCTCCCCACTCTCCATCTGCACAGACAAAAGAAAGAATCAGCCCAGAACTGATTGGTGGAGGAGGTGGAGGAAGGGTGAGGCAATGATGGGTAACATGGACTAAATCCAAATCAGATGAAGAACCAGGCCAAGAAGAATCATGGAAAAGCCAGAGAATGGAAGATCAAGACAGATTTAGGCTCAGGAACGCTGTAGCCCTGATCATGCCACTCCCCTACTCAAAAGCTCTCAAGCAATCCCTGTTTCCATAAGACAAGCCCAAACTTCTTAGCCTAACATTCATGGTCTACCTACTACCAACCCCTAACCCACCTTAAGAATCTTAGGATTCCAACCAAACCACCTTTGAGAAGCCACCATGAGGAGACAGACAGCAATACTCTCCTTTCCAGGTTGGCTTAGGTGATACAGTCTTGGCCAATCATATTATTTCATTCACTTGTCCTCAGTGATTGGTTCAGAGAGTACCCTCCAAACCAATCAAATTTCTTCCCTGGAGTTATTTTTTCCTCCCATTTGGAGTCAAAGGGGGTAGCTCTCTCTTTCCCCTGGATTTAAAGCTGCCAGTGTAGATTCTAGAACTGCTGGTATCATGTCCCTGCCCCTTCTAGGATTCTGAGAAACTACACTGGAGAGAAAGAAAGAGAGAAACATGTCACTATGCATACCCCAATATAGTTGCACTGAATCAGGGATAGGCCTGTGTTTAACAAGAACCCAACTCCAGGATCAAAAGACTGGCAGGTAAGATCTGGTTGGCTGGCTCCATGATGACAGCAAAGACCCAGCCTCTTCCTACCATTTTGCTCCACCATCCTCATCATTTAGCTCTCCTTCTCATCTCTCAAGATGATTGCTGTATCTCTGTGTATCATATCCACATTGCAGACAAGGATGAATGTGTCCCCTTTTGTCCATAAGTTCCATCTCGTGTACTTCTATTTATATCTCAATGTTCAGAAAAGAGTCACATGGCCACCCCTAGCTGCAAGGGAGTCGGGAGAGCTGAGTGTTTTTAATTGGGCACATAGAGAAGATGGGAAGGCAACTGGTGGCATCTACCACAACTCCTAAATTGTCTTGTTTGTCTATATAAGTCCACAATGTCTCCTTTTTGCTTAAGCTAGCTTGAGGTAGCTGTTTATAACTTTCAGTGAAAAATAAGCAATGGCTAATACACCTGCCAAATGCCATCCCCACCACCTGATCCAACTACATCAGAATAATCTTGCCTTCAATTTCCAGTTACAATCTGTGGTTTTTCCATAGCAGCCTGAAGAAGGGCAATCACGGTGACAGAGTTAATCTCTCTGTCAACCAAAGCAGGCAGAAGGATTCTGCAGCGTGACCCCTGGATTCTAACTCCTCTCTTCCCCACCATTTCCTTGTGGACAACGAAAACACTTAAATATCATACGCTACATCCACATGATGGGACGCTGTGCAACAATAAAAAAGAATGGGGAAGCTCTGTCTGTATGGATATGAAACAAACACTTTTAGAAAAGGTGTTACTAAGGAGGAGAAAGCAAAGTGTAAAACGGTATGTATAAGAGATGATCATTTACGTTAAAAGGAGGAAAAAACAATGTATGCATACATATTCATACCTGCCTAGAAGACCTCATATAGGGCAAGAAACTGCTGCCATCGTCTGCCTCCAAGGCGATGAACAGAAAGGCTGGAGAATGGGAGGGAGGCATTTCTCCTTACATCCTTTCCATGGTGTCCAGTCTTTTGGCATCTCTGGGCCACACTGAAAGAAGAAGAGGTGTCTTGGGCCACACATTAAACACATTGTGACACGTGATCACAAAAAAAATCTCCTAATGTTTTAAGTAAATTTACGATGTTGTGTTGGGCCGCATTCATAGCCCTCCTGGGTCTCAAGCAGCCCATGCACCGCGGGTTGGACACCCCTGCAAAACCTTTCAAATTTTGGACCTTATGAAACCCATGTGAACCCATCCGCACCCATCTGGATCCTGTGGCCCTCTTTGAAAAAGAATAAAAATACATTTCTTGACGTAAACTCATTTGTGGTTTGTGGTGGTATGCCTGGTGTTTTGTTTTGTTTTTCTAGGCAGAACAACAGGAAGGAGGAAATTGGCAACCAAGGCTGGGAAGAAAAAAGAAAAGAAAATTAACATCCATTGGACAATAAAACACAAATAATGTCTTTTTATTAATGGTTGCTTTTCTCATGTTATTCTCAAAGCATTTCCAGACCTCAGCTCATTCATTCTCATTCTTTTTCTCTTTCTCTCTCTCTTTCCTACAAGGTGTGCAGAAATGGATCTGATCCCTTTTAGCTCAGGAGCAGCCTGAAGAGCAGAGTCTCCAAGCCTGGCCTGCTCCTCCCTGGAACAGGCTGCCATGCCTTTGCTCAGTCAGATGCCTATGCCCAGAATCCCCCCTCCGCCCGCTTTCTTCTTCTCCTTATCCCCAGAAGACATTCCGACACTCCTACTCTATTGAAAATAGCTGTTTCTTCCTTTAGACCAGGGGTTGGCAAACTTTCTGTTAAGGACCTGATAGTAAATACTTGAGACTTAGAAGGCCATCCAGTCTCTCTTGCAACTACTCAACTCTGCCATTAGGGGGCGAAAGCAGCCACAGACAACACTAAAGTGATCACATCATGGGCCAGTACAATTTTATTGACAAAAGCACATGGTGAAATGGATGTAACCCCCTCATTTGGACCCTCGGAAATTTGCCGTCAGCTAGCAGCATGCTCTGTGTCACATCACCAGTTACTGTCTTCCCTAGAAGCAAACTCCTGGAGGATACAGACCACCTCTCAGTCCCCTTTGAATACCCATCCACAAGCCTGAAAATCCACTGGACTGGCCCAAGGTCACTCAACAAATTTGCCTAGGAGAGAAATAGCTAAAAGCTTCCTTTCTAGGGGTATGGCTGTCATACTTAGCACTAGTCCTTACACCCCACTTGTCCCCAAAGGGCCCTGAAAAGCAATGTCCCTGTGGGCCCCACTCACCTGGTTCTCTGCAGAGAAACTCAATCAGAGCACCTTACCTAAATGTTTGGTAGAGTGTCTGGATGGAGGAACTTTTAGTTTGTAGTTTAATAACACTTTTTTATCGCTGTTAGCTTTCTGGCCCACCTTCACTATGCATTGGTAGCAAACTAACCTTTACTGAACAGCTACTATATGCCATCCGAGGGAAGAGAAGAAGATGCTTACTTTTCACTGTATAATCTTTGGCACAGTTTGAACTTTTTACTATGTACATTATTGCTTTCGGTTTATATATATGTTAGAAGGAACCACGGAAGGTATTAGATATGTCATCTTTTAAAACGTATATTTCACTTGTGAGGTTTTTCTGAATATAATGATTTTCGGACTCCTAACAAGTATTTGTTGGCTGGCTAAGTCTAGACAAAAATAAATAGCTTTTGTTTTGAGTTTAGAAATCACGGAATTTCATTAAATTACTTTCACTTCCCAAGATTCCTTTCTGCACTAACGTTTCTATGCTTCCAAAGTCAAGGACTTCTATGTTCTGAGACTCAGAAGCCCAAAAGGGATCCAGCCTTTCCTTGGTTCCCGCCCACCACACTCCACCACACTCCTATCACCGCCTCCTGCTCAGGAAGGAGGAGTCTAGAAAACAATGAGCTAATACCAGGCAGGACTTCTGTTCTTCCGGGTCACAGTAGGGAGAGCAGCTGTTTCCTTTCAGCTCCAGGGGCCTCTCCAGCCTCCAAGGATTCCTGCGGGTCCCTGGACAAGGAGACCCCCCCCCAGAGTTTCAATAACCCCTGTCCCCTCAGCAGTGGCGGGATTGTCCAAACTTCCTGAAGCTGCGGAAAGTGCAGAGTGAAATCCCACTGAAGACTGCGTGGGAGGCCAGCTGGGCCTCCACCACGACTGCCAGCCGCCTTCAGCCCCAGAAATCTTGAAGAAAATAAGTGAAATGTGTTTTGGGGCACAGAAATGATGAGTGAAACTGCTACCCCCCCCCCCTCCGCTTAGAGGCACTGAGCTTTGTTCCCGTGCCTCCCACCCGCCTCCCAGGGTCCGTGTGTGACCACTAAGCACTTGAAAAGTGACTAGTGTAATGAGGCACTGAATTTTTAATTTTATTTTAATTAACCTAAATTTAAAAACAGATATTTGATTCAGTTATTGGAAAACTTCAAGTGTGTTAGGAACACTGTGGGCAGGCAAATCTATTTTTTCAACTGTAAATTTTATAAATTCAAAATACACATCACGTATTTTCAATGCAGATTTAGAATGCAGAATGAAATGTGCTTTAAGTGTAAAATACATGTCAGATTTTGAGCACTTAGTGCAAAAAAAAATGAATGCAAAATATCTCATTATGGTTTCTATTGATTACATGTGAAAAAGATAGTATTTTGGATATCTTGGGTTGGATAAAGACATAGGGAGGAGCCGTATTTTACAAGACCAGTCTATCCACATCCAGAACCTTAAAGAAGCTGGAGAGGCAGAGATGGGGGTTGGAGTTAGATAAGAATCTGGGGGGAAAGCTGCCCTGTCTAGCTGCCCATGCTCCCATGGGGGAGGGGCTCTGTCTTCTCACCAGAGCCTAGGCAAAGGGACTTCAATGAGACCTCTTAGAAGGCTTGAGGCGTGTTCCCTGGAATGTGGTGGGGGAGGGGGTCAGTATGTTGATGTCTGACTCACCCAGAGAAATCTAAAGGGTCAAACACTGTGGCCAACAGGTTGCAGGAGAGGCTGCCTTGAGGGTGGCTGGATTCTCCCAAGTAGTCAGCAAAGGATGTGTGAAAGCTTCCCATGACACAGAACTGGTGTAGGAGGTAGGCCATCAGATCCTGGGCTGAGGGAGAAATCGTACAGGAACCATCCGAGGGGACACAGGCTCCCCAGAGAGCCAGGCGCTGATGCCCACCAGCAACAGGGAGGGGCTGGCTGCAAAGGACCCATGAAGGACCACAGGAGATGAGCCCACTGTCAAACCCAGATGATGGCTAGGACAACCCCAGTCCAGTCAGTCTTCCCCAATCCTTTCTTCCTCTCTCCTCTTCCTCGGTCCAGGAGGAGCCAGAGAGAGCCCTGGGGGTGTGCGAAGAAGACACTGCCAGGGGAAGAAAGACAGACAGCAGTGCTATGTCCGTCTCACTCAGGGGCCAACCTGACACCTCAAGCTGGGAAGGAGAAGAAACTGTCATTTTTAGTGAAGATTGGAGGGTTGGAGACCTTACTCTGGGAGAAACCCTTTTAATTACTAAATGGAGACTACGTTTTTAAAAAGAAAGGACTGGATGACTCTTCCTTAGAAAAAAATGACCAAAGAAGTCCTGGGACTCAGCCCAATTTTACTGAGAAGTGGTCTAAAATCTACAGAACAATTTCCACAAAATAGCAGAGACCACGAATCCCATTCATTCCTTCTGCGCCCCACTGTCCCTACTGGTCCCATATGACGGGGCCGTACAAACACAGTTCCAGAAACTGGATTTGTACTCCACAAGGCATTCGAGCCTGTTCTTCCTCAAGGCTAATATATCATCGTGAAGTTTATGCCTTGGAAGAAAATATTCATCTACAAGTTGAGCATCCCGCCATATGGACCTGTGTAATTTATTCACACAGTACCCATCCAGTGTTTATTCTGCTAAAATCAAATACCCTATGCACAAATCTTTGTACACATACTTGATCTCTTCCTAAGGCTAAATTCCAGGGAGTAGAGTTGCTGGATTAACAGATGGAAGTTTTTAAGGGTTTTTATCTCTATCACCAAAGATGATAGAGATGAAGCACAGGCTCTGGAAGCGTATTTTCACTGGGTCAGACTGAGTTGTCCAGCCCAGCCCTGTGTGGCTGGGAGCTTCCTGCAATCTGAGCAGCTTCTCTCAGGTGAGTGGGGAAACGCTGAATTTGGGTGTTCCCACGCACAGGCCTGTGAGGGGAGTGAGCATCATAGCAAAATAAGCCCATTCTTTTTTTTTTTTTTTCTACTAGAAAACACACACAGAATTCATTGTGCATGACACTTACCCAGTGCCCGTTTCCCGAGTCCCTCGCAGGGTTGATCTCCTGGTGAGGCAGTGCGGCGCGTGGTCGAAAGCACAGATTCTGGCGTTAGATGGGTCGGCCTTGGCTCTTCCACGTTCTGAACATGTTACAAAGGCACGTGTTACTTTACCTTTGTGTCCTGAGTTTTCTCATCCACAAACTTTCTGTACGGCTGGATTGGGTCCCCAAATTCCTATGTTGAAGTCCCAAACCCCAGAATGTGACTGTATGTAGCGACTGGTTTTTAACGAGGTGATTAAGTCACAATCGGGTCGGTAGAGTGGGCCCTA
This sequence comes from Micronycteris hirsuta, assembly GCA_004026765.1. Classification (NCBI taxonomy): domain Eukaryota; kingdom Metazoa; phylum Chordata; class Mammalia; order Chiroptera; family Phyllostomidae; genus Micronycteris; species Micronycteris hirsuta. Next base: position 162,230 of record PVJI01000153.1, read on the forward strand.
ATCCAATACGACCTGAGTCCTTGGACATACGAGGAAGAGGTTAGGGTACAGACACACCCAGAGTAAAGACCGTCTCGGGATATGCCATCTCCGAGCCAATGGCAGAGGCTTCCAGAATGGTGAGAAAATAAATTTCTATTGTTTAAGCCACCAAGTCTGCGGTACTTTGAGATGGCAGCCTGAGCTGAGTAACGTACATACCAAATTAGAGTAATTCCTGAAAGTGCTGAACAATATGTCCGGAATCGAGTAAGTACTCAATAAAGGGTGTTGTTTGTTGTCATTTTCTGTACTTAACTTTAACAGAAAGCCTGAAGCCAGCTCAGCTAAACCAGCGGTTCTCAACTGAGAGTGACTTTGCCACCCTAGAGATACTTGGCAACGTCTAGGGATATTTTTGGTTGCCACAAACAGGGGAGTGGGGTGCGACCAGCACCTAGCGGGTAGACAGCAGGGATGCTGCTAAACTTCTATGCACGGGACAGCCCACCCCCACGATACACACCCCAAAAATGTCAGCATTGCTGGGGTGGAGAGGCCCTGAGCTGAGCCCACACAGGCATTCACCCGAGCACCAGCTCTCATATCCTGATGAGCCCCACACCCTCATTTTGTGGAATGTCACTTTTCTGTGACATAGTCCTCCCTCTGACGCCATCTGGTATACCAAACAGGTAGGTTTGGCCACACCCCCGTCTAGAGTCTAGACAGAAGAGAGGAACCTAATTACCAGGTGCACTAGCAGACTTCTACAATGATGTGGCCTTACAAATCTGTGAGGCAAACAGAATCGGCACGTATCTGTTGCTCATAGCTGTGAGAGGCGGCTCGGGTATTTCTGCTTCAAGCTGCGGGTCAGGTTCAGGTCTGCCCCATGCATTTCATTCTGAAGCCCAGGCTGAAGGGACCCCAAGAACTGGGCATGTTCTTCCCACTGCGGAAGCCCCCAGAGGGGTGAGCAGAAACAGCGGGGCCTCCTAAGAACTGTCCCTTCAGCCCACATTACAGGCCAAACCCATCTGTGGTTCCTGTTCCCTACCGCATAAGGTCTAAATGCCTTAGACAGCCTTCCAACCATTACTGGAATCAAAGAGACCATAACAAATCATCATTTTTTTAAGTCTTTAGCAGAACACCGAAGGCCTTCATCGTCCATCTCTGCCATCCCTTCAGTTTACTGTAGTTTTACTTGCAGCTTCCAGGTGGGTCCTTCATTCTATTTCACACCAACAGGGCTTTGCAGATGCCGCCAATCCTCCTGCCCCTCCCACCCAGGCTGCCTTTTCTCCACCCACACTTGAAGAATTCCTGTCATTCTCCAAGTCCCAGTTCACTGTCTCCTTTGCTGCTAAGTTCCCCAGCCCAATCAGAGCTAAATTTTTGCTCTATACTATACGAAGAATCATCCGTCAGATCACTTCTCATGTGCCCTTGTCCTCATCTCTGCACACTTAAGGAGCATTCTCAGGGCAAAAATAGTACCCTGTTCATTCTCAGGTCCCCAGCACCTAAGTAGTCAATATTTATTGAATTAATGAGTCACAAAGTGAATGGATGATTCAGTAAATGAATTAATGCATGATGTGTTCCATTTCTAGTATACATGCTTCTCATTAGTTTATTCACATGGCTAGTTGTCTCCCAAATGCCATTCTCCCTTTCTTCCTTATGAACTAAAACCTAGATTTTAAGCTGAGAACATTATAGTTCATTTCTCAGCCTCCCTTGCAGTGAGATGTGCCTGTGAAACTAAGATCTAGCCAATGATATACAAGCAGAAACATTGTATGGGACATCCTAAATGGCTTCTTAACAGGGACAAAACAGATCATCTTCCAATCCTCTTCCCTGCTGCTTGGAATCCAGATGTAATGGCAGGAGCTTTAGCAGCCACCTTGGGCCATAAGGATGAAAGGTACATATGGCAGATCATACAGATAGAAGGCTTGTGGGTCTCTGACAGTTCATGGAACTGCCTTAGCAGCCCTGTACTTTTTACCTCCAAAATTCTTTTATATGAGACAATAAAAGGTTGTATGTTTTAGAAACTGTAATTGAGCTTTATATTTATAAACAAACTAAGTAAACAAAGTAAAGCATACTTCAAGGATTCCCTGAATCCTCATGGAATGAACACATCATCTCAGTGTTATACATACACTTTCCGATCAGTGGTTCTGGCATTCCCTACACAGTCTTAAAAGACTGGAGAAAAGAAAAAAAAAAAAAAAAGCCTCTCCCATCAAGCTCAGTCTTTGCATTACTGCTTCTAACCTCTTTCTACTGAAAACAAAGGGGGTAAAATATAAAGTTTTGCCACTAAAGAAGTGCCAGGACATTTTTGTAAATTTAGTTTCCACCACCACTACTCCCCACCCACCACCCCACCACCCAGCAACAACAGGCAAATTCTGCCACCTTTCTCCTGGGCAATATTAATATGTCACACTTTGAAACCAAAGTCCTTGTGCTCTGCTGTTATTCTCCAGAGCTTCTCTAAACACCTCTCCAATCCACATGGAGGAGAACTCTTCACCCCCACACCCTCCCAGGCCTTAGCACTCATGGCCACCCTCCATCGAGTTTGCCTGCCTGATATACCCTGGCCTCCTCTGGCTGCCGTCCAACTTCACGGGCAGCCCCCCGAAGTTATCAAGCCCCAACTCTCCACCAGGCTCCCTGCATCAAGTCCTTGAATCACTTGATCTAATTCCCCTTGCCTCCACCTGCCTCGCACTAATCCAGGATCTCTGTGGAACAATTAGGCTTCATATACAGGTCATTTCTTCCACTGCCCAGTCTCCTCAAGGCCAATTGCCTCATAGAGTCATCACATGTGGCAGGGTTCAGAGAGTTCATCCAGAGCAGTGGTTTTCAGAGTATTTCTAGCCAAATATGCAAAGCAGATAAAAGAAGAGCCTCTTGAAATGGAAGGGAGTTTGGAGGGAGCCCAGAGGTCTTCCCACTCTCACTCCCCACCCCAGCAGTTTCAAGGGGCCCCTCAGAGACCCAAGTCTCTCTAAGTCTGACTTGTGCCCTTCTTCCTTCTGGCCCAGTGTGCCTCCCCCGGTGTTCGCACGAATCGTCACCTCCCTCCAGTCAGGTCCCTGAACAAAGGTGGCCTCTCCTGAGAAGCCTCTCCTGACCATTTATCTAAAATAGCCCCTGCTCCAAGTCTTTCTTTCAGGCTGCATCAGTCTTGCGTGAGCCCAGGTCCTCGAGGGATAAGACGCAGAATGTGATCAGGGGGAACATGAGTGTGTAAAAGGAGGGAACTGGGACAGACTGGGAGGGCTGGAGGGATGCAGGGAATATACGCTTCAGAGTGAAGGAGGGAGGGAGGGAAGGAGAAAGGGAGGGGAGGGGGAAAGGGAAGAGAGAGAAAGGGAGGAGGGGAGAATGAGGGAAGGGAAAAGGAGGGAGGGGTGATGGAGGGAAAGGGAGAGAGGAGGGAAGAAGACAAGGAGGGAAGAGGGAGGGTCTTAGACTACAATATACTTCTAATAAAATCTCGGCAAGACCTTTGGAGGGCACTCAAGCCAAAGCGTCCTGCCAAGGACTCCTGCGCCTCTCCTGGCGTCCCCTGCCGTGTTGTGGGAGCAGCCCCTGAGAAGCACAGTCTGAGAAAACACACAAAGGCTATGTGAACGTAATATGTTAAATCATTTTTAATGTGTTCACCTAACAGGAACAGAATACTCCCCAAAAATGTAACTTTGGCCACAAAGAAAAAGTTATTACTGTATCTCATATATCAAAAAGGCTGGAGGGAAAAGTTTCCTGGTTGGTTCACAGCTCAGATTGGGCAGGGATCTGCTTCATCCTCTCTGTGAGTCTCTTGATTTTCCCCTCATAGTTGCAAGATGGTTGCCACAGCTCCAAACATCACTCCTCACAGAACTCCATTCAGTGGCAGAAATGTAAAGAAAGGGTGTTCTCTGCATCACTCCTTTGTTGTCATGGAGGAAAATCTCTCCCAAAAATCCCTTAGAAGCTTTGTCATCTAATCCCTTTGACCAGAAAAAAAGAATCACATCCCAGAGCATAGACGCAAAGAGAATATCAGGTTTTCCAGCCTTTGTTGACAGAGGCAAATTCTGCCAACAGGTAAACAGGAGAAGGAACAGTTGTGGGTGAGCAATCAACAGGGTCTGGTGTGTACATCAGGTACAATGACAGAAAAGCATATAGCCAGCTGTAACAGTGAGAATGTGTAGAAGGACACCTGTCTCATCAGGAGGAGGATCCCTGGAGTTGATGACACCTGAGACAAACATTGAAGAACAAATAGGACTGAACAAGATGAAGATAATGACAGAAAGGATAGAGTGGACAAAGGTTCCAGGTAAAGGAACAACATAAGCAAAAGCACGAGATGGTGAAAGATGTCAGCACCCATTTAGTATTACTAGAGCCTCTAATGACAGGAGACGAGCCTTGGGAAGTGTTGGGGCTTAGTCACAAAGGCCCCCTGGGCTGTGTGTGGGAGGTCGAGATTGCCAGCTTAGAGCCTGGAGGTCAAACTCAGACTCCAGATGTGTTCTGCTTGGCAGACGCACAGTGTTTGCCTTCTGAATATAATGGCTGGAGGCAGGGCACTTACTCCCCAGCTGAGCCCCTTTCCATTGGCCTTCTTCCCTCATTTACATCATCTACCTGTTTCCTCGAGGCTTTTGAGTTTGCCTCCCTTGGGCAGGTGATGGGGGGCTGTCAAAGGATCTTAACCAGGGGGTGGCACTGCCGGTTCTACAGCTTTGTTAAGCTCCCAGGCAGCAGTGGGGCAGTTGTAGTTATGAGGACCACGCTGGAAACAGGAAGACAGTAGAAAGTATAGTTTTCAGGACTTTTGGTTGCAAGTGTCAGAAACACTACTTAAATCTGCTTTAAAAAGAATATATTAATTCACAGGACTTCAGAGTCCAGCATTTATTCAAATTTCAAATTTCAGGTATACCCAGATCCAGGAGCAACCTGATGACAACATGTCTCTCCACTGTGCTTTCCCAGGTTTTGATTTATACTCAGGCAGTCTCTCTGGTCCTACAGAAGATGGTCCTAGGCAGCTTCAGACTCTTGTGATACTTAAAGCCAATTGTCTACAAGAAAAGAAAACTTGCGTTCCTGATAATTCTTACAAAACTCCCAGGGAAACCTTTGATTGGCTTGGCTGGGTCATGTGACTATTCATGAGTTAAAACACAGGGTTCATGTAAGAAGATTGTGGGGAGCAAGACCCACAGAGGCCAGAAGCTGGAACCACATAGGACCTCCATGTGAGCAAAGGAAAATAAATCCACAAAGGAAGTGGGGTCAGAGAACAATGAGGGGGATCCAAATCAAATGACGTCACAGAAAACAAGGAAGGAGAATTTTAACATGGAACAGATAACTCTTTCAAAGGCGACTCAAGTATAGTTCATTAAAATAAAGAACTGCAGGCATGGCTGGTATGGCTCAATGGACTACGGGCTGGCCTGTAAACCAAAAGGTCGCCGGTTCGATTCCCAGTCAGGGCACGTGTCTGGGTTGCAGGCCAGGTCCCCAGTTGGGGGCTTGTGAGAGGCAACCAATCAATGTATCTCTTCCACATGCATATTTTCCTCCCTCTTTTTTTCCCTCCCTTCCTTTCTCTCTAAAATAAATAAATAAAATCTTTAATAAAGTAAAGAACTGCAACGCATTCATCGGACACCGATGACAACACATTGGTGGAGCTGTGGGGCTGGGGCGAGGGGAGTTAGGTGTGGGTTTGAGGAGTACATAGAAAGAGAGAACGTATAAATAAAACTGTAAAGAAGAACAAACAGGTTATAGAGAGAAATAAAGGATCGTGTTAAGATATTTTAGGCTATGAAGGACTTGACTTAGCAGGTAGGAGGAGAATCTGAAGATAGCAAAAGGAAAGGGAGTGACTTCTTAAAAAGAAAATTGAATTAAATAAGATAATTATTAGGAGTATCAAGCCAGGATGTGTGGGCCAAAAATTTCTGATGAGTGTCTGAATACCCCTGTTTTTTATATCCTTCACCTTCATGGTAACTGAAGAAATAGGAAGCCCTGCCAGCACCTGCTACATTCATTCAGTCATTCAATGAATGTTTATGGAACCATTACCTGGCCAGGCACCAGTCCAGTGTTAGTGATTCAGCGGTGAACTGACAAAATCCCTGCCCTCATGAGCACTAAATGTCTCTGATGCATGAGTCCTGGCTCTCCTACCTTCCCAGGATCTGAGCCCTACACCTGACTTCCAGCTCTTTCTGGTCCCACAGACAGGTGGACGCAGACACTGGTACCATGTCTGGCAGCTGGACATTTGTTACCCTGGATTACGCTAAATTTCATAGTGTGCAACCTGCGTACTCGTTGCCTGAGCAAAGAGAGAAAGCAGTCATTTCTATCTCATTCCCTCACCATCTTTTTTCCCTTCCTTGCAGAACCTAGAGAGAGTCAGGAAAAAATAAATTTTCTCCCACCCTCAGCTGCCAATAGATTTCCCAAAATAAGATTAACTTCTCCAGATAACCCTCCCAAAAAAACCTCCCTATTGTCCTGTCCCCCTGAGAAACAACCAAGGTAGCTACTGTTCTGTGCAGGGAGCATGAAGACTTGAGTGTATGGGCTCTGGAGTGAGACCACCTGGGTCCGCCGTCTGGCTGACACTTTGAACAAGTTGTCCTGCCTGAGGAGAAGTTCCCCTACTGGCCAATGGTGATGATGATGATGATACCACCTGCATCAAAGAGCTGTGTGAATGAGATGCAGTCATTCACTAAAGTGACCCTGTGGGCTGAGAGCTGGGGTGAGGTGCAGCCTCCCATGGAAGCTGGGGGCTGCAGCCACAATGAAGAGAGAATGAATGCTGCAGCCACTAACATCCGATGTTCACTTACCGACCCTGTGAAATAGTCCTTACCTAGCTCACCCTCCAGCAGACCCACGCAGCCTGGACCTCGGCCGGAAGAGGAAGATTTCTCTGTCCACTTCAGAAATTCAGGTTAGTACCATTCATTCTTAATTCGTCATGTCTGGGGCCAATTGGCCCATGTCACATGTTAAAAGAAAATTGATCTTTCATTTAAAAAGCATACCTCAGTGCAACCATTATGTCGAAATTTTGGCTAAAGATTGAGTCCCCACAAAATGTTGAGTGAAGTGTCTTACCATTTCTGACAGTATAGCTGTTGCCTCTGTTTCCAGGAAGGAATTAAAGGGTCTTGTGATCCTAAATGAAAGTGACTAAAGCATGATCATTTCCCTTTTCATCTTTTTCCCCTCAGTGGAAATTTATATACGGTGGAGCTGTGTTCCATTCCTTTCATGCCGACAGCATGTCAGACCATCTCCTCGCTTGTGGTCTCCACGGCAGCAAACTTCAACCAGAACTGGACTGGATTTGACTTTGAGCTGGTGAATGCAATCAAAACAGACAGGCACACTGGATGACTCAAACTTGAGATTATTTCTCGTGTTGAATTCGCTGTGTGTTTTGGCTCCCTTATTGGTTCAATCCACCCAATGAATCAGGTCTGTTTGTTACTTTATATTGGGGTGAAATGCCCTGAGAAGCCTCCTGGCGTTTGGAATGCTGGCTTCCATGCCAGACTGATGATGGTGCATTTTCCAGTTTTCCAGGAAGGGGAGGATGCTACAGGCTCACTGTCTGGGTCATTGAGGACTTGCCCTTTAGTAGCGGACCCCGCTTTCTCAGCGCGTCTTTTTGTGATGTCCGGGAAAACACAGACCTGTGGCCGCTGAATAGAGTTGAGCCCATGGCGGGTGAGCCGTTCTAAATCTGAACGAGGGCACCCGAACGGCAATTAGACCGGCAATCTGCCCCCACGAGTGGTAACCAGTGGAGTGACCGTGCCCAGCAGCACTCTCAAGTAGAGGTCAGAGTTGTCTGCGTGGGAATTTAAACCTTCTACTTGTTTTGTGCTGTGAAAGTCACATGTAGAGAATGAAAAGATAAGCTGAAGACAAGGAGAAAATATCCGCAAGTCATACATGTGACAAACGCCTTGTATCAAGACTATCTAAAGGCCTCTTAAAACTCCATAGTAAAAAGGCAAACTATCCAATTAGAAAATGACCGAGAGACATGTGTGATTCGTCAGTTGTCTACAAAGGAAAATGTACAAGAGAAGCCCGAACTAAGTTTTGGGTTATACTAACATCCATGAAATAGCCTTCCAAAACAAATACTGATTTGGATGTACCAAAGAAAAAAAGACATAAACAGATATTTCACAAAAGAACAAGTACAGGTGGCAAAGAGCCACCAGAAAGATAGGAAAATGCAAATTAAAGCCACAATGATACATCCCTACACACCTACTAAAATAGCTGAAATAAACAGGAGTGACAATATCACGCGCTGGTGGGGACACAGAGAAACTAGGCTCTTCATACATTGCCAGTAGCAATGTAGAATGGTTTAGCCTCTGTGGAAAACAGTCTGGGAGTTACTCACAAAACCAAACATGCACTCAGCACATAACCAGCAATCACATGGAAATGGATGAAGGCTTAAATAACGATGGAAACAAAATAAGGTCTGTAATCAAAAGCACCGCACCAAAGTCAATTTCTTGGTTTCAATGTTATACTGCGGCTTTATAAGATGTCACCACTGGGGGAAACTGGGTAAAGGGTAATGTGCCTTTGCTACTGTTGCAACTTCATGTGAGTATATAGTTATTTCAAAAGTCAATGTTAAGGAAGCCCACCACTCACTGTTTTTCTTCAGTTATTTTTGTTGAATCATTCATTCATGACATTCATTTTAATGCAACCATCCTGAACACACACACACACACACACACACACACACACACACACACACACCTCAGACACACAGCAGATCTCCCTGTTTATTCTCAGAGCGTTTCTGAGGCCTGTCCTGGGCCCATCTGTGATCCATCTGGACACTTATCTAACACCGTCTCTGACAAAAGAATTGGGTGTGGGCGTGGGAGTCCAAGAGAAAGACTATATTTAAACCATCCTCCAGTCTCTTAAGATTTACTCTTGTTCTGCCACCCATGAACTTCTTTTAGGTAATTTAGGGAATTACCAAATTCTTAGGTAATAAATTCCATGTGTTGATTACCATTATTTGAAACCCCTCACACTCAATATTCATAATTCTTCTACCCTTTTGAAACTTCCTGGGCGCCCCTCTCATTTGGCTCTCTTGGAATTCGGGGAACAAGTTTATTTACAGGCATCTTTGCTAAGGCTTTCATGAATCCATAGCACTTGCTTATGTCTTTAAAGCTTTGGCCTTTCCATACTTGAGTTCATATCCTTTAAGCTCTTGCTCAAAGGGAGGTTCCTCTTCAGAATTTAGTTTGCCTCTTCCTGTGTGTCCTGCATACTGTGTGTCACTGTTTCGGCATCATTGCTCATATTCTTATTGCGGGCATGTCCCTGAGTGATGCCCTGGGGACACACCATACACATAACTATGACATGGTACCTGCACTCAGAAAGAAGCTTGTGTTCTCTAAGCGGAGCACGTGACCCAGCCCAAGCCAATCAGTACATCACACACTCCTGGCCACAGTGATTGGTTCACAGATGACATGTGCCCAAAGAAAGTCCAATCAGCGCCCTCAAAGGCTCTCATGTGGAAGCTTCACAATGACCTAAAGCTCTTCTCGCTCTTCCTTTCTGTATCCACAGCATAAAAAAGAGTTTCTAGTGTGTAGCCAGCCCTTGATGAATATTTTTCGAATTATTTAATTCCATGACTTTTCTTTGAGCTATTGAGAACCAGAGCAGACCTTTCCTGTTGTACTAGAAACCCGAGAGGACTCAGAGGCTGGAGCTCCCATCCTGCCATCACCTGGACCCCGAGACCGAGCTAACAGTGCACAGGCCGCACAGAAAGCAGAGACCCGCATTTCCATCAGGAGATCCCTGAAGCCAGAGCTGCCCTCGGGCTTCTCACGTGAGGCAGTAACTTTCTGTTTTGCTTAGTCCATGGTTGGTTGGGTTTATGTTTATTGACCAAGTCTTAACGGATAAAAATGAAAAGGATCATGCCTCCCTTTTCAATCGGACCATGAAGCCCCAACACAGGGGAGCTGAGTTTAATGGGGCTGCCTTCCATGAAGGCATGTTCCTGACTAGAAGGCACAGCCCAGCCCCCATACTGATGGGCTGTGATGAGGTCGTGTGAGTCAGCAGCAAGAACTCTCAATGTGAGGTCAAGGGGTAGGATCATGGACTTAGCTTTTCTATGTCATAGTTCTGTGGCCTGGAATAAGCCAACGAACCTCTCTAGACCTCAGTTTCATGTCGTATGAAATTAATAACCTGGTCCAGTGTTAAAATGTGTATGACCACCTACGTCTCTACCAACAGGGGATCTGTGGCTGCCGCAATTTTGCCATTATATTTCCCCTGCTGGTGACAGTGGGGGTAGGGAGGTGGCAGCAGGCAGACAGAGAGCAGTGGTGAAAGTGAAGACGCTCCCAAGAATGGTGGTAGGCTGCAGAGATTGGCGAGGGGGCTTCACTGGTGGCCATAACACGTCGACACTGACTTCCTTCTTGTCTTCTTGAACCCTCACCACCACCATGAACTGACCTTATAGCTAGCTACTTCCAGAATTTAAAGATCTTAGAACTGGAAGAAACCTCCAGCAAGTACCTGGCCCAGCCGCCTGCTTGAAAGCAGGCAAAGTGTGATCGATTTCCCTTCGCAGATCGAACCACAGAAGCTCGGCGTCTTTGAGTAATTTTTCCGCCAGCCATCCACTGGGGAGGGCGGTGGATGGCCAGGTACAAGGCTTTACCAGCAGACAACTCTGCCCACTTCATCTCAGGCTTTTACCCTCAATTGTCTACGCTGCAGACCCCACAGCGGTGGTCCTCACATTCCTGGGCGTGCATTACAATGGAGCTTCTACACCAAAGCCTAAGCCCCATTCCTGATCACTTAAATGAGTTTCTAGGGCTGGAGTCTGTTATGGACTGGATTGCGTCCCCCCTTAATATTCCATTGTTGAAGTCCTAACCCCTAGGACCTCAGAATGTGACTGTATTTGGGGACACGGTCTTTAAAGAGGTAATTAAGTGAAAATGAGGTCTTTAGGAGGGACGTTAACCCCGTCTGACCTCTTATAAGAAGAGGAAATTTGGACACAGTTCCAGAGGGGAGACCATGTGAGGACACAGGGAGAAGACGGCCATCTACAAGCCGAGGAGAGCGGCCTCAGAAGGAACCAACCCTGCTGACGATCGGATCTTGAACTTCTAGCTTCCGGAACTGCGAGAAAGTACATTTCTATTGTTTAAGCCACACAATCTGTAGTACTTTGTTATGGCAGCCCTCGAAAACTGATAAAGGATCCATACATTCGTGTTTCCTAACTCTCCCCAGCTTCTTCTAATGCTCAGTCAGTGTCAAGAATGATTGGCTTGTGAAGTAAACCTACATTCCCCAGCTCTCCTTCAAGACACTGGCCACCCCTGTCCAACCGCAGACCCCACTTCCTTATCAAAGTTCCCAGCTGCAGTCAGGACCTTCAGCGCACCGTCTCTTAAGAACGCTGTGCTGGTTCTGGACAACACTCTGCGGCTCCCCAATCCCAAAGTCTCCACTTCTCCCATCCCCCAAACCGCTTTTAATCCAAACATTTATCAAGCATTAACTAGGCAACGTGTTATGATGCTTAACCAAGTAATATATTTTTAAAGAAGGGACTTCAGGGACCTTTGCTCCTGAGTGTGATGGGGAGGCATGGGGAGGAGGTGGGAAGCTGCGTAGTTCAACTTCCTATCATATGCCTTAAGTTACACCAAGCAGTAACCTATCTAAACCACTATTAAAAGCCTGAGTCCAAGTTCTTAGAGAGTGAGAGCAGGAATTCCCACTGTGGACATTAAGAAAGGGACAGGGCCCTTCCTGGGGCCCTCTGTTTAGGGGCAGCGCCATGAAGGAGTTGGGGAACTCACTGTGGCAATTTTGGAGCTGCGTCCTCAGTTCCTATGCATAATTTGCTTTGCCTCAGATTGCCTTGCGAGTCCAACTAATATTAGTCATATGTCCTTTAATAGTTAATAGCATAAATTTTGCACTGGAAGGGCCCGGTTCAAATCCTAGCTCCGAAACTTGAGATATGCAGAAGAGATTACTGAGTGTTCTTTCACTGCAACCCTGAACTTGACTTGCTACTGACTAGGCAGTTTTCATCTCTGTAAGGGGTAGAGGTTAACTTGAGTATTTTGGTCCAGGAAAGATGCAAATAATTTAACTCTGGTAGGAGAATTTGCTCCAAGAGTTATTGTTTATGTCCCCGTTGGACATTAACCAGCTTTCTATCTAACCCAGTTATCATTCTGTATAAATTTCCTACTGCTGCTGTAAAAATTTACCACATCTTAGGGCTTAAAACAACATAAATTTGCCCTGGCTGGTGTGACTCAGTTAATTGAGTGCCAGACTGCAAAGCAGGATGTCGCTAGTTCGACTCCTGGTCAGGGCCTACGCCTGGGTTGTGGGCCAGGTCCCCGGTGGGGGGCGTGCAAGAGACAACCACACATTGATAGTTCTCTCCCTCTCTTTCTCCCTCCTTTCCCCTCTCTCTAAAAATAAATAAAAAATTTTAAAACAACAACAACATAAATTCATCTTAGAGTTCTAGAAGTCAAAAGCCAGTTTCACTGGGCTAAAATCAGGTGTCAGCAGGACCAGTTCCCTCTGGAGGCTCTGGAAAAGGATCAGCTACCTGGCCTTTTTCAGACTTCAGGGCCCCCCACATTCCTTGGCGTGTGGCTCCCTCCTTCATTTTCAAAAAACATGACTGTAGCCTCTACCTCCATTCTTAAATCTTCTCTGTCACTCTGACACTCCTGGCTCCTTCTTATAAGGATGCTGTGACTGCTCTGGGCCTGCCTAGATCGTGCAGAATGATCTCCCGGTCTCTAAAGCCTTAATGATGCCTGCAAAGCCCTTTTTACATATAAGGTAACATAGTCACAAGTTCGCAATGATCAGGACGTGGATATTTGGGGGGAGGCAGATTATCCAGCCTACCATACTTTCCTTATATTGTCTACATATGACTAAATTCTCTAATGTTCTTTGTATACATTTTATAAGTATCTTACCTGTTTCCTCACTCATTCGTGAGTTACATAAAATCTTCGACATGGGATCATTTACTATTTGCCTGAGAGTCATGATTCTCCTGTTTGAAAATTGTACTTCACATGGCTCTCTGACCTGAGGCAAGGTGCTTAACCTCTCCATGTGTCGGTTTCCGTCTCTGTAAATAAGAATGAAATAATAATTAACAATAAGAATGATGATAAGAAACAACTTCCAGGGTGGTTATTGTAGCGAACAAATGAGACAAAGTATGGAAAGCAATTGACCCAGCGCCCTGTGCCCTCAATAAATGTCAGATGATGGGGATGGCAGCTGGAACGAGCAATCCAGCCCGCAGTGTCTCCGCATGCCTGAAATCAAAGTGCTGTGCTTAGTGGTCTCTAGTTTCCTGTCCAGCTCTCTCCAGCTTCATGACATTTGCAGAAGTGCACCCCCTCTAGGTGAAACACAACTGGCTTGGCAAAGGGGTGGTGACAGGTTTTCATCCGTCCCCACCCCCAGCTGGGCCTCTTTGTGGCATTTCCAAGCTGTACAAACTATGCAGAGAGGCCCTGACTGTGATTTTAAAACTAATTGATGATGGTCATTATCATAGGAAACACTCCACCTTGTTCTCTGGACGGAGGCAGAGTGACGTAATAATAACCCGAGCAGACAGGCAGAGCTTGTCTTTGCACAGATTTCATGCCAAAGCATGGCCAATGGCATCAGACAACTGCCAAGACACTTATTAACACCAATAGTAATATTCTTGCACACACACACAAACAAAATAAGAGTTAATTCTGCTCATTCTGCTCAGGACGGTGAACGATCATTTAACAGCCTAACGAGCCAGCATTTCCTCCTACAGCACATGTAGTGATGGATGAAGCTCTGCACAAATGTCTAACCTGCGGCTACAGAGGCACTGACCACGGAGCTGCTTGAACTCGGGGTCAGGCTTTCGTTATAAATTTGTAAATAAGCTGTGTAAGGATTTATGCTCACTCTACATTTTTAAAGAAGAATGAGGCTTAAGATGAGCAAAGCAGCCTTGCTACTCAAAGTGTGGTCTGGATCAGGAGCACCTCTGAGACTGGGCGCTTGGTGGAAATGCAGAATTTCAGGCCCCGACCCAGACCTGCCAATGCAGAAACTGCATTTTAACTAGATCCCGTGGTGATTCAAATGCACATTAAAGTTTGAGAAGCTCTGTTCTAAAAACTTCTGAATGACAGTGGTGGGTGGTGACGTCATTCCGAACAGCCGTCCCTCTTTGTAAGGAAAAATCACACCATTGCTACAAACCAGTTCTAGGGACTGAGATACATCAATAAGGGAGGAAGGGCGGGGGAAAGAAAGGGAAAGGGAAGGGAAGGGAAGGGAAGGGAAGGGAAGGGAAGGGAAGGGAAGGGAAGGGAAGGGAAGGGAAGGGAAGGGAAGAGAAGGGAAAGAAGAAAAGAGAAGAGAAGAGAAAAAAGAAAAGAAAAGAGAAAGAAAAATGCCTGATTTCAGATGAATAGAGTCTTTAGCATGTCAGGTGGTAGTAAGTACTATCCAAGGATAGGAAGAGGGGAAGTTTTGCAATTTTAAATAGTATGGTCAGGAGGTGATATATGTGCAAAGCCCAAAACAAATGAAGAGACGAGCTTTGTGGGTATTTACTAGAATAGCGTATCAGGTAAAGGGAACAGAAAATGCAAAGCTCTGAGGAGAAGAAGCTAACAGCATGTGGGCACAGGATGCCCTCTGTATCCACAGAATCCACCCCTGCAGATTCAACCAACTGCAGATTGAAAATTTTTTTTAATGTTTTTAAAGATTTTATTTTTATTTATTTTTAGAGAGAGGGGAAGGGAGGGAGAAAGAGAGGTAGAGAAACAGCAATGTATGGTTGCCTTTCACATGGCCCTCATGGGGACCTGGCCCACAACCCAGGCACGTGCCCTGACTGGGAATCGAACCGGGACCCTCTGGTTCCCAGCCCGCGCTCAATCCACTGAGCTACACCAGCCAGGGCTGAAAAATATTTTTTAAATTACCTTGCTGTTAGGCCTACGATGTTGCATCTGTACTGAACATCTGGACTTTTTTCTTGTTATTATTCCCTAAACAATACAGTAAACAACTATTCACATACCATTTACATTGGATTAGGTATTATACATAATCTGGAGATGATTTCAAGCGTTCAGGAAAATGTGCATAGGTTATATGGAAACACTACACCATTTCATATAAGGGGCTTGAGCATCTCAGATTCTGGTACCTGCGGGGGTCCTGGAACCAACCCTCTGAGGATACCGAGGGATGGCTGCGTACTGGTGCTGCTGATATGAGTGACCCACTGGTGGCTGCTGGGGGGAGGGAAGAACTGCAAAGCCATCTCTGATGGGTAGAAGAGGACGGACACTAACACGCAAGAGAAGACAGCCCCGAAGATGAGCCCGGGCACTTCCACCAGTGTTATGAGGGAGCATGGCGCACACGTGCCCGGAGGTGGGTCACCCGGGAGACAAGGCGGTGGGAGCTCCTGGGAGCATCCTCTGTTGTTTAAGATTTCTTCTTGAAACAGGAATCCAGTTGAACAGGTAAGCGAGACGAGAGGGAGAGTATGAAAAGCATGAGGAGAAAGCTTGAAAATAGCCGTGTAGAAGGGTGGCCAGACCAGGGAAATGTGTGGCTGTTAAGCATCAAGGCTTCCATCTGTGGGACGCAGAAACGTCCTCCTGTTTTTCTCCAGCCAAGTTCAGCCTCAAGGCTGGAGACAAGGAGAGAGAGAGTGGAGAGTTGGATTTCACAAGGATTGAGGTTTACCCAGGCACTTGCACTGAAGCGAGGAAGGGCCAAGTTTGTTGATGCCGTGTGCAGGGGAATGACTATAAGGAAGAATCATGGAATTTAAGCTAGATTTTTTTAAAGGGGCAGGGGATGACAGCTCAAACAAAGTAAGGGACTGTGAAAATGTAACAGGATTGCGGGTCCCAGTAAAGCCGAGCAGGCACTGGGGACGGGACCAGAAGAATTAAACTGGGAAATTAGAAGGTGGCAGAGAATGGGGTTCGTGAAACTGGGATTAAAAGGATGTACAATCAGTGGTGATGTCATGGCCCAGACTGTATGATCCAATACAACAGCTACTCACCACATGGGGCTATTTAAATTTTAATTAATTAAAATTAAATTAAGTTTAAAATCCAGTTCTTCCGTTGTACTAGCTTCCATTCAAGTGCCCGATGGCCATGTGGGCTACCGGCTACTGTATGGGACAGGGCAGATAAAGAGCAGTTCCGTCAATACTAAGTTCTTCTGGGCAGCACCACGCCAGGGTGTGACTGTGGGGGTTTGTGGCTCAGGTAAGATGATGGGCAAGGTCATCAGAGGGCACTGGAGTGTCTACACAGATAGTAAAACCAAAAACTGGCACAGGAGTAGTCTTGGAGAGAATGACAGAGAGTCAAGAGCTAAAATCTTCAAGGTGTTGAGGACAGTAAGGTGAGCACTGCACCTGGCACCTGAGAGGATTTAAAGTTTGGCATTTTTCGTGAGGAGATGGTAGAATCATCTAGAAGGACCACAGGGTCGAACGGGATGCCTGCTCCACATCCAGGCCTGTGTGCTACTGCACCCCGGGTGAGATCCGGCTTCTGTGGGAGGCAGCAGGGAAAGACAACACTCAGTCATGGCGGCTAAGCATACAGGAGATTCTGCTGCTGGCTGACCAGGGCCCCAGGGCCACAGCGAAGGGGTTCAATAGACAGGGAGCAGTAAGGGATGGGCTTGTGGAGGGGTGTGAAGACCTGGGTGGGCACGAAGGAACCTGGGGACCGGTGGGCTGGGGTCAGCAGTGAGAAAGGGCACGTGAGCTTGAAGCTGAGGGCCCCGAGACAAAACCAGGTGAGGCTGTGAATGTTGAAGGAGAAACACCTTTCTTGCCAGGAGCACAGGGAATTCTGGAATTTTCTCTTAAGGTCACATGGAGGCCAGAAAAGGACCCAAAGCCCAGGCACCTCTTGGCTACTGGCAGTAGAGCAGGGAGGCCTGGCAGGGGTGGTTTTCCCCAGAGAACTTGGAGCTCCCTCTTGACTCCTTAACCTACAGCTGGAAAGGCCTTACTGTGGGAATTTCCCTTGAGAAGGGAGCTGCCGGAAGCAGGAGCCCAAGTTTCAGGGCCCCACACTGGAAATCTGGCTGAGTTCAAATCCTAACTCTGTCACTTACTACTTTGTATCCTGAGCCAAGTCTTCTCACTTCTCTGAGTCTCCACCCCCTTATTTTTAGGCTCTGTAGGTCTCGGCAAAGCGGCTGCTCTCCCTTTCCAAGCCAGCTGAATGGTCATGCTCTGCCGATTGAAGATAAGACACTTTAAATTTTCAAATAACAGACTGCATTCTTGTATTGACTCATTTGCTCAATCATCACTCAAGAAATACTAATAATTTGTCCTGGCTGGTGTGGCTCAATGGATCGAGTGTCGCCCTGAGAACCCAAGGGTCCCAGGTTCAATTCCCAGTCAGGGCACATGCCTGGGTTGTGGGCCAGTCCCCAGTTGGAGGCATGTGAAAGGCAGCCACACAATGATGTTTCTCTCCCTCTATTTCTCCCTCCCTTCTCCTCTCTCTAGAAATAAATAAATAAAATATTTTTTAAAAAGAAATACTAGTAACTTGTATTAAAAGAAAAAATTGAATAAACTAGGGCTCAAATATCACTTACCCGTTGTACATCCTTAGAAATTTCCTTAACCTCTGCAAGGCTCAGTTTTCTTTCCTGCAAAACAGAGACATTATCAGCCTTCCTCATAGTGAAGTGAAGTAATCAAGCTAAGTCATGAAAGGACTGAGGGCAGTGCCTGGCACATAGTAAAAATTCAAGGAAGTGTTAGTCATTATTAGTCACAAATATGTTTTGCCAGATGCTGTGCTAAGGGCTGGGGACACAAAGATAAAGTATAAAGTATGCATTCGTGTTTACAAGACTCACATTCTAGCTAGAGAGACAGCATCTAAACCAATACATTGTAATTCTAATGTGACCAGATGGCAGCTCCTTCGAAGGAATGTATACAAATCCTGCTGGAGTGTAATGAAGCAAAGGATTCCTGGTGTTTGGGGAAGAAGAGAGGGCTTCTGAGATAATATTTGCAAAGGTCTTCCATTCCTCCGGACGGAGAAGGGAAGGAGCATCCCAGTTGGAGGACCAGCCTGGCACTGTGAAGGGCGTGCTGTGCCCTCGGAGCTGCGAGACGCGCTCCACCCAGGGCTGGAATGCAGGGTGTGCAGAAAAGTGCAACAGGTGAAGCTTGAGAGGGAAAGGGACTCATGGACAGAGGAGAATGTTTGCTGTACCGGCCCTCCAACTAGAACCAATAAGCAGAGGGCAACCACGTTCAGATTTTTAGGCAGAAGAGTAAGAAAATTGGGCCCTTAGGATTAGAATGGAAAGTAGATCAGAGGAGAAGCAAGACTGAAGGTGGCGGTGGGGGGGGGGGGTACTGCGTAGGAGATGACTGTGATAGTGCAGGTGAGTCGTGCTGGGACCCTGAACACGGGCACTGGCGGAGGGCACAGAGAAAGCACTGCGCATGGGAGAGACTGTTCAGAAGCAGAGGCCACCCAACTCGGGGACGCACTGGGCTGGATACCAGGTAGGAAGATGAGGAAGTCATTCGCCATCAGCACATGAAGCTCACATGGCTACGGGCTGCTGAGGCAGCTCAGGAACGTTTTATCAGGGGAGGGCCCTGAGTCTACGGCAGCTCAGGCACTACCTCGGGGCATGTCTTCTTTGGCTCTCTGCTGAACACATGTCCTAAAAATCATGTAGTAATAAAGCAAGTAACCATGCATCGCCCTCAGAAAATATAGAAGCATCTCTTGGGTGTGTTCTGAGAGCCCCTCGCCCTGTGACATGCTCCAGGACAAAAGGACCTGTGGTCACACAAATCTGAGGGCGCAGCCTGCTCTACAGCACCTCCGCTTGGACATTCACAATACTCTTCACGTAACACAGATCTCGAGAAGCCCTGCAGTTAACAAGCATTTGTCTAGTAACAAACCTCGAATCCTTTCCTGGGCCTGGAGGAGGAGGTAGAAAGGGACCCAAGGAAACACTGCGGGGCAATGGACATGATCCGAATCTCGGCTGGGATGGTGGGTTACAGGGATGTAGATACATGTCAAAATTCATTGAACAGCACACATAAAATGTGTATATTTGTTGTTTATTTTATATGCAAATTATACCTCATTTAACTTGATTAAAATTGTAATAATTTGTTATTGTCTTTAAAGAATTTTTAAAATTATTTTCATTAAAGTTCCCTCGAAAGGCCTAGTTCTTAGAACAGCATCTAAGGGAACTCCACTGTGCTAGGTCTCTGTGGCTGCAGTAACAAATGATCACAAACGGAGTGGCTTAAAACCACAAGTCTGAAGTGGGTCTCACTGAGCTACAACCAAGGCGTCCCATGGCTGTGCTCCTTCTGGAGGCCCCACAGGAGAATCAGTCTCCTTGCCTGCTCCTGCTTCCGGAGGTCATCTGCGGTTCTTGGCTCACTGCCACCTCCTTCAACTTCAAACTCAGCAATCCCATCACCCAGACCTCCACTTCCACCCCCAAATCTCCTTCTCTGGCTCTTCTATTTCACTTGTTTGCACCCGAGGCCCTTGTGATGGCTCTGGGCCTGCTCAAATAATCCAGGATAATCTCCCCATCTCAAGATCCTTAACGGAGTCACATCTGCAAAGTCCCTTTTGCCAACAAGGTGATATGCTCAGGCTGCAGGAACTAGGACACGGACATCTGGGGGGCAAGTGGGGGTGGATTAGTCTATTTGTCACAGTCAGGTTTTAGTGTAAAGCAAGAGGTATAAGTAATAAGATAATAAGTATGGAAATAAAAGCTGAGGCCAGATCCAGCTAAAGGATTTGTAATTTTCCATGTAAGTGACAGCCAGAATTTATTTACCACTGAACTGGTGTATTCACAGATTATTAAGTAAGATTTTTCCTCTCTTCCCCAGCCATTCAGTTTCCCTCTCTGGAGCCAACAAATGGGCTCATTTACCACTTTATTCCAGAAATTATAATTATAATTTTATACACACACACACACAAATAATAGCGTGGTATAAAAATTGTTCCGATAACTTTCTATTTTTCTCTCTATGATATACTTGTACGTCATCCATAGCAGAACAAAGAGAGTTTTTTAATTCATTAAAAATGAGTAGATAACATTTAATGGTATAGATCAATGGTTCTCAACACAGCATGGGTGGACCTGGAGAGCATTATACTGAAATAAGCCAGGCAGTGAAAGACAAATACCATGTGATCTCACCTATAAGTGGAACCTAATCAACAAAACAAACAAGCAAGCAAAACAGAACCGGAGACAAGGAAATAAAGAACAAACTGACAGTGACCAGAGGGTGGGGGAGGGGCTTCAAGGAGGGAGCATAAAGGACTCACGGATAAAGGCAATGGGGTGGGGGGCAGGATTGAATGTGGGAGGTGGGCAGTGGATAGGGCAGGGGAGAGTAATGGGGAGGAAATGGGGACAACTGTAACTGAACAACAATAAAAAATAAAATAAATTTAAATAAATAAATAATTTTTAAAAAAGAGATAAAACGACATGAGATTTTGAAAGTTCCCCAGGAGTTTCAATTATCTATTTCTCTGTTTAAAAAAAATAAACCCTTAAAACTTAGATGTATAGAACAGTAACCATTTTATTATGTTCACAATTTGGGGAAGGGGATCCCAAATCCTGGCAGGGCACAGTGGGGACAGCTTGTGTCAGCTCCACAGTGACAGAGAGTCTTGCGAAGTGGCTCCGATGGCTGGGAGATGGCTGGATAGCTCGACTGGAGGCGTCTGTCTGGGCCTTGATTCTGACTCAGCTGGGATCCTTGGCTGTTCTTCACATCATGTCTGCAGAAGCCGGAAAATCCAAGGAGGCTTCCTCACTCACAGGTCTGGTGCCTAGACTGGGCTGGCTGCGGCAGCTGGGTACAACAGCGTGCTCTCTCTCTCTCCCTGTCTCTCTCTCTCTATCTCTCTCTCTGTCTCTCTCTCTCCATGCATATAGCTTGGGCTTCCTTATGGCATGGTGGTCTCAGGATAGTCAGAATTCTTACCTGGCAACTGACTTATCCGAGAGCTAAAGCTTCAAGAGGCCAGTGCAGAAGCTACAAAGCTTCTTATGACTCAGCCTTGGAGGTCTCAGATCAGCTATTTGATCCCAGTCTATTCTTGGTCAAGGGAGTCCCTGCACAAAGGACTACTCTTATTTAAGAGAAGGGGACGTTGACTCCACCTCAGTAGGAGGAATGGCAGAGAATCTGCAGTCATCCTAACATACCCAGCTGACCTGCATGTGCAGCCAGGCTTGTAAACCACTGTTGTAAGTGTGCTGGACCTTACTAACCAAGCTCCCATTGCTAAATATGCAGGTTGCTTCAGATTTATTGCTATTGCAAGGAATACAGCAGTCTATACATACTCATTTCACACA
This sequence comes from Micronycteris hirsuta, assembly GCA_004026765.1. Lineage (NCBI taxonomy): Eukaryota > Metazoa > Chordata > Mammalia > Chiroptera > Phyllostomidae > Micronycteris > Micronycteris hirsuta. Next base: position 183,857 of record PVJI01000153.1, read on the forward strand.
TGGGCAAGTAGAGCTGAAGGATAAATTGCTGGAAGTGAGATGGGTGGATTAGAGAATGGGTGCTGAAAGTTTGTGAGTGATGAAGTGATGCAGTCACGGCTGAGCCTTAGGAAATCCCATCTGCCTGCACCACTGAGGCGTGAGCAGAGGGGGAGAGGGCTTGGATAGGCACTGGTACTGGTGCGGCCACGGTCAGTTGCTTAGAAGAAGTCAGACTTGAGACGGTGCACGTAGGATGAGAAGAATTTTAGTAGGCAGCAAGGAAAGAGGAAGACAACCTTTTCACCAGCGTTTCGTGTGTTAGAAGACATGGAGGAAGCTCCTTTTTGAGACTGATCATTCAACCTAAGCTCTTGGGGCTTAGCCAGTGTCTGTCACAGAGCAAGTGTGCAAAACTGGGGTGCATTATTCCCAATAATGGCAAGTAATGCCTATGAAAAGCTTAATGAAACAAAACATGACTTTGGATGACAATGATTACTTCTCTCATTATTTCTAAACAGATCCATGTGGAATGGAGCAGCTTTGTTTAGGCCGTAGATTCTTCAGCCACAGGCTCAATCTGAAACAGATGATGCTTTCCCCACTCTGCCCGGGAGCCACCATCGGCTTCGCATGCTTCCAGGGAACCATCAGTGGGAACTGACATGGCTGGACAGAGACATCCCTAGACTCCCACCCACCACCACCCTCCCAGCCTTGTACTGATCTCCTTGTGCCTGCACACAATCTGAGCCCAGGAGATTTTCTTTGGGGGGACATTAACAAAAAAGAGATCCCAGAGTAAGTGTGAAGAGTGTCACCATAATCAGTGCGAAAAAGACCTTATCTAAAGACTTGTTCTAATTTTGGGTCTTAGCTTAAAAAAAAATCACTTCTTCCAGGAAGTCCTCCCTGACAACCCTGAGACTGTTCTAGTGCCCTGATACATAGTTTCTTATACTTTTAATCTCCCTGTCATAGCAATTATCACACTATTGTTATTCTCGTATGTATACGACAAGGTGTGTCCTGAAAAAGTCCAGCCACTGTTAATAAAACGAGAATGGTTTGTGTGACATCGATGTAACCTGGCTCCCAAAGAGAGTGGACTGGAATGCAGATGCGAGAACAATGACAACTTCACTGTACTAGTCAGTGGGGAAGGTAGACACCCATCGAGTGAGCATGTGTGCTGTGCGCTCATTGCATTCAATATGACTGAGTGAGTAGGGCAATGAATCTGCATCAAATTTTGCATTATGCTTGAGCATTCCTCTGTGGAAACTATCCGTATAGTTAAGAAGGCCACAATTATGGGCAAATGGTGATTGGCAGCTTAATCACAAAAACACGACCACTCATGTATCATGTCTTGTGCAGAGTTTTTTGGCAAAACATCAAATCACCCAGGTGACACAGCCCCCATGCAGCCCAGATTTGGTACCCCATGACTTCTGGCTTTTCCCAAAACTAAAATCATCTTTGAAAGGGAAGAGATTTCAGACTGTCCATAAGATTCAGGAAAATATGATGGGGCAGCTGATGGCGACTGGGAGAATTGTGTGAGGTCCCACGGTGCCTACTGTGAAGAAGACTGAGGCATCATGGTCCTATGTACAATGTTTCTTGTATCTTGTATTTTCTTCAATTAATGTCTTTATTTTTTTTAAATAGGACATGGATGGATACTTCCTGGACAGACCTGGTAGCTCCCTTACATACATACTCATAAATAAACTCTGTATGCCTGTGTAGTGGAGAGACCCTAAAATGACTCCCAATGATTCCTACTTCCTATCGTCCATGTCTTGGCATCATCCCCCCCCTACCCTGAGCATGGGCCAGACCTGTGATTTGCTCTAATCCATGGAGTACAGAATGGTGAAGGGATGTCACCCCCATGGTTACATCAAGTTGTATAAGATCCCCACCTCAGCAGACTGGAGCGAGAGACTCTTCTTGCCGGCTCGATGAGATAACTGGCCATGTGGGAGAAGCCCACATGACAAGGAACTGTAGGAGGCCTTTAGTTGCCGTAAGTCATAAGGGACCTGCAGAGGAATCCAGCTGATGGCCAGCCAGAGCCCGAGCCCACAGCTTCCTCATGGTGAGAAAGTGAATTCTTCCAACAAGTTAAATGAGCTTGGAGGTTGATTTTCTTCCCAGTCAAGCTTCCAGATGAGAACACAGCTCAGTGGACATCGTTGGCTGCAAACTTGTAACACCTGAGCAGAGGAGCAGCTAAGCCGGGCCCAGACTCCTGACCCACAGAAAGTGAGACATAAAAACAGGTGTAGTTTTAGCCTCCAAATTTGTGGTTACTTGTTACGCAGCAATGGAAAACTAACATAACCCCCACTAGACCATAATAAGCTCTGTGGGGGCAGGAACCACATCCAATTGTAGCTCCACTGTATCCCCAGCACCAAACACCATGCTCAACAAATATTTCTTGAGTGAATGTGCATCATTCCTACAATAGTTACAACTACTTTATAAGGAGGATTGTGTTTATTTAAGGTTTCCTCAGCCTGAGAGCAGATAAGTGACACATTCATGAGTCACATAGAAGGAGAGGAGACAGGACGTGAACGAGCATCTCCTAGGATCCAAGCCCATTCACGAACATCACAGCTGTAAGAACAGTGCAGGCTTTCTACTTTGGCAGAGCCACTGCGAGCCTACACAATTATTGTTCCTGCCCATTCCCATGGCAGACATCACTAATCAATCCCCATATGCTTTCAGGCTGAGTGCATCACAGACCTTCTCAACTCAGCCCTCCAGTAGCCACAAGCAATTGATCAGAGCTGGCCCAGAAGAGGTAACCTATTTATCAGCTGAGCACTAAGCTCTTGGCTGGCATTTAAAATCCATTCCTCGGAATGTTTGAAAAAGAATAGCAAGAAACAAAAGTCTGGGCATAGGGAGAAGTAGTACCCAGAAAAGAAAAGCCAAGAAAAGAGTTTGGGGGTGGGGTTTGGGGAGACCGTGATTCTAGAACCTTCCCTGCCGAGGAGCGCCTCAGCCATTTCCAGGCAGGAAATTCCAATAACGATGCAGTCTGCAGCTGGATTCTCTTACAGCTGAATTCCCCAAGTCAACTGATGGATTCTTCTTTGTACAGAAATTGGATTCAGCAGTTAGAGTCCTTTTTTTATTACTTCCATTGTCATGCCATCCCCGCTGATGACTGCACCAGGAGCACAATGGATTGAACATTTGCCACGGCTGACATCTTTATTGTTTGACAATTAAGGTGTTATGTTTGCCTGAGGGATTGCAGTTTTGATATTTTAAACATTAATCTCCAGGAAGGAAAGGTAAGTGTTCAAACAAGGGGTACCTCTGCTGCCATACACATGACGAGCTTTAAAGTAAGAAAACAGATTGAACAGTGAGGAACACGGTCAGTGAATTCAGTGTTTGATTTTGAATTTCTTTATTTTTTAAATATATTGATTAACTCCTCCTTGCTCTAGGCTTTAAATAGACCAAGGTTACCAAATATATCGTGCTGACAACGCCACTTCTCATGCCCATGGTGGACATTACTAATTAATCATATCATTCTTCCCTCCCTGAGTCCCAGCTTGGCCTTGGAAACCATCCCAGTACAGAGCTTCAGGCAGCCAATAACAATCTATCATTTTGGAACTCAAGGCAAAACTATTTGCCATCCAAGATTCTAGGCGCAGCCCCAACTCGCCAGTTATCAAGCAAAAAGCAGGAGAGGGAAGCTTTCACAATTAAGAGCACAGGCACTGGACTCAGAGTGCCTGGATTTGGAGCCTATATCTGCTATTGAATAGCCATTCCATGCCTCAGTTTTGCCACCTGTAAAATGGGGATAATAGAAGCACCACCTCGTGGAGCTACGATGATGATAAAATGAATTCAGATACATACAGATCTTGCCAAAGTACCTGGCAACCATAAACATTGGCTACTCTTTCTCATGTTTTGATTCTCTTCGTTCTCTGTGCAAAATCTGGCTCTTCTAGACTGCAAGGTGTTCAAAGTTAGGTACCATGCTTTTCCTTCCCTGCATCCCCATCACTTAATGTGCAATAGGAACTGAGTCAGTAATTGGTAAACTGTTGGATCAAACTCTTCCAGCCAGATGGGCAGACTCACTATTCCACCCCCAAAGCCTTGCACTCCTGTCTCCCCCACTGTTTCCCACCCTGTCCTCCACGTCTTTCTAAGGCTCCACTTCATCGTCACCCCTCCTCCACTCTCCCATCGATATTCGCCCGATTGCTGTCCATCTTTCAGTGCCTGCCCAGCTGGAGTTGTCACAAATCTGTTCACTAAATATGTCTAGCTCTCTGCCTTCTGGGCACCTAGTAGAATTTTGCTTCCCGCTCTGCCCCCCGGTGGTTGGGTAGGGCCGCCCTAACAGTCTGGCCTATGAGTGGAGAATTGGATTGCTGGCATGAGACCCTCCCCACCTCAGGTCTCTGTTTCTTCCCGCCACGACGACCAGCCATGTTCCAGCCTGTGGTTGCACCATCTGTCTGGTTGGGAGTGAAAATGAGATGGAGCAGAGCCACTGGTTGACCTGTGATGGACCAACACCACAGACAAAAAATAAATCTTCGTTACTTGAAAGCCACTGCCATTTGTTGTTGCTGTTTCCACACCATCTGATGTATCCGGACAGGTACATTACACCTCATGCTCGGCATCTTCCTGGAAACCTGCTGCAGCTGCCCTGACCCACAGTAACTCCTTCAAAAGGGCAGAAAAAATTCTCTCATTCGTTTTCATCCCCAAACCTAACCTAGTGTCTTACACATAGTAGGTGCTCATTAAATGGTTTTTGAATAAATGAGCAGTTGTTAAGTTGTTCACCTCTAACCCTCTAATTTCCCAATCTGTATAATAAAGTTCTCGTTCTTCCTGCTTTGCGGGGCTGTTGCGAAGCTGGAATTGAATGGAGTGTAAGAAAGTGCTTTGCGAGCTATAAAGGGAGGAACACATCTCCAGTGTTGTTATCAGGTGACAAACTACGGAGAAAAATTCTCAGAATACACTTATTCCTCTTATACCTGGTGCTATTCTGGTTTAATAATTAACTGCCCACCTCCCCCATACACACACACACACACACACACACACACACACACACACACACTCCTTGAGTTCTGTCACTGGTCCTTAAAGTCAGAAACAATAACAGGGCTCAACATCACTGTGCTCAGGGCTTTCCATACCATTGCCACTCACTGTCCTCAAAGAGCCATAGGAAATGGATGCATACGCCTGTTTTACAGATGGTAAAGCTGAGGTTCAAAAGCATTAAGTAATTTGCCCAAGGTCAAATGGCTAGAAAGTGACAGAGATGGGAGTTTGGTCAATAACCCCAAGTACTGGGACTGCTTGGGGAATAGAAACCGAAGTAGTTGGACTCCATAGAGTCAGCCGTTAGCCTCAGCACTGCTCTTCCTCCCAAAGAAGGCATGAACCAATCACTCTTCGAGCCTGGCAGGGGACAGCGCTGCAAGCTCAGGAGTCCTCGGTGCCCTTAGTGTGGCCGCTGACGGGACAGCAGACTCTGTGCAAAGCACGCTGCCCAACACTTGTTTCCCCCGAGTCACACGGGCTGAGCTGGTGCTCGGTGTTTTAAAATACACATCCGTGTTGATGAGCCTACTCCAAATTTTAAAAACTCAGTATGTAGCAAGACCCACCAAAAAAGATCAGAAAGAAAAAAGTAAGCATCTATTTCTCACTTTAGAAATGTTTCTTCGAGAAAAAAAAAGTTCCTGCCATTAAAAGCATTTAAAATAGAGTCAAGTTCATGAGTACTCGACCAATGCAGTCCCACAGGACTCTACCCTCAGAAGACCTGGCTCTTGGGGTTGAAGGCTCTGAGATGACCATCCTGACATTCTCAAATTTCACCTTTGAGCTTGTGTTCTGTAAGTGAAGCCTGATGAGGCATGGAGCAGGCTTAGAGCTTTAGCTCCCAGCCAGTCCCACCTTCTGCCACCTCCCACTCCCCAAGGGAGGACTCTCAGCTGCCTGTGTCCCCACCGCTGGTGCTCACAACCTCCCTTCCCTGTCCCCACTGAGCACAGGCTAGAGAAGGTCAGGGCCAGGGTGCATGTGGGCCTGACTGCTAGAATTTAAATCCCCGGTCCTACGTTTGCCAACTGTATGATCTTAAATGTATTATTTAACATCTCTAAGCCTCAGTTTTCTCATCTGCGAAGTGAACAGAAGAACAACACCTGCTCTGCGAGGCTGTTGGAAGGACTACATTTGAGAATCCCTGTATGGCAGAGAGCATGGTGCCTGGTCCGTCACCGCAGCTCAGCAGATGACAGATAGGACGTTCTCACCACAAGCTGTGAAACTGGTATTTGGATCCCAGGTCACAGATGAGAAGCTGAGGCCCAAGAAGATTAGGTTCTGCACCCCGGAGGTTCCTAAGTGGCAGAACCCAGAGGCAAACCTAGAGCTGCCAGATTCCAAAGCCCATGTGTTCAGCCACCATGCCACCATGCCCTTCTCACGGAATAGGGTCTCTTGTGATGGCTTGAGGTCTCACTCCAGGCCTGCTTCTGAAGTCTTTAAGCCACAGCCCTCTGAACTTGGAATCTGTGAGTACCTTGCAGCTCTCATAGCCCTGGTGGTGATCAAGAGGGTCCTCCTGGGGAGCAGCCGTGACCACCACCACGTGCTAGCCCCAAGAGACCACTCACGTCTATTTAACTTCCCTTCCCCAGAGTCTCACACACTGTCATGCCCAGACAGGTCCTTCATTGCTCCTTCGATGAAAATTCATACGGTCGGTAAGGCTACACTGCAGCTACCTCATATTTGATGCCAACGCTGAGCAGCAGGAGGTAAACAACAAGAATAGCATAGTCAAAGCTCAGTTGACACTGAGCAAAGGAAAGAAAGTGGAAAGGGCAGACCATGCACCAACTAAATGTTTGAAAGCAAGGCTTTTATGCCTTTGAAATGGAATCCAGGAAAATCGCTGCATCCCCTGTAGACGGTGAGAGGACGGTTCCGCCCTGGGTTGATGCGCCGCTGGGGAGCCGCGGATTGCTGCTCTCACAGGTTGGGAGCTCAGGCCTGAAGTCTGCGCAGTGGGGCATGTGTGAGTCAGCCCGGGAGCTGGCACGACCGGGACCTCGCATGGAGTCCAGGCCTGTCTCCGACACGTGGCGAGAGTGGAGACGGGAGTGGGTGTTTGCTGACAAGCGGCTTCATGGGAATGCTTGCCTAGGCGTTTCTCAGTGCTGAATCAGGGAGAAGAGTTGGGCAGAGTGCCCGGGGGTTGGGGGGGCAAGAGAGCAGAGCCTGAGGTGGGAGAGCAAACACCAACAAAGCAGGAAAATCAAGAGCAAAATGACCATTACCTGAAGGCCTACTGGGTGCTCTCCAGGCTCTCTCCTGTTTATCCTCACCACAGCCCATTGAGGTAAGCAAATCCCTGGGTGCTGTTATTCTCTCTTGCATGTGAAGAAACTGGGGTTAAGGAAGATCAAGGACTGCACAGTGAGCTGGCGATTAAAATGGAATTCAAACCCAAGTGTAACCACAAAGCTGATGCTCTTCCGCATCTCATCCACCGCCCGACCCCAGCTCTGTTAGACGTTGCCTCGCCCTGCCCTCGCTTTTCTTCTCCTCCAGAGGTTAGGCAGAGCCAACCCCACCTGAAAGGAAGGTGTTGAAAGTGACATTGACCTCCTCAGGCAGACTGGGAGGAAGTGAGCCGTCTCCAAGTGCAGAGGCTGGGGTGGGCCCTGTTCACCCCGAGAAGGGCCACCCTACCCCTGCCTGTCCAGATGGGGACAGAAACACCCAGACCTCCCCATTGTGTCGCCCAGACAGTGCTGTCCAATAAAAATATAACCCGAGTCACATGTTGTAATGACAACTTTCTACTGGTTTACTTTTAAAAGTAAAAAGAAAGAGGTGAAATTAACTTAATAACGTTTTATTTTTACTATTACCCCATCTATCCAAGCAGTGTTATTTCAACATGAAATCAACATAAAAATTACTGAGATATTTTACATTCTTTTTTGTACTAAGTCTTCAAAATCCAGTGTGTACTGTATACTCATTCCACACTTCAGTATGGCCCAGCCTGGCCCATGCGGCCCGCGGCAATAGTGCTAGGTGGATGCAACAATAGCCCATTCCTTTTCGTTACTAAGTTTTGTGACATTGAGTGGGCATACCACAGTTTGTGTATCCATTCAACTGCAGGACATTTGAGTTGTTTCCAGTTTGGGGTGACTATGATCAGAATTGCTATAATTACACATATAGGTTTTGAGTGATCACAAGATTCCGTTTCATTTCTCAGGAGTTGGACCACGGAGTAAGTGTGTGTTTAACTTTATTTAAAAACTATCAAATTGTCTTCCAGAGTAGTTGAACCATTTTTTTACTCCTGCCAGCAATGTGGGAGAGCTTCTGTTGCTCTGCACCCTTGCCAGCACTTGGTGTTTTTATTTTAGCCATTCTAATAGACATGTAGTTGTATTTCATTAAGGCTTTAATTTGCTTCTCCCTAATGACTGATGATGCTGAACATCTTGTAATGTGCTACTTTGCTCTCCATATGTCCTTTTTGGTGATAAGTCTGTTTAAGTCTTTTACTTATTTTTAAATTGTGTTGTATCTTTCTAGTTTTATGCATTCTAGACACCAATCCTTTGTTGAATATGTGATGTGCAAAATGTTTTCTCCCAGTCTCTAGATTGTCTTTTTATTCTCCTAGTACTGTCTTTCAGAGAGCAAAGTTTTTAATTTCAATCATGTCCAATTTATCAGTTTTTTTTCTTATGGATTGTGCTTTTGTTATCATTAGTAAGAACTCTTTTGCCTAACCCCAGGTTATAAAGATTTTCTCATATGAAGTTTTTGAATAACAAATCACATGTTCAATACTCAAAGGGTCGTAACTGTCCAAAAATTTAAGCCATGGATTTTAGTTGTGAAAATCTGCATTGCCATATAGAGTCATTCATTCACTCCACACTTAATACTTAACAAAGTGACCACCATCACTAGTAAAACAAAGATGAAATTTGGTCCACCCTAGTAGCTGCCATTAATTGAGGGTCTAGGGCAGTGGTCATATGGACATCGTCTATACCCTCCAATCTGGCACAGAAACTTAGTGAAGTTAAGTGATTTTCTACCACACGGGCAGGAAGCAGTAGAGTTAGGGAGAGCCCTCAGCTATGGGAGGGTTCTCCGGTTTCTAGAAACAGAAAACCGCTCTACCTAAGAGGCAAAAAATAAAGAAGTGGTCCAAAGATACTTCACAGAACCAACCCAATGGCTGACCATCCAAATCTTGGAAGGGAAAACAATCGAGGAAGTTCAAGGACCCAGGTAGCAGGAGGAAAAAAATGGATGTTAACTTGCAGACATGCCCTTTGAACGAAGCATCTTCAACTATTTCCCACCCTTTTGTGTGTCCTCTCTAGATTTAGGTTCCCTGGAGCAATCATCTGATTGACGTGTCATGGGTCATGTGACCAACTTTTGACCAAATGATAAAAAACACCTTGATTGACAGTCCCACCAAGATTATGTCCAATTAGGGGTGTAGTCTCCTTTCTTGTTGAAAGGAATCTTGAGATATTGTTACTGGAGGAAAAGGTAAAGGATCTTGGGAAGGCAAAACCACAGAGGCCCACCATGGCAGCGGCTTCCAAATTATCTGACCATGATTCATGTTCGGAAATACATTTCACCCACCTGTGAGTGTACCCACACATAACTGCAATGGAATTTTCACATAACCATATGGACCCTCACGATGGGTAGTGCACTCTGCTACGTCATACTCATTTTCTTTCATTTAAAACACTGGATATCGGAACTTCTTTGCGTCACAATCTGTGGATTGGAAAGCATTGCACTTACCATGATTCCCTCCCTCTTTCTATCCAGAAAATCTCCAGAAGAGAAGACATGCAAAACAGCGATGACATAATGAGGTAAACTCCAGAATGTTCCCCAGAAAATCTGACCCATCCATCCCACGAGACGAGTGTGTGAACATAAATCTCCTGTGAATAAGAAAAGGCCGACGTAAGATAGACATTTTCCCACAAAGCAGACCCTGAGACGGTCCAAGTAGTTCATTTGCAAGGTGATCCCAGGAAGGAAAGGGAGGGAGGCAGGGACGGGAGGAAAGTCGCCAAAAGGTTTACGTTGAGAGTGTTGTCACTGTGAGCATCTGGGCTCAGTCACACAGGACACCCACTGAGAAACTGCAGAACATGCCTCAGGATTGTGCCACCCAAGGGCAGGGAAGCTGGCGTGTTCATCTACAACTGCCACCCATCCACATGAGGGTGGCACCAAAGTCATTCACTTCTCAGGACTTCCAGCCTGCCACCGAGCTCCCTTGGCAGGAGAGCACCCTCAGAGAGAGGGATGCAGGATACTTTGGGTCATGATGTCTGCCGATGACCTTCAGGTGGGTCAAGAGTATACAGTTAGAAGATTTCTTGTACGAGGTAACTGGGAGGGAGAAGGAGTACCCCAAGGAGCCATTTTCTGTCATCGACATCTGCCTCCCTGCCCAGGCCACACCTCAGTGGTCCATGGCACCTGGGAATCACCCCACCCACTAATTTCTAAATTCATCAAGTTCATCCCAGCCTAGCTGTCTGGTTTCCTGCTTCAGCATTGCTGAAGGAAGACAGGAAGTCTGCCCACCTGAATCACTAGTTCACCTGAATCCCTGGCCCCTCTGACTCTAGGTCAATGTCCCAGAGAACGTCGTTTTCGGCCACAACATTTCAGCAAACCTTACCCAGCCTTTCCCTCCCCTAGTGCCATTAGAGAATATGGCCCTATTCCTGACAAAGTGCCAACGAAAACAAATATCCAGGACACAGGGAAGGGATGAGCCTTTATCAACCACCTGCTATTTGTCAGATAAAAACACAGAAGATAGATTAACTTTGGGAGTCAGGCCCAAAGGGATGGGAACAGAAGCAGCATGGAGCACAAGGTAGCAAACGCTTCATCGGCACTGCCTGAGGGCAGTGGGTCTTAACCCACGGCATCTGAGGAGATTTTAAAGAGTACTAATTGCCAGTGATCCCCTGCCATTGGGATATTTTTTAAATCCCCCAGATTCTAACTCACAGGAAGTATAAGATGGGACAGGAAGGAAGAAATAACACTTCTTGGGCTTTTTTCAGGTAACCTTTGTATCTCATCTAATTCTCTCAATAAAGCTGTAAATTCAGTACTACTACACCCATCTAAAGGTAAGAAAATGGAGGCTCAGGAATAGCAAGCAACTTGCCCAAGTTCCCATTGGTATGAGCAAAAGGACCAAGATTGCCACCCAAACCTGGATCAAAAGGCTGTGGCTCTTTGTACCCCACCATGCTGTCACCTGAGGAGTATTTTAGTGAGGTTGACGGTGAAAGGACGGGGGCAGAAACATTTTTTTGAAAGCGATAGTCACTGAATAAACCAAGGCTGGGCTGGGTCAGGCATGGTGGGAAGGGCTCTCGGGGCAGCAAGAGGCCCTGGACACCTGAGGCTTTTGTGCCAAGGAAAGTGAAGCAAAGCCACCCATGGGGATCCAGCATCAGCTACCCCTGCCCTCTCCCAGTGTTCCCTCAGGCCAGCCTTGGTCTCCAGAGGATCTCGTGTCCAAGGTTAGCTTAAGGGGCCATTTTCCCATCGGACCTGACCTAGGACCTGGAACATCACGGCCACCAGCTCGAGCTGGAGAGCTTTTCAGTGCAGTTTTTCTTCCCCTTCTTCTCCCAGGCCTCTGGGCCGATGACGTTCAGCTGGGAGAGCCAACGGACATCACAGCCACCAGCCCCTTCTCATTTCTGCCACCGATTTCTTTTTTCTCACTGATTGCTTGGCTCTCCGAGCTCAGGGCCCATCTGGTTGAAAGGTGATCCTGCTGTTTAAGCCTCCTCTGGGACAGCTCAAAGACGGGAGAGACCCTATCCATTTCTACTCCTCCGTGTTTGCTCCATGAAACTGAATTTCATTTAAGCATCACATTTGGGGAAGGAAAGGGAAGTTGAGTATTTGCTTCCTTGATAATATTTTTCTGCAAAAAGATGCCCAATAAATTAGGTAATCCTCAAAAGAAAAAACTTCAGAGCCAAGATCTGCCAAGCGTGCTGTCCTTCTAAAGTCCAACACTCAGTGAATATAGGAAAAAGGTAGAGCTGGGGGGTGACCCCAGAACTCATCTCTTAGAGGGGAAGTTGAAGGTCCAAATGGAGAAGAAGATCATGGCCCAAGGCGATGGGGACAAGGGACTGGAACCCCACACTTTGACCTCTTGTCCCCAGAAGGTGTTTCACTGGGCAGGGATGGCAAGCTGAGGAAAGATAGAAAAGCAATACACTGAAGGCCCCCTTCTGGGCCCACCGTGATCCATGTTGAGAAATATAAATACTTCAACAACATGTGAGCATATACTCCCATGACAGAAAGTAGAGTTGGAAAGGAAAATAGTGGGTTCCAGGCTTAGCTCCAACTGTGAAGAAAACAGTGATCTTTTTACCAACCCATCCCTCCCAAATTGACTAATCCAAGGGCCACCATATTTCACAACTCCAGGGGGCACTGTACTGTTAATTTGCATTTTATAAAGGCAGTTGAGTAAGAGCTGAAATATTAGCTATTCTTTTTCTTGCTCTGCATTAACAGTGGGAAGCAAGGCATTAATTGATAACTACGGGATTCATTAAAAACAAATATTAACTTAAGAACAACCCCAGGAGACTTGGCTCTCAAGATTCAAAAGAATGAATCTATAAAAGCAAGTTAGTCACGAAGACGTCTAATGGAGAGGAGCTGGCTTAAGCACACACAGATGTTAGCTAGTGGTAAGCACTTTTCTCTGTGCTTTATGCATGTACAATCTCACAACAGCACCGTGACAATAGGTACCATTATTATTGCCCGTTTTACAGATGAGGAAACTGAGGTGTAGAGTAATCAACTAACGTATAAGTCATATGGCCAGGGGAAGTGGCCAGTTGTGGTTCAAAGGCAGTAATCTGACTCCCAAGAGTGTGCTTGACTATTTACAAGAACCCTTTTATCAATGTTACTTGCTCCTGAAACCAGGGGGCAGTTGAATCCTGCTCCATTTCCCTCAAGTCACTGCAGGTGATCTGCACGAAGTATGCAGTGTGGCAACAATGAGGAAGTTACCTTGTTCTCATGGTGTAGGGAGGAGCTTTAAAGGGAGGGAGACTGCACAGCTTGCTCCAGGAAATCTAGAAAGAATTAATGACATCACAGGGACACACAAGTCTGGACAAGAGTCCCAGTGCTCCAAACATCACCAGGGGAGCTCAGAGGGAGGCCCTCGGCCTCTGGGAGCTCCTCCCTTAGCCCCAAGCCCACTCTCCTTCAGGGCAGTAGAGTGACAAAAAAAAAAGAGGAAACTGCTTTAAGCCCCTCCCCTAGAGGTCAACATAAAATAGTCAGAGTAACCTGGGACTTTCTCCAGCCCTCCTGAATCCAACAGAGATTTTTTTTAATTCATCCCACTCCACAACCTTGAGCTATTTACCGAAGGTCTCAGTATCTCTATCTCTAAAATAGAGTTCATACCTACAGCACATACAAGGTCTGTCCGGAAAAAGTCCAGCCATTGTTAATATAATGAGACTGTTTGCACAACATGACATAACCTAGTAGCCAAGGAGAGTGGACTGGAAGGCAGATGTGTGAACAATGACAACTTCACTGTACTAGTCAGAGTGGGTGGCAGACACCATTGAGTGAGCATGTGTACTGTGTGGCTGTCACATTCAAAGTGACTGAGTGAGTAGAGCAACAAATCTGCAACAAATTTTGCATTAAGCTTGAGCATTCCTCCCTGGAAACTATTCATGTGATTCAGGAGGCTGCAGCTATGGGCACCTGGTGACTGGCAGCTTCATCATGACAATGTGCCTGCTCATGCACCGCATCTCCTACACAGCTTTTTGGCAAAACATCAAATCACCCAGGTGACTCAGCCCCACTACAAGCCAGATCTGGCTCCCTGTGACTTCTGGCTTTTCCCAAAACTAAAATCAAATTTGAAAAAGAAAAGATTTCAGACTGTTGATGAGATTCAAAAAATACGACAGGACAGCTGATGGCAATTGGGAGAACAGTGTGAGGTCCCCAGGTGCCTACTTTGAAGGGGACTGAGGTGTCATTGTCCTGTGTGCAGTGTTTCTTGTATCTTGTGTCTTCTTCAACAAATGTCTCTATTTTTTTCTATTACATGGCTGGATACCTTCTGGACAGACCTCGTATGGGTTGCAGGTATTAATTTGGGGTGATTGGTGAAGATGGCTTAGTGCAGTGCTTCTACCTGAACCAGTAAATGCTAGTCTCTTTCTGTTGGGATAAAAAGGCACCATTATGCTCCTACTCAATACTCATTATTTTTCTTTACCAGAATAGCCCTGGTTTCATTCAGAGCTTCATTGTGCCCAAAGAAAAGGGTCGCCTTCTAGATTCCTTTGAGGGTAGGAGGCAGCCATATTTCAGTCCTGGCAAATGCCATGTAAGGAGAAAACTATTTGGGGTGGGGGTGTGAGGAGGTTCCAAGGCATTTTTTACTTCCCTAAAAACAGGCTGAACAAGCTCAGCTAGCATTTTCCTCTGACCTATGCCCTTTGCCCTTCCTCTTCTTCCTTCAGAAGGCACAACAGCCATCTTTCTACCATCAGGACAAAAACCACAGGCTGGTCACAGGGACAGAGAAAGGGCTTGTAAATATATGTATAAATGGAGCCACTTTAAAATGGAATCAGAGCTACCACTCCAGAGGACCTGCCTTGCTCACCTCATGCCTCAAACCTTTAGAAAGGTAAAACAAGGCAAAATAACCTTTGGTCTGGGCCTAATGTCACCTTATGTCCCAGAGAACTATTTACAAGGATAACAAGAAAGCAGATATTGTGGCTGAAATGAAAAACATTCTTTAGAATTATCATCACCGTATTAGCTTATCTGCACCAATAGAAACACCTTCCATCTACTGATGTAATTATTTCCCTTCCTTTTCACAAAAATACCCTTTGCCTTGGTCTCTTAACTGGAACACTATTTGGGTTTTTGCCTAAATGGGTGATTCCCAAGTAAAAATTGTTTTTATCTCAAATAAATTTATGTTGCCTCTCACTTTGAAAGGCCTTGTTTTCAGGTTATCAGGTTCTAAATAACATCCCAACTCTTGACTCCCTGCCTCTTGATTTGTCATGTTAGAAAATAAGCCCCTATCTGGTTTTCCATTACTTGTAGCCGAACACACCCCTAACTGACATTTACCAATTCTGGTTTGAGGTATTGAAATAAGCAAAGCATAGAGACGCTGAGGTGTCTGTCCAAAGTCATATCATGAATTGATTGGTGGCAAATCCAGGCCTATTGAGTATCTGAGTCTTAAATTCCCACCCAAAATACTCTGCTAATAGATTGCATTCCCATGAAAATAATATGTATGTCAAGAATCAGAATGATCAGTTATAAAGTATTTACATGGAAGCCTGTTGTACGTGCATGTATAAGCTCCCATCTGGAAACTTCAGTAGGCAAATTTATTTTTGATAACCATGGATTTCATTTGTTCTGTGCAAGTGGCCTTTTCCACCTTGGGAGCAAATCACCCAGCAAGCTCAGGAGAGGAGCTGACAGTCTACAAAGCCCAGCTTCACCCCTCAGCAAATTCAATGAAGCACCTCCTTTGAACATCACACCGTGAACTCAACCAAATAAAGCTGCCTACCCTGACATCTTTCCCAGAGAAGGTATTGAATGCACAAGAGCAAGGGCTTTGAACAACTAATAAATATTTTATAACCTGATCACTTAGGAAGGAGCACTAAAATGCACTATCATAGAAACATAATCTTTGCATGGCAAACTTGTTTGAGCTTAAAGATATCATCTGCCTTGGGTTGTTATAGTTTAATGAAAACTATTGTCATGATGTAATGAGCTCAAAATAATGAAATTAAATAAATGCAATGAATAAAACCATAGGCAAGTGGTCTTACTGAGAATTTGTATCTGCAACAAAGCTGCTGGAAATGAGTTTGGTCAGAATCTCTGGTATTTTAGGATCTGTGGGAGAAGAAGACCTTCCCTTGTAGGGAATTGAGAAAAATCTGTGTAATGTGCTTAGCACCATCTCAGACACAGAATATTGATAAATGGTTGTTATTGATGTATTGTTGCTAAGTATTATTTCAGCAGATTGGGTCCCTCATTCTATTCTGTGGCTCTTAAACACAATCCACCACCAGCGTCCCATATGCTACCCTGAGCCTGCAATTTTCTCCCCTTGAAGATGAGACCTTGGCTCCCAGCCTCCAGTCTCACACGGGGCACCCCCAGCCTGCACAGTCCCTACCTTGGGAGGAAGAGGCAGAACAACTCAGGCCAGGAAGGAGGTCACATTGAGTCCTCTGACTCCTTGAACTTCAGTTCCCTATGCCTTAACCATTAGAGGGCAGCATTACCTTCCAGTCACAGGGGAGTCTTTTTCTGTTTTCTGATTCCCCTGCCCACCTCAGCTGAGAGCCCAGGACTTGGAAAGCCCCTGCTGGTCCCATTGTGTGTGACCACTGGGCTCAAGGTCCACATCCGTCCTTCCCTGCCAACAGGGAGCGACCCTGACCCCAACTAGCCTCAGGAGACACTGGTGGCAACCTCTCAACCTGCGTGAGAGGTTTCATAACTCATGCCTGCCCATCAGTGGACAGATTTAGCCTGCTGCCTGCTGAGTCTGGAAATACTGAATATTAAAATATCCCAGAGGCTCACCCTTCTGATAGGCTTGCCTCTGCAAAATTCACATGCAGTTGGTTGCACAAACAATTCCAGGGACACACATCAATGTGTCAATTAAGTAGATTCTGAGCACTCATTTGTATGACGTTCACCAGGACAGGGCAGCCAGTACCCAGGGCCACGGATTAGGTGCATGACCGTGGAGAAGCCCTCCGGTCTCCACGTCAGTGTATTTTCTTTGGGACCACATTGCTGCATAAACTCTCCTGGCCATTTCTGTAGCATTGTTTGCCAGTAGGAGAGGTGGGAGCCAATTTGACGGGTTTTACTGAGCCATATGGAGCCTAAGACCTGCAGAAACATTCTCCACCCAGCCAGGACAGCAATAGAGAGGCTCCCAGGAATTCGAATGATCATTATTTGAACACAGAGGACACAGAAAGAATCTTTCCTATTAGGTGAAGAAAGGTGTGTGGGGGTGTGTGTGTGGGGGGTGTTTCTCTCACCGCTTTACCAAAAGATAGGCTGACTTCCCTCATGCACATCAAAGGCTATTCAGCATTTCCCACCTTTGATGTTGGTTTTTTTTTAATTTCTACTGAAAGAATTTCTAGGCTAAGACACACACCTCTGCTAAATACCCAGTTACGACCAGCTGCCAAGGTGGGTTTGGGATTTCAGGGAATCAGGGGTGGGAATTCCTCACAGATTCAAAACAGAGGAAGGGGTTGCTCCTTCTCTCCGGGCCGATTTCCTTCTTTCATCCAGCAGGAATCCGGGGAGCCCCTAAGCAAGCAGAATTCTGCACAGAGCAGGATTCAGAAGGAGCCATGCTCCGCCATGCTCCTCTTGGTCATCTAATTGAAATTCCCCTGCAACACGCTCGGGGAAAAGGCAGTGAAGGAGAGAGCGTGGTGAACAAAGAACTGGCCCAGGCAGACCTGGCTTCAAGCCAGGCCCTCTGCCACTCATGGTGGGTCTGTGGACAGTGTTCTGCTTACCTCGTCAGCTTCAGTTTCCTCATCCACGAAATGGGGAAAACAATATTCACATCACAGGCTGGCCACGAAGATTCACAAAGGCCTCTCTGTAGGGTAATCTGCCCCTCCCTTTGCCCAGGGCTTCCCTAAGAACTGTTCCTGAGACTCTTGGCTCAAACTGATTTAACCACAGCTGACGGATAAATTGCTCATTGGATTAGGAAACAGTTAAACTAAGCACAATGACTAATTGCAAACAGGTGGGCTTTGCCCACCCCTCCTCATACTGAGGGAGGTCACAAGAGTCTCTTTTCAGAGGTACCTGGCCAGGAGTCCAGGAATTCCATTGTGGTAGCTTTCCATTGCTGCTGTCATATTGCCACAAACTGGGTTGCTTAAACAGCACAAATTTATTATCTTGGAGGTCCAGAGGTCAGACATCCAAAATGAGTCTCACTGGACAGAAAATCAAGGTGTCGGTAGGGCTAGTCCAGAACTTTGGAATCCCCACAACTTCTGATCGCTATAACGGGGGCCACTCCCAATAGGCATCACTACCTGCTAGGAAGCTACTAGACATCCTCCCACATCCCTACACTGCATGTCCTCCTCCCTGCCCCCACCTCTGCACCTGTAGGCCAGCTGACTTACCCGCTCAAGATCACTTCCCTTCAACCCCGTCCAGCCCTCCAAGCTCACCAGAATGGGGCTTCTTATGTCAGGAGCACATGAACTGAACGCCTAGGGATGAATCTGCAAGAAAAGGTGCTTCCCTGAAATTCCACCACAGTGAGGACCAGTCTGACTCCTGGATCCCTTGCAACAGTCCCCATGGGTAGCCCTGTTCCTGTAGGAGGTAGGACCGCCCAGTGGTTCAGATAAGGACTTTGGAGTTGAAACTCCTAGCTACAAATTCTGACTCCACCACCGACCAGCCATAAGGCCTTGAATAAGTGACTGTGCCTCTCTGAGTCTCATTCTCCTCTTCTGTAAGCTGTAGTGGGTGGGAACAGTACTACTAGCATTGCAAGGATTAAATGAGTTAATTCTCATGCAGTGCTTATCACAATGCTTGGTTCATCTTGAGTGACCTAGAAATAATGCTTGCTATTAACCCCACTGTATTAGTGTCCCAGGGCTGCCATAACAAATTGCCACAAATGTGTTAGCTAAAAAATAAACAACAGAAATGAATTCTCTCGCTGTTCTGGAGGCAAGAAATCTACAATCAAGATGTCAGAAGAGCTGTGCACCCTCCAAAGTCTGTAAGGGATGATGCCTCCTGCTTTTTCCAGCTTCTGGCAGCTACCGGCATTCCTTGGCTTGTTGCAGCATCCCTGTGGGCTCCGCCTCCACCTTCACACGGCCTCCTTCCCTGCCTCTGTGTGTGTCTTTTCTTATACGGACACTCACACTGAATTTGGGGCCCAACCTAATCCAGTATGATCTCATTTCAATCCTTACCTTAATTATATCTTCAAGACCCTATTTCCAAGTAAGTTCACACTCTGAGGTTCCAGGCAGGGATGAATTCTGGGAACACTATTCAATGCACTACACCCACCTTGCCTGTACCTCGGGTTCATGAGAGTGTTTCCTCTGCCTTCGGAGGACCGAGGTGTGGTTAGACGACTGGGGTGTGGTTGAAGGCAGAACTGTCCATTTACCTCCCGTTACTCAGACTTCTCCCACAGAGGGCCTTCTTATGGGGTCACTAACAAGAGGCTGCAGGAGGATTGGTCTATCATGCCTAATACGGTCACAGAGAGTCACACTTACAAAGCTCAGCATCCCACTCACTCTGCACAATTGCCCTGTGAAGTCGATACTTTGCAGAGCTGGAAACAGACTCAAGGATTGAAGGCATTGCCCCAGGTCTCACCAGCCAACAAGAGGCAGGGCCTCAAATCCAGGCCCTCTGATTCTGACCCAGGGCTCCGGGCACTGCAGCACACCTGTGGCCCCTGGGGATGGAGACAGCGTCCTCTTAGGAAGAGTAACCAGATGTCCACTCCATGCCTGTTGTCCTAGCATGCCATTAGCTTTCCCTTTCATTCTTGGAAGTGTCCCATTGAACTGGAAATTATGGGTCACCTTCTTCTCAGTGGTCTTGACCACAGAGATCACTGCCTCTGGCCTAGGGCTGTCTCTGGCTGTGTAATGCTCTTCCCCTCCCTCAGCTTCTTTTTTCTCCTTTGTGAGTTTTATGACAAAACGTATGAAGCTCTGCCAAAGTTGGGGGCAGTATATTACCTTCATTGAGGAAGCCACAACTGTCTCTAACATCTACCAATGCTTACCTATCCTGGGTACACGTTGGGCCAGGTGAAAAGCCACATTTGAATTAGGACCGCGCTTTGCTCCTATACAAGCCATAGTGCAGAGACCGTGCCCCACGTCAACCCCCCTCTGCCCGGCCTCGGAGGGCTCCATGCAGCTGGACGAGTTGAAATCCTGTAGCAGCGAGCACGGATGCTTCCCAGTGGCAACTCTGAACAGGGCCGGGGACAGAAACAAGTGGAGGGTAAAAGAGCAGAAAGAATCTTTTGGTAGAAAAACTGACATTACAAATCAAAAGCCTTAAGCAGTGTGTGGGTGATTGTGTGCATGCCTGTGTGTGCACATGTGTGTTTGTGTGTGTGTAGTGAGGGGCAGATTTGTGTACAAGGATGCTTGACTGAATCTAGGAAAAGGTTCTTGAAGGACACCCAGCAGCGTGTCATTAGTGGCCCCTGGGGACTAAGATTGCTTGGAGAGGCAGAAAGAGTAAGGAGGCTCTCACTATATAATGTGCGCGTGTCTCCTTTTTTTTTCTTATTTAAAAACAATTTTCTTATTTAAAAGCTTTTATTGTATAACATTTATTACTCATCAGTTTCAGTACAGGAATTTAAGCTGAAGAAATAATTAAGCACATGCACAAAGTCTGAGCTAACAGGAGTATTCATGGAAGCTTTGCTTTATAACAGTAAAAACTCTGGAGGAAGCTGATTGTGCAGAAACGGGGTAGTCAGGCAGGAGAATGCTCCTCACCTTCTAGATAACTTTGTAAATGAGTAGCTATTGACCAAAAAAGCGATTTGCCCTACGTGACATAGAACTAAAGCAGCTTTCACAAGTGTTTATAATACAATACCATTTTTATCTCTATCTACATGTAGAAATATAGTGATATTATTCTTAACCACCCTGGTGGTGCTATTCTTGTTCATTTCACTGTAGCTTCTTTGAACTTTCCCATTCTGCAAAGAAACGAAAAGAGAAGAAAAGTCATTTTGACCAAGTTCCCAGAGGAGTGGCCGGGAACTCATCAGTTGACTGCCCCACCCCATGAGTTCCTCCCAAATTTGGTTGCGCTCCTCCCATTTCCCTCAGGAATGATTCCTGCAGGAGAGGGTTCAGGAGGAAATGAGGATGGAAACAAACAGCAGATGTGGGGCCCACAAGCCCCCTCCGGCCCTGCCTGCTCTCCATGGAGAGAAAGGAGTGGGGTGAGAGAAATATGAGCGGGAACACCTGTGTCAACTTGGAAACAGCAGGTCTGCCTCTGGTTCTGGCCAGTCTCCCGTGTCTTTCACTTTCACCCCTCAATCACCCAACAGAAGCCATTGTAAGGATGCTAAGAGGTAACACAAAGCGGCAGGTGCGCAGGAGGGTGCCAGGAGCGAAATCAATCACGTCAAAAGCCAGGACTGGAAGGGCTGGGGAAGGAAAGTCTGTCTCTGAGCATCTCCCACGAGATACCCGCTGGAGCCCTCACAACAGTAACCTGGCATAGTCCTTGTGGGCACACCCGTTTTACAGATGGACTGGCCTGATCTCACTCAGCCAGTAAGTGGCTGAGCCGCGTCTGACCTGCCTGTCTCCGGGGACTCTTCCTTCACTCGTAGGAGACTGTGGACTCAGGCTTTCTATACAGAGGAGGCCACCAGCCAGACTAGATTAGGGACCCCCCAAAAACCTCACTTTAACTTAATTACCTCTTTAAAGGCCCCATGTCCACATAAAGTAACGTTCTGAAGTGCTGGAAGTTGGCACTTCCTCCTCTGAAACTTTCGCGGATGCCATCCAGCCCGTAACAGAGACCTAAAGCAAACTGGAGTGCAGAGGCCGCACTTGAAGTCACGCAACTTAAATACACTTCTGAAAGCAAAGTCCCGGCCAATTCAGCCCCTTCTCGGGGCCCCAGCTGCACCTCCTCGCTTAGAGGAGTCCTGCTGGACAGTGTTTCTCACACTCGACACCCTCGGAGCCCCCAGGCCCTGAAAGGGATTCTTTTCTCTGAAGACTGAGAATTCTATGAGAACTTTTTTATTTGGTGTTTTTATTTTTATGATCATCTAAAAACAATTGTTTTTACCTGTTTCAAACACAGAATTCTCATCATGGCTAATTCGAAACCGAAAGGCATTATGATACAATGGATTTTTCAAGTCACCATTTCTGAAAATAAGGTTCTTGAAAACACACAGCCTGACCTCATGTTTTTAGGAGCGCGTGTGAGGCACCATCCTAAAAAAGGAAGTCCACCATTGTCATATTTGAAGAGTTTTGATGTAGGACAGACGTTTTCCACGAAGCCACCCTGACTCTTGTGTTTATATTTCACTGATGAGCAAGAAGAATAATCTAGCCTTGCACCCATCCCCCTAATTTCGTTGAAATATTTGTAATTTTGCACACAAGAAAACTTAAAATGTTTTAATCATTATAATCTCACCAAGTGAAAAAAGTCATTGCACATTCTCTGGCAGTTGATCCGAGGGCACTTAGCTAATGTTTATGGAGTTGCAGACAGTAAACAGGTGTAATGCTGAATTTCACCCCTTTCCCTTATCATTGTCATAATAATACTTTCCCTGTTGGTACACTTTCTTTGAGATATTCTTCCAAATGGATACAACCCTTTTATGGTTCATTTAAGCCATTTTCAATTTTTTGCTTTTTAAGTAACATTAAAATGAACAATGGCATGCCTTATCTTTTTTCACTTCATTTTGAATTATTTTTAAGGACGAATTCCCAGAAATGAGATTATGGAATAAAGGCTCCTTTTGGTGCTTGAGACATATTCCCAAAATGCTGTCCACCACTGCCACCGTCACTAGCCACGCACAAGTGTACTAACCTCATTGGTTTTCATTTTTACTCATTTAATTGTACCAAATAAAAATTTTATATTAGCTTAATTCATTTCTTTGATAATAGGCATGCTAAACATGTTCCCATAATTATTCACCGAGTACATATTCTCATGTGGCCTCATATTTCATGTCTTTGCCGGTTCCCCTCCCCTCAAGCAGAACTATCACGTCTCCCTTGATCTCTTAGTCCCCAGTTCCTACCTTTGCTCTTGAACTTCACCCAGACTTGCAGTTATGAGCTCTGAGAGGGGAAGGGCTGTTTCTTCCTTCTAGAATTTTCCTTCGATAGCCACTAATTACATGTGACTACTGGGCACTTAATAGGCGCCTAGTCCAAATCAAGATGTGCTAAAGTATAAAATACGCACTGGATTTCAAGGACTTGGAGAAAAAAAAGGATGTAAAATATCTCATTAAATACGTGTGTATTTATTACAGGTAGGCATGATAACATTTTGGCTGTATAGCAGTAAAGAAATTATTTCACTTATTTATTTTTTTTACTTTTTAAGGTAGCTATGAGAAAAGTTAAAAGTATAGGTGTGTTCTCGTGGTACAGTCCTATTGGACAGCGCTGCCCAGAGTTCGGAGGCCCACGTTTGCAGAGAAGTAGCTCGTTAAATGTTTGAGAGTGGGTGTGTGAGCTCTTCAGCGCTTCCTTAATAATTTGATTATAGGTCTTAGCTTAAAAATGATCATCATCATCAACATCCCTTTCGTCATCTGTATACTTCCCTTATCATTCTGTCAGATTTACACTTCCCTTCAACATCAGTGAGACCAGTTGAAATTTGCCATTAAAGGCAGCCAGGAAGAGAGGAAGACAAGCATACGGTCAGCCCCACAAATATTCCCTGAGCACCTGCTGTCGCCAGGCAGCTTCTGGACACTTGGGATACTCAATGAACAAAGTAGACATGGATCCTGCCCTTGAGAAGCTAACAGGGGACGGAAACAAGTTAATGACATTAGTTATTAGGAGATGACAAGTGCCCCAGCAAAAGACAGAACAGAGTGCAGGTGAGGAGAGGAGCTGGTTACAGTAGGAAGTAGGTGGCCAGAGCAGATCTCATTGGGAAAGTCAGATTTTCAGCAAAGACTTGAAGGGGGGTGGGGGTAACATTCTAAGTGACTCCCTAGGAAAGGAACACTTTTAGGCAACAGAAATAAATAAAACAAAGGGCCTGAGGTGGGACTGTGTAACTGGAAGGGAGTAGGAGACCCAGGCTCTCATCTCTGGCCTCAGTTTCCCGGTGTATTCTAGGCCTCCTCTCCCTAGATCCTGTCCAGCTCAAACATGGACAATTCTACCACCTCCATCCCTCAGAACTGCCTACCCATCCCATACCCCAGCGGAGGCTCTGGAGATCTCTCTGGTTGTCTGAATTCTAGAAAAGGCTTTGCCTAGAGCACTGAGGGAGGGGGGTGAGTGGAGACAGATAGGGCTTATTTATAGATCAGGACAGTCTGTGGGCTGCTTTGCAAACCTGGCTCATCTGTAGGAAGAACAGCCAGTTGCTAAAAGGATCATCCCAGGAGAGCTTCTCAGCTCATTTGCCAGCCAGCGCAGGTCCATCTCCACAGACGGAGCTGGGGAAACGGCAGGATCCAAGCAAATCAAATCTCTGTTGCTTCCTAATTGGTTTCCCTGCCACCTCTCCAATTGCTATCCCTTCTCCACTCTGCCACATGGGTCTGAGCATGTCATTTCTGGGCTTATAAGTGTCCCATCTAATAGCTCTAAGCCTTGAGTTCTTAGCAGGATGAATGAAGTCCATCACAGCCTGGCTCCAGCCAAACACTTCAGCTTAATTTCCTGTTTCTATCTACACCATTCCCAACACATCCCACTTTCCCTGCAAGGCTCAATGTTCCCAGAACTTTTGCCCCTGTTCCTCTGTCTGCCTGACATGTCCCTCTCTCATGTCCACCTGGCAGTCCCTTCCCGAAAACTCCTCCTTAAAGGATCAGTTCAAATGTCCCCTTCTCTAAGGACATAGGCCCTGCAGTTACATTTCAAATATCAGCTCTGCCACTTCCTACCAGAGAGGAGTCTAGGGAAAGTTCCCAACCCATCATAAGCTTTGTTTTCCGATCCATCACATGGGATGATAATAAAGAGTATATACCTCCTGGGGTTACGAAGATGAGGGGCCCAATGGCCATGAAGAGCTCAGCATGCCTGGCACACAGTAGGCAAGCAATGAGCAATGACACTACCTTTTAAACATTATTATCATTATTATTTTAATAATAACTACTGCTCCTCCTACCAGTGCTCACCCAGTGCTATGGTCTGAATGTTTGAATGCCCCCAAATTCATACATTAAATCCTAATGCCCAATGTAATGGTGTTAGGAGGTGGGGAGCTTGGGAAGTGATTAGGTCGTGAAGGTGGAGCCCTCGTGAATGGTGCTAGTGCCCTTTTAGAAGAGGCCTGAGAGAGGTCCCAAGTCCTTTCTACCACGTGAGAACTTAGCTAGAAGGCACCATCTATGAGGAAGTGGGCTCTGACCAGACAGCAAGTCTGCCGGCACCTTGAACCTGGAATGACCAACCTCCAGAACTGGGGGAAATAAATTCCTGTTGTTTATACGCCCCCCCCCAGTCTATGGTATTCTATTACAACAGCCCAAATGGACTAAGTCACTCAGCCAGAATGGATCCTGCTCCAGTGTGTCCCCACGTGTTTTAGAGTGGGATCCCAAAACTTGGTGTTGGTTCCCGTAGAAGCAGACTGAAATAAGGGCTTGGATACCGGGAGTATATTTGGGAAGTGATCCTAGGAAGACAAATGAGGCAGTGGGAAAAGTGAGACAGGGAGGCGAGGAGAGCCAATGAAGGGTGTGTTGAAGAGAAGGAATCTTCATGGGCCACGGCAGCTGAGTGACCACTGGG
The DNA here is from genome assembly GCA_004026765.1 of Micronycteris hirsuta. NCBI lineage: Eukaryota > Metazoa > Chordata > Mammalia > Chiroptera > Phyllostomidae > Micronycteris > Micronycteris hirsuta. Next base: position 209,647 of record PVJI01000153.1, read on the forward strand.
GAGCCCCTAAGAACGTGCCTCCTCTATCAATCAGACAGCGATGTATGGAAGACCCAATGCTGCCCAGTCATGGACTTTCAGAGAAACTGGACCACTGCAGAAGGAAGCTAGCAAAACCTGATGTCTAACATCTGTCCAAAAAACCTCAAGAGATTGCAAAGTCTCTGACTTAGCAACTCCGCTTCAAAGAATCTAGCCTAGATGAATAGTTATAGATAAACACAAAAATGCGGCTAAAAGAATTTTCATATCCATAATTGTTCATAATAGTGAAAAACTGGACACAGTCTAAATGTCCAACAACAGGAGAGTGAATAATTACCCCTGGTTTACCCCCACCTTGGAATACCCGACACTAACTGAGAATGATTTTGTGTGAGAACATTTAATGTGGCTGACCATGGTATCGTTCAGTCATTTTTAAAAGCAGGTACATAGGCACATGAAGGAATGTATACAATATATTTGATAAGAGTTTTAATGTAATAAGCACATGCACACCCATATTCATGCGCGCGCGCGCACACACACACGCAGACCCGGAGAGATAATGACTAAAAATGATGACAGTGATAATAGTTGAGTGGTGGAATTGCATTTTAATGTTTTTTAATCTGTATTTTCAAAATGTTCTACAGTATTCACAAGTCGTGGGGCTGATCTGACAGCAGCAGTTGCCAACACAGAGGTGAAGTGTCGCTCAGCTTGCTCCTGTCCAAGAGGGTTTGTATTTTTCTCTAATAGGAAAGAGGTGCTGAGGTCAGACACCTCTGGGAGACCGGCTTGCCTCCAGCCCCTAAGTCGCCTATCTGGGCTCGTGCATGTCTGAAAACACAGGAATTTTTCCAATGAGACGATCCAGCCCACAACCAGGAAAAGAAATTAGATGTTTTTCTCAACAAATGTCTCCATCCCCAAATATTAATCATTGAAATATGACTATCTACTGGTTTGTGTTGCTTGAGGACTGATTAAAATAGGTAAATTTTATGAAGCTACCAATAGATTTTTAACAGGAAAAAAATGCAGTATTTACACTGAGCCATGTAACCCCTGATGTTTGTGTCCTTTTCGATATCATTTCATGATCTCGACTATCCTTGGAGGTAGAATTCAGAATATAAGTAAGACAAGGAAGACACTACAGAGAATCTTTACCTTTACTCAAAATATACTTTGATTTGTCTCTGGTTTTTCTCTCTCACAATAAGATTAGAGGAACTTTCATCACTCTTATCATTTCTAGTGCCTCTGTCTATGCCTTCCCTCAAGAGCTTCCCCCCATGAGAGGAGGAGGAGCTCCTGTCACTGATCAGAGCCTGGGATGATCATTGGACCACGTTTCAGTCATGGGCGGAGCTAGCCCACCGCTTCACTTTCTGCCTTCATGAGCACAGCCCTCGTCCCAATCCCTAGCTCACATCGTTCCTCTGCCTGATCCTGCGTCCACTACCGAGTATGCAGCACTAGCCGCTATCCTTGCCATGCCTCTGGTCGAGTAAGTGGACTTTGAAATGGCTCTGTAAGCCCAGCCATTCTCGATTTGAAGGAACAGGGAGAGGGAGGCCCCATTTTTTCTCCTGACCTGAGGCCCCATTCTCCTATCCAGCTTTTATCAAAGAAAGCCTTCATTTGGGAATTTTATGGTGCTTGCTGATCATTAAGCAAGCTTGCCCTTTGTTCCCCATTTGACTACTGTTCCTTAAATATCACTTGGTCAAGAAGCCATGGGGCAGCAGGGATGAGCAGGAGGACTTACTCTCATCCTAAGAGCTTACATCTTAACATCTGATATGTGCCAGGTATCATGCCATGTGCTGAATATACCAGGAAGCCCCCCATCCTTGCCCTTGAGGGGCTCAAAGCCTGTTAGCAGAAGCAGATAAGCAAATACAATACATGCAATCATAACTACAATACCACGTAAATGCAAGAATGTACAGTGTAAGGGAACATAGAGAAGGGAAAACCCATTCAACTGTGATACAGAAGACGTGAAAGAGACTGGAACAGCTCCACAGAACTGACATTTAAGCTGCATCTTAAAAGGTGAGTCAGAGAAAAGCAAGGGAAGGAGGTTCAGGCAGACAGAATGGTATGTGCAAAGAAAAGGGGGCATGACTTCCAGGGGTGCTAAGACATAGAATTTTGGGGTCAGAGTAATTTTCTTTTTAGTTTGCATAAGCTCTTCTTAAATTGAGGCTATTGTTCCTTTGTCTAGCAGTGCTGTCAATTAGATGCTTAATCTGTAGTAGTGTAGGGAGTTGGTTACAACGGGGAATAGCCGAAGATAAGGTACGAGTCAGGAGGTTGTTCAATCACGTACAAGCAGTGCACACTCAAAGCAGATGAGTCGCAGCAAGAATGCATCTCAGCTGAGTTGTCCAAAGTCACACTTTGGTATGTGGAAAAAGTAAAAGTTAAACCAGATGGTTAGTCCAGTGCTTCCTAAGGCAGCGCCCTTTGTCCTCACAGAGGGTGCAGCCTGAAGGGTCCAAGTTAATGAAATGACTACCCAAATGGCTGCCTATGGAGCTTTTAAGAGGAAGAATATGGAAAGCTTTAAAAGAAATGTCTTCTTTACAGCTTGCACTAAAGCACTACTCTTCAGATGGAATTCCATGCACTCACATTTCGATTGAGGAAGCCCGGGGTAACCAGGAAATCAGAGTCAGCTTTTAAAATGTTCAGGGCTATTATCAAGGGTTTTGTGGAGAAGATAGGACTCAATCAGATCTTAAAGTACGAGTAGGATTTGGGTAGGTAAGTGCTATGATCTCAAGGTTGGTGTCCCCCCAATTTTCTATATTGAAATCCTAACCCCCAAAGTTGATGGCATTAGAAGCTGGACCTTTGGGAGGTGCTTAAGTCATGAGGGCAGAGCCTCCAGAGAGCTCTTTAACCCCTTCCACCATGTGAGGACACAGCAAAAAGTCTGCAACTCAGGAGCGGAGCTACACCCAACCATGTTGGAATCCTAATCTTGGGCTTTCAGCCTCCAGAACTCTGACAAATAAATTTCTATTGCTTATAAGCCACCCCATCTGTGATATTTTGTTCTAGCAGCCTGAACAGACTAAAACGGTTGTGAAGAGATTAGCATGGCAATCCCAGGAGAAAATTCCTTCATGTTTCTACTAAACACAGTCCAGGGTTACCATCCTTTCTCAAGTAAGTCTTTTTGGCTTCAAATAAAAAAAATGAACTGTCAAGATAACAGGGTGTCTCATGGACCATTACCTAAGTTCCAACCACTTTGCAAAGACTAACTGGCTCTGAGTCCCAATTCTCAGAAACAGATCTGATTGGCCCAACTTGACTTAACATGTTCAGCCCCAGCCAATCAGCTCTTGCCGAGAGTCTGGATCCTATGGGATAAACAAGGCTGCTTTGAGCAACTATCAAAAAAGAAAATCTGGGTAAATTGGACTACACTTCCCAAATTCTTAGTCTTCTCATACACTTGAAGTTCCTTCTGTCCTAGAGTTAAAGATTCAGTTGAAATCTGTGAGTGATTAGAAATCTTAATTCGGTGTGCAAAGTACAATTGGCAGATTCAATAAATAAAAATACAAGATACCCAATGAAATTGAAATATTTAACAATATAGATTTTAGTATGCCCCATGTGATATTTGGAACCCACTTATACTAAAAAATGTTTCATTGTTTGTCTAAAATTCAAACGTAACTTGGCATCCTGTGTTTTATCTGCCAACTCTAGTAGAAAAGTGAGTCTTACTTTTGCAGGACTCTAAATTCTTCCCATTTCCAAAATAACGATCACATCACTGGGAATTCAAATACACAAGACAGCTGTAAGCGTTTTCGGTATGCCAAATCAAGGACACCAAGAGTGAAGCTGGTATCCCGACAGAGAAAGGTGGACCTGCATAATTATCAGTGGGTTAAATTACTTTGTTGCAGAGTCGACTTACTAAATATACACTTCAATTTTGGAGTGGTTGGCTGAAGAACCTGAATATCAACAGATGGGAAATCCCTCACGGCAGCCATGACTTTGCCTGTCCCGCCGGTACCCAGGACCACGTGCAAGAACACATTATTATACCTCCAGGTCCATTCTTCAGAGCCTCTACACAGGAGCGCTGGGCTCCCCTAGGGCTGGGCTGAGAAGGCGGAGAGTCACGATGGCTACCTGGATGGGTACATGGCCTCCTTGGCTTATATGGGTCCTTTCACCACTTTACTCTTCCATTTCCTGAAACGGACACCATTCTTAGTGTTAAACAAAGTTGGGGGCTGATCATAAAACCACTCTGAGCCCCAGTTTCCTCATCTGTTGACGGGAGATGATAATACTACCCATCCTACAAGGTCATTAGGAAAAGTCAATGGCCTCCTGCCTGTTTAAGTGTAAGATTCTGTAGCCCTCAGCCTCTCAAACGTGTCCTATGGTCCTTCCTCCCTATCATCCGAGTCCCTAAGGTCAGTCAATGGTATCCTCTCAGACACCTTAAAGTGTGTGCCTATTCACAATCCTACTCGGCTAGTCACCAACCTTAGAGACGTGTTACCCTCCTGTCTCTATCTCTGAGTGAGGAAACTGAGGCTCGGAGAGCTTAGGTAACTTGCCTGCGGGCAGAGCTTGTGAGTCACTGAGTTCAAGGCTGACTGTGGCATTCTCTGCCCCCATGGTTTCCTCAGCTCTCTCTTCTCACCCCTCCGAACAGGCCTCTGGACCTGCATCATCCCTCTCAAGGTCATACTGATTAACCATTCAGTGTACTACTCACCATAACAAACTCTGCAGCCACAGGACAGTGACCATGAGCTCGTTACTGAAGGTCCTTCCTGTGCCCTTCCGCAGCAGGGAGCCACGGGTCACAGCCCCAGATGCATTGACAAGACCCTTTCTTGGACCAGAATCGGGCTCCCCTGAGCCCTCTTCTCCACTGGGTCTCAACCTCGGCTCCACCCTGTCTTTGGCTTGCGTAGTCCCAGCAAAGAATTCTCTAAGTCATCTTTCCACCCATGATATCTGATCGATTTTCTTATCCCCACCCTTAGATGTGTAAATCCGCGGTGCCTTTAGCAAGAACCTCCTGCCCTTCATGTCTCCCCTTAGTAATTCTCCAACACTGACCCTCTCGCTCTGCTCATTGGCTATAAATCCCCTCCCTGTCTTTGCTGTACTTGCAGTTGAACCCCTCTCTCTCCCCTATAGCAATATCCCCATTGCAAAGGTCTTGAATAAAGTCTCCCTTTCCGTTTTAACAGGTGTTGGAATAATTATCTCCTAATAGTTAATGTCACCTGGAGCATTTTTTTTTTTTATTCTGAGGAGACCCAGACCCCATCTGAGATCGGTGAATCAGAACCATGGAGAGGGTTCTCATGTGCACTAGGGCTGAGGACCACCAGGTCAGGAGGTCTGCCCAGTGGTCCTTCGTGATGGAGAATCCAAGAGCTGGACTCTCAGACTGGAGGGTTCCGGGAATTCTTCCTGGCTGGGCTGACCTTCGTTTCTGTCCCACATCGCCCTATCACCACCTGAAACAGGCTCCTGCATCCAGTTCCCAGAGAGCACATCCCCAGAACACACTGCATGGGGGCACTCCTCCGTACATCTGCCACCTCCTCTCCCTGAAATGACCCCTCCATGCCCCCTGACTTCACGGGAAAATTGATTATACTGAAGAGCTCAGTGCAAGCATGACCTTCTCTAGGAAGCTTTTCCCAGTTCTTCTTTCCAGGGATATAAGGATCCCTTTCTCCTTTCTGTCCCCACTACTTCGTCAACCGGGTATTGCCACTTCATCTTCCGTAGCACACCTGGGACCCTTAGCACCTTGCCTACAGACCTCACCGCCCACAGATCGAGTCACAGTGTGGCTGATGTCACAAAAACCACACACGTGGCTCCTCACGACCACCCTGGCTAAGGGGATGGTAGGGCTTGATAGTTGGGTCAACAGATGCTAGAATTTTAGAGACTGCCCATACAAAAATTAATACTGACAGATTAGAAGATAATAACAAAAGCTTCCCATCAGGCAAAGTGACACTTTTTATATCCGGCAGAAAACTGCCCATTGGATAAACCTAACTAGTGAACACATAAATTGTCGTTGCTCTCATGAAGTACTACACATGCCGCAGCAGACAGCATTTTGGATTTGGATTCAAAAACCCTAGACTGCACATGAACTCAGCCACTTTCCAAGTGCCTAACCTTGTGCAAGACACTTAATTTCTTGAGTCGGTGTTCTTGTCTATAAAATAGGACTTGTAATACTTCATTCAGCCAGTTCCTCCAGCAGGTTGTTTTCATCATTAACTAAAAGAAAACCTGGAAAAGCCTATTTTCTTTAACTGTGAAGCCCTATACTGATATAAAGGAGAATTTTAATATTCCTACTAATTACTTGTGCTTTTCTTTCTCCTTAGTTAGTATCCACACTTTCACATTCAAACAAAACAGACTGAGATGTCCATTCAGGAATAATTGAGAAGAAAGGTTTATTTTAGAAAGACTGTGGGATGTTGTTGGAGGGATGGTGTGTCTCTTCGTTCTTTTGGGAAATAATATGCAAATGATTCCTCTTGCTAAGGTTCTTCCATACAAACTGGAATACAAAATATCTCGCACCTGAGTGATACAGTTCTGTTTAAATTGTAAATAATAACCAAGAGGAAAGAATAAGCTGAAGAGGAAGGAAGGGACAATACATGATTAAAACTGTAACTGGAAAAGAGTTCAGGATCCAAAGCGACCAGTAAATCTACACAGGGTCCAGCAGAAGCAACTCCTGCTGGAGTGTGGTTGGTAAGGTAATAACATGGGTGTAATAATTTATAGTTTTAATTTGAACATTTCACCCAAATTGTCATACGGTGTGCTTAAGTGTGATATTGTTATAACCAAATCACACATATGATTTTGTAATAAAAAGGGCTGTTATTTGTACCAGACTCTGTATATTTATTGAGTGTTTCTCTTCTTCCTTCTTTCTCCATCATCACTCTCTGTATAAACCAAATCTTTCCTTTTTGACAACCAGGCCCACTCTCCCTGTCCCCTACCTCCTGGTCTGCAAGAGTGCAACAGGTGTGCGACATTCCACCGAGACCCTCATGGGATGGCCAGATGTCCTCAGCCACTTTGAACACAGAATGGAGCCTGGGACACCCAGCTCTGGTGTCTCTCTCACCACGTCCCTAAGGCACGTGGCATCTGCCTCACATTAGAGAAGGGAAGGATTTTTCCTGGCTGAGAGCATCTCCAGCGAGGGCTCTGCTGGGAAAAGCCTGCAAAATCCACTCTCACCGTGAAATCTGAGGATACCAGGCCAAGTCGTTAGATTGGAAATTCTGAAGCCAAGAAAAGGGAGAAAAGCAGCTGAGACGTGGCTGACATCTTGACCGTTAAGCTCTGCAAACAGCAGCAGGGATTTTTCTCCAGCTCATGTGACTGTGATGGGCAAATGAAGACATCTCGGGATCAGACCAGGAGAGTGGCCCAGAGCAGCGGCTCCAGCTCTGAGGCTTCTCGGCCTCCCTCCACAAACACAGTTACAGAACAAAGAGGGAGACTCAGGACAGCTAGTGGCCTCATAAAATATACTGACAAACTAGCAGCCACACTTTATTCACGCTTACAAGCAAGCCCTGGGATAAGCACGCACAGTGCATTTATCTCGTGGGAGCCTCACAACAGCCACAGATCAGCGCAATTATCGTCCCCATTTCACAGGTGAAGAAGCAGGCTCAGAGACACCAACTAATTTGTCACAAGTTTCATCGATAATAAATAGCCCAGACAGGATCTGAACTCAGCAAACTATCCCCTGAGCCCACACTTTTAACTGTTCTTATTCTGTCTCTGGGGGAGGGAGCAGCAGAAGTAGATTCCAGGCCTGCCCAGCCCTAAAGCTCTTGCCCATCCAAAATATCCCATATGTGTGCACATGTGTGCACAAGAGATACAGCCAGACGGGGAGCTTGTGCCCCCTCCCACACATAGCACGTGCATGCACACACACCCACACATTGCTTTCTGTGCATGTCTGCACAAAATGTCTGCCTTTTGTGAATGTGTCTTTGCAATGTGTTCTTTGTGGGAGCTGAGGGATATGAAAAACCTAGAGTTGGAGTTCGAGGCTACTGCCATGTGACTAAACCAGAGGAACTGCTGGCTTTGGCGGGTGAGGCACACGGCTTACCTGAGCAACCAGGCAACAGCCCAGGAATTTTGGGCCGTTTGGAGTCACCCCCAGAAGGGGGACCAATGATCATGGAAGGATTTAAGTCCAGCCAGACCTGGGCCTTGCCCTGGCCTCCCCTACCCCACCTCCTTTGCAGCTGGGGGACATTGGGAAAGCTATGGACCACACACTCAAGACCAAAAATTGGTCAGCTTTTTCAGTCAAGTACCTAGTAAGTTCTGCTTGACCTAGACTTTGAACTAGACCTGGACTTTGAACAAATACGGCAAAGTGTCATTGAAATACAAGCCTCAGGTGTCATTTTTAAAAAATCAAACTCCAAGAACAGCGGGGGGTCGGGGGCATCCAGTGTGAGTGGTACAAAGTAGGAGGGAATGGTCTTGGAGACAGGAGCCAAAGTGAAGAGAGAGGCCCAGGTGGGGGAAGCGTGCACTCCAGGAAGGAAGACCGGGGCACCCCAGGTTCAACAACAGCCCAGGAGCAACTGGCTGCAAACTTGAAACCTGCCCAACATGGCAGCTGGGAGCTGGACTTGATGGGGTCCTGTCTTCACAGCCTCACCCGAGGGCCCTGTGTGAAGGCTTCTTCAACAGATAGGAGGTAGCTCAGCCCAGACACAAGTCCCAAGGGTGCAGTGTCATTGGGCCAACCCTGAGCACCTAGTCAGCAGCCTGTGAGACAGAGGCCATGAGGCTCACATTACAAGAAGGCATTGGGAGACATTCCAAGGTCACACTCCTCCTTGCTATACAGAGCCTTGGGGGAGGGGCTGGGAGGGGGTTCGACCCAGGTTAGGGCCCCCGTGATTTTCCAGGGGGTCTGATCTGGACAGTATTGAGATAATAATAATAATAATGTTTATCAATAATAAACAGTTCACTGGGAGCATGGAATATTCCAGTAACTGTTCTAAACACTTGCATGTAGTAACTCATTAAATCCATCTACAAAACGGGGATAACGTACTCATGATATTGATCACACGTTGTGAACACTAAGTGAGATGATATATGTGAAACTGGCTTGTGAAATGGATGACAAGATGATAGTGATGATGACGATGGAGGTGCTAGTGATGGTGGTATCCGCAGTGGTGACAGTGGTGGACGTGATGATGCTGGAGACTGTGGGGGGAAGGGTGGTGGGGGCAACATGCATTACAGTGCAGTGGGTAAAAATGTAGATTTGGAGTTACAGAGACCTGGATTCAAATCCCAGCTCCACCATTTGCTCATTACCTGATCGTGGCCAATGAACTTCTTTGAGCCTCAGTTTCCTCATCTGCAAAATGGGAATATCTCCCTCATGGTGTTGTTGGGAAGAGAAGAACACGTGTCAGTTCCTTAGCTCAGAACCTGGCGCGTTGTGCACAGCGGCCTCCATGGAGGAGGGCCATGGTGGCAAGAGCAGCAGTGACCGTGGCCAAGGCAGGGTTCCAGCAGAGGTCAAAGAGCTGCTGCACAGCAGCAGGTCAGTTGGTTCCTGGTGACTCGCCACACAGCTCTTCCAACAGATAGGACCTTAGGAGCCTCCACTTCCAGAGGAGGTTTTTAATTGGCTGCATTTGCCCCGAGTACACAGGAAGGCCTCCCACACTCACCACATTGCTGGCACCACTCACGTAACCATTAACCAAGCTGGCCCTCACAATGCTGGGAAACAGGCAAAGGTTATCTCTGGAGTTATTGCGTCACCTTCCCACCCCTGGCCCTGGCACCTTGAGGCTTTAAGCTGACCTCTAGTCTGCTGGGACTAAATATTCACCTTGTCCCCTCCCCTCCCCCCTCCCAAATCCACATTACACTCCCAGACCATTGCTTTTACCCTTCCATGTCCAGTCAACATTGGCCATTTCAGGCTCTATGGCCTTAAAGTTTAATAATAATATTAACAAATAGTAATAATATAACAATAAAAGCTTACATGTATTGTGTGCTTCATACAATCCATACATCAGTTTATTCAATCCTTACAACCACCCCATGAGCTGGGTGGAATTATCAGCCCCATTAGCCACAGATGAAGATACTGAGACTCCAAAACACAGCTTATAAATTGCAGAGCGGGTACCTGATTTGAGGAATGTTTGAACTTGGAGCCCAGGCTGATTCTACCGTCGGACGCTGCCTTTCCATGACGGAATCCACAGGAGTGGGAGCACTGAAGAGCCAGGACGGAGGAACGCTGCTGGGGGACGATGCACTTGGCTGATTCTCACATCGCCCTACAGAGGGCGCTCTCGACCTCCCGCTTCCCTCTAGAACTTGACCCGGCATCACCTCTGCCCAGTTGTCAGGGTCGCTCTGAATCTTAAAAATGAGGTGTCATGCTTTCTTAACACACGCTTTCTTAAAAGACAGACTTTTAAAGATTGTTTCGGTAACCATACTCTTTATCCCAACAGTCCCGCTTCTGGAATTTTACTTGCACGTATGTGAACGGACACATTTACAAAGGCACATGGTGCATGTCATGGCCAAAATCTGGAGGCAACCCCAGCGTCTATCCCTGGGGAATGGTTCAATAAATTGTGCAATATGTGTATGACGAAATGCTCTGCAGCCATAAAAAAATTAAAAGGAAGCTCTCTCTGCAGGATAGGAACGGATCTGTAGGATGTGGATCTCTGCAACATATTGCTAAATAAAAAAAGAACAGCTTGTATGTTATACTGCCACTTATGTCAAATATGGGGAGGGAGGAGTATAAATACAAGTGCTTTCTTATAGATGCATGGGGACCTCGAGAAGGACATATAAGAAACTGGTGCTCTTGGTGGCTTTCAGAAAGGGATCTAGGTGGATAGGAGGCAGAAGAGAGACAGGAACTTCTTGCTCTGTTCTGTTATGTGCCTTCTCAATGTGGGCACCTCTACTAAAGTAAATGTGATTATATGAATACACATACACATAAATAACCATAAGGGAATGTTGTGATACATCAATAAAGTCACTGAATGTGGCATCGGAGACCTTGAATTTGACTTTTGTTTCTGACACCTTGCACTTAAAGCTACTTGGTGTTTTGAATCTGCATTTTTCAATGGTAAGGAGTGGGGGTGGGGAGAGTGATAGCTACTCCTGGGGATGTTGAGAGGATTAAGAGGCAAAATGTATTTGATTCTTCATTCTCCAGATATTTGCCGAGCCCTTGCTCTGGGCCAGGTCCTGGGCTCGATACCACGCAGTCGCAAGCAGGCCCAGCAGCTGTGCTCCCCCGTCATGCATCCCAGGATTCCAGTCTAGCGGGGAAGACAGACATGAAGTCAGTACACAGCTATGCAGTCGCCTGTTGTCATAAATGCTGCGGCAGGACAGAACCGGCTCTGAGGGAGAGACTGGAGGGGTTACGGGAGGCCTTGCTGAGGTAGTGGCACCGACACTCAGGCCCGCTGGCATCTGCTGGGCCTAGACAGAGGGAGGAGTGTTGCAGGTGAGAGTCCTCAGATAAACTTGGAGAGTTCAAAACAAAAGATAACCAAACTGGCTGCATGAAGAGCTGGAGGCAGAGATGAAAACATCCTGAGCCTCCAGGGACACGGGAGGGACCTAGGGGGACCTTCCAGGTGCCGAGGAAGCCACGGTGGGGGGGACCCATCCGAAGCTATGTAGCGCAGCAGCTAAGAGAGCAGGCTCAGACAACCCCTCCAAATCTCTCTCCCACTCCCTGGCTAGGCGCCCTGGGGCAGCCCTATGCCTCTGGATAAGGAGGCAAACAGTGCCTCTGGTACCACGTGTCGGGTTCAGTGCATCCCAGGAAGGACAGCCCAGGGCCTGGTGCTCCTATAGCTGCAGTGCATTTCTGAAAAATCCTTCTAGGACAAGGGTGGGCAAAGGGACCAAATCCAACCTGCCTCCAATTTTTGTGCTATCCACAAGCTAGGAATAATTTTAACATGTTTAAATTGGTTAAAAAAAAAACAAAAGAATAATAATATGAGAGGGGACCCCCCCCAAAAGAAATGGAATTATCTTCTGGAGGATGGCCCCTTGTAGCACAGGCTCCTCCTGCTAGGTGCGTGTTCTAGGAACGCGTCTGTATCAATGTAGCAGCTGGCGTTGTTGTCAGAAGCTGTGTTTGGCTTCAGTGAATTTTTTTTTTTGAAGACTCTTTCAATGCATTTGCCCATTTCATGATGGGTGAGGTACAAGCTCACCTGCCCACACCCTGCTGAGTGTTCAGCAGTTTTTGACCAAAAATGGCATGACCCCCAGGACCCACCCTGCCTGTCACTGGATCTTGACCCAACCAACTCTTTTTGTTGTTTCCCCAAATGAAAAAAGTCCTCAAAAGGAAACATTTTGCCAACCTGGAAGAGGTGAAACCAACAAAGTAGAAGCACTAAAAGGCATCGAAATTAATGAGTTCAGAAACTGTTTTGAGCAGTGGAAAAAACCGTCTGGATGGGTGTATTGCATCAAATAGAGTGTACTTTGAAGGTGTCTGAAGTATAAACGTGTAAGAAAAAATATACATTTTTTCGTACATAAATTTTGGGGGTTTGGGGTCCCCCTGCATATTTCATGACACATGAAAATTGCGTGCAATATAAATTTCAGCGTCCACAAATAAAGTTTCATTGAGACAGCCATTCCCATTCATGTAGGTATTGTCTACGGCTGCTTCTGTGCTACAACAGCATAAGCCAGCAGTTGAAACAGAGACCTATGGCCTGCAAAGCCAAAGATATTTCCTATCCGGCCCTTTACAGAAAAAGTTTGCAATGGAAAAGGGACTTGAGGCTCCCAAAGACACAAGAAGGAAGACCAGTGAGAAGGCTTTTGTAGAGTCTGCGCCAGAGATAACAGTGAAGCCCTGGCTGGGTAGCTCAGCTGGTCAGAGCATCCTGCCAAGCCCCCAAGGCTGTGGGCTTGATTCCCAGTCGGGGCACATACAAGATTCAGCCAATGAATGCACAAATGGGTGGAACAACAACTGATGTTTCTCTCTCCCTCGACCCCACTCTTCCTTCCTCTCTCTCTCTCAAAATCATTAAATTAAAGAGAGAGACAGATAACAGTGAAAAGGGTGAGAAGGAGAGTGCTGGGAGAGTGATTCTGTTGCAGTGCTTTTGAAAACTAGGAAGAGCTGACCAGTGTTGGGCATTTCCAGTATTTTCTACATGGAACATGGTTGTGACTACTTCTATCCACCAGAGGTAAGCGGCTCTTGTGGTTTTGACATCAGCTCTAACATTCTATCATTCTGGAACGCTTTATGGTTGCAGCGGAGGACGATTTTAGACTCCAGGTGACGGACAGGCTAATGGCGTCTCGGTCATGCTGGCATTCTCTGAGCAAGCCCGGTGCTGGGTGTATAAATAGAAGCCAGCGGTCATTGAGAATTATTCCTGGGGCTGAGGTCACCCTCCCCTAATGCTGTCATGGCAGGCCCCAGGCGAGTGTCGGGTGTACACCTGTGCCCCACAACTAGGTCAAGTCTGGAGAACATGATGGGGTTGAGAGGAGAGCCAGAAAGTTGGCTGGAGAATAATATCTGTGAAAAAGGTAGAGCAAACAGGATTACCCCATCATGGTGGGCAACCTGTATTAGGCCTGTACCCTAGGTATTGCTATGAGCTCTTCATATGGATTGTTTCACTCAATCCTCACAATCAAAATTGCATGGTAGCTACTATCTCTATTTTATAGGTGAGAATAAAGAGACACAGAACCTGCCCACAGCAGCCCAACCTGGAGGTGGAGGAAGGTGGAGGACTCAGGTTCCATTCCGGGAGCTCTGGGTCCAGAACTCCTGAACTCAGCCCCCATGCGTCACTCTCTACTCTAGTCACCAGGGAAGACTCAGGTCATTTAGACAACATGGAGGTCCCTTCAGTTATTGCCCTTCACAACTCTCAGGGACTGAAATATTTTGTCTACAAGGCAGCATTTATTATGTAGTGATCAACCCGTTGTTTGATCATGCAATGCCCCCCTGCACGCAATGCAGTCTCATCAAGGACGAGTTAGGGTTCCCAGTGGTTTTTTTCACAGCCTGCAGGTAACTCTCACAGCACCCAGATCCACCCCCGTGGGCTCCAGATGGGGGCCCACAGCCCAGACACACAGCCCAGACCCTGTCCAGCTCTCCCGGACACATCCACTTATAGCCCAACCGAGTGGCACGGGCATGACTATCGGCATTAAGAACCACAAGTTAGACGTAATGTCAACAACAACAGTAACTGTAGCCACCACTTATTAAGTGCTATCTGTGTGCCTTCTATTTAATCCTCCCAACGACCTGTGGTTGAAGTGCCTTGGTGGGTATTGTCATCCCTGTCTTTCACAAAGGAAAGGGAGAGCCAAAGAGTTGAAGTTCTTGCCATAGACCCTCAGAGAGAGAACGTCTGAGTCAGTATTCACATTCAGGGCTGCCTGACTCTGAAGCCTGGTTGCTAACTGCTTGGCCATATTGACGCCTTCGAAGAATTAATTAGGAACATCCTAGGAACAACTCAATTCACTAGATATTTATTGATTACATACTATACGCCCAGCATGAAGACTTACAGATGTAATAAGACAAAAGTGGTCCCTGCCTCATAGAATTTACAGTTCAAAGAGGACAACTACAGAATTTACTCATTCAATGAATATTTGTTGAGAGTCTGTATGCCGAAGCCAGGCACACTTCCAAGTGTGTGAGGATGTGGCAGTGACCCAAAAGGACAGAGGTGCTCCTCGTACTCTTAGGACCTTCCTTTTTTATTTTTATTTTTTTGAAAATTATATATAATATATTTGAAATCAGCTAAGAAGATATCATAAAGGAACATTACATTTTAAAACAACAGAGCAAAAAATAAAAAGACATTGGATAATTTTGCCCCTAATCCTTCATTGTTATTATTTGCAACTTAAACTAACCTTGATTTTATTTCCAGACCTGTGTAGAGGCTTACTTTTTTAAATTTGCATTTCAATTACAGTGGACACACAATATTATATTAGCTTCGGGGGCACAACGGAGGGATTAGACATTTACATACTTTACAAAGTGATCACTCCAGAAAGTCTAGTATTCTCCTGGCACCATCCAGAGTTATAATTGTGCATTTGAGACAGGGAGCGGATGAGTTCGAAGGAGAAACCAGAGCCCCACACTCAGTCCCAGCTGGGATGTGCCTTCCCAGCCCTCCAGGGGGCCATCCAGCTGTCAGTGGGAAGTCAGGCCCCCCAAGGGACAGTACCTACCCAGGCACTTCTCAGAGTCACGTACCAGGAAGGATTCAAAGAGCAGCTGGCTGGTTTACAGCATGGCCCATCGTAGGTGTCCTGGAGTTCTCCCGAGTGCTCCAAAGGGGATGCATTTCCATTCACTTGCACTTAAAGAGGAACTATGTTGACAGGCAACATTCTGTCATGGGGGGCGGGGTGCAGACAGGATGCTAAAGGGAAAGCCATGATGTCCAATGTCTGCTCCAAACCGTGTGGGCATACGGGAGGTTTTGTTGTTGTTGCTGTTGTTGTTGTTTTAAATTGAGTGCCTTAGAACCAGAAGGAGAAAGGAAGGGCATGGTTAGAAATTTTCAAATGAACCAACAACGGGTCTCCTGCCTACAGTTGGAGGAGGGTGCGATCCTGCCACACCGCAGAGCTTGTGGTGTCTGTGCTTGGAGCATCCTTGTGACGGGCACATGGCCAGGAGGACACGTTCTGTCCAATTCTGGGTTAGGGTATAGGTAGCAAGCACCTTGAATTTATGAGCCCAAGTGCCCGTCCCCTCCAGGCAGAGACTGAGGCCGCGGAGGACACCCGGTTCTGGGTGCACCCAGCCAGCACGGCCACCCTTTTGCCGAGAGGCACACATCCCACAGCAACATGAAGTTTCCTGTGAGTCGATTATAGGAAAGTAAATTAAAAAGCAGGTGTTCCTGCCATAGGAAACGCAAGCCGGGGCTATACAAATGGTTGAAGTTGGAAATCCTGATGTGCTCTAGTCCCATCATTCCGGCGTTTGCAATGGAGAAACGGAGGCCCAGAAAGTTGACAGGAACTGCCCAAGGACACACAGCAGGATGCTTCTCTGGACCCCTCGCTCAGTTTGGTCTTTACAGCTACCACACTCGAAGCTTCAAACTGTCATGATGAGACTCGGGTTCAAGCTCAGAAGACAAGCTGTGTCCACGAGGGCAGATGGAAACGTTTCCTTGATTTCTCTAAAAGGGAAGTGAATCATGACCCTTTAAATTCAGAGTACATCAAAGCCAGGTCTTCCAGCCAGAATGTCCCCCAGCACCTAGTTCCTTCCTAAGGATGGCCAAGAGTCTTTTATAAGGCGATAGGAGGATAATCACCATCCTACAGGAGTGAAGGGCTCACGATAATCCTCTGGAAATGTCTTTAAAATTCCACATATTTAGGACTTCCACTTTGGGGAAGGTGGAGTAGACGTACTTTTCTCTATTTCTTCTGCTCAATTTAAGGTACAACGAAAATCTCTGTACAGTTTAAGTAGAACAAACATAGAAAGACTCTGAAAGGCGGCAAGAAGGTAGCCTAGTGCAGGAACTCAGGACTGGAGGAACAAGGCAGCAGTGACTCCCCTGGGTTTTCTTTTGCTTCCTATGCCCAAGACTTTGGAGCTGAAGAAACCAGCAACATGCAAACAGCAACAGGTATGGATAAAAACAAAACAAAAAAAAGCCCTAACAAAATGCTACCAAAGCCTGCTCTCTCTCCCAGAGGACGAGGAAAGGAGCAGCCCACTAGCAAGATAGCAAAGGTTAGACCATAGACTGGAGTAGATAGTTATGGTCTAAATAGATAGACCATAGCTATCTACTCCAGCCAAATACCTGTGGTCCAGCCCCACCCATGCCAGCAAAGGCCTAAAGGTGAGGAGCCCAGACTTCCACCTCGGTGAAGTTGTGATCAGTGCCCCAAACATGCCCACGAGGATGCTGTCAGAGAAGACCAAGGAAGGAGCCAGGACTCTCGTCACCACTGGTCTCAATGGAGACTATGTGGGAGCTTGGATGTCCACCTTTACCAGGCAATAAGGTACCTCATTTCCCTGGAGGGTGGCATCATAGGCAGCCTAGTGGAGACTCAGGGCTTTCAACACAGTCCATTGGTCGAAAAGCCATCCCCATCACAGCGTCATGGAGAATACATGGGGAGCTGGAATGCCTACTTCTACCCAGCAGTAAAGAGGAGCCCCCCGTCTTGGATACCGACAAAGGCCAAGCAGAGAACCTGGACTTCTTCCCCCATCCAGCAGTGAGGGACAAGGCAAAGCCCCTCTCCTTCCCCATGTCAGAGAAAGCCAGCTAAAACAGAAGATGGAAATAAGATCCAGAGTCTCATGATATAAAATATGTCCATGTTTCCATTGGAAATCACTCGTCATACTAAGAACCAGGAAGACCTCAAACTGAATGAAAAAAAGACAATCACTAATCGAATCAATTACATTAGAATTATCTAACACAGATTTTAATGCAGCCATGATAAAAAAAAAACATTTCAATAAGCAAATATGAACATGCTTCAAACAAATGAATAATCAGAAAGCCTCGCCAAAGAAATAGAAGATAGAAAGGATAACAAAATGGAAATTTGAGACCTGAAAAATACAATATCCGAAATAAAAGTCTCAGTAGATGGACTCAACAGCATAATGAGGGGCAGTGGAAAGAAGCAGTGAATTCAAGCACAGAATGACAGTAATCATCCAATCTGAACAACAGAAGAAATAGACCAAAAAAACACCCCCCAAAACAGGGCCTCAGGGAACTACTGTGATATCATAATGAAAGATCGAATGTCTATGTCATTGGGGTCCCTGAAGGAGAGGAGAAAGACGACAAGGATGAAAGATTACCAGAGAAAGAACGACCATCGCAAATTCTGCAACAAATATAAAATACAGATCCAAGAAGCTGAGGGAACCCCAAACAGGGTAATTGTGTATGCATCAAACAACAGAGCTGCAACATCTTTAAAGCAAAAACTAATAGAGTAGAAAGAATAACTAGACAAATACACACAGCTGAGGATTCCAATAGCCTTCTCTCACCAATCAATTAAAAAAACTGGATAAAAACATCAGCAAGAATATAGAACTCCACAACGCCATCAGTCAGCAGGGTCAAATAAATATTTATAGGCATTTCACCCAATAACAACAGAATATGCATTCTTCCCAAGTGTCTACAGAACATATACTCAGGCCATATCCTGGGCCATGAAACAAACTTCAACAAACTTAAATGAATGGAACTTACATGCAGTGGCTTCTCTAACCATAGCTGAATCCAACTAGAAATCAGTTACAGCAAAATCTCAAAACCTGTGCAAACTAAACACTAAAATTACATACTGAATTGCATTGAAGTTAAAAATTTCAGTCTGTGAAAGACAATGTCAAAAGTATGAAAAAGAAAGCTACAGAGTGGGAGAAAATACAGGGTCCAGCACAAACAACAGCCCTATTTTATTACAAAATCCTTTATTACAAAATCATAAGTATGTAAGTCTGTAACATAATAATATCACACTCAAGCACACTGTATCACACTTTAGGTGAAATGTTCATGTTAAAACTGTAAATTATTACACCCATATTATTACCCTACCAACCACACCAAGCAGGTGTTACTTCTGCCGGACCCTGAATTTGAAAACCATATATCCAGCAAAGGACTGCTATCTAGAATACAGAAAGACCTCTCAAAACTCAATGGTATAAAAGCAAACAATCCAATTAGAAAACGGGCAAGAGACATGATGAGGCATTTCACCGAAGAGGCACTACAGATGGCAAATAAGCACATCAAAAGATGTTGAACATCATTAGCCATCAGGGAAATGCAAATTAAGGCCACAAGGAGATTCACTACACACGTATCACACTAAAATGAAAAATATTTATTCATCCAATGCCTATGAGGACGCAGAAAAACTGGATCACTCGTCACATTGCTGGTGGAAATGTAATGTTATAGAGCCACTCAAGAAAACAGTCTGGCAGTTTCTTACAAAACTAAAAATGCACTGCTCATATGACCCAGTGAGCATACTCCTGGGCATCTATCCCAGTTACAGAGAAGTCTTAGGTTCACACCAAAACCTGTACACAAATATTTATGTCATCTTTATTCATCATAGCCAGAAACTGGGGAAGACCCAGATGTCCTCCAACGGGAAAATGATTAAACAAACTAGCACATCCATATCGAGGGACACTCTTCAGGAACACAAACAAACTGTTGATGGAAGCAGCCACCTGGATGAGTCTCCAGAGAATTTTTCTGAGTGGAAAACACCAAGCCTAAAAGGCCACGTATTATAGGGTTCTGGTTATATAAGATTCTTGAAATGCAAAATGATAGGACTTGGGAACAGATTAATGGCTGACGGGGGTTAAGAAGGGGGTGGGGGGAGGAGGACTGAGTCAGGATGTAAAGGGGAAAGCTGGGGGACTTCTGCTTGTGAATCTACAATTATCTCAAAATAAGAGGCTTAATTTTATAAAGTAACTACAATATAAAAAAAACAAACAAACTTGAGCTTCATAGAACTCAAAACAAACGTATTTAATTTAAACGCAAAATCTTAATGAGGCCTTGTACTAACTAACATTGCACCAGCATGAACTTCCTCGTTTTAAAAACGTGCACTAGGGTTGCATAAGCCATTCTCACCGGGGGGAGGTGGGGGAAGGGTACGTGTGATCTTTCTATATTATGTTTGCAGCTTTGGGGGAATCTCAAAGTCATTCAAAATAAGTTATAACTTTAAAACACAACATGATATTCTAATTTCTCACCTTCAATCAGTCTTGAAAGACCACAGACAAATGTGGGTCCTGGTGCCTGAATGGCGGCCATCTGACCCCTGCACAGACACACACAACCCTAGAAAGAACACACTCTGCACACAGCGTATCGGTTATAACGCGGAAATCTCAACTCAGGTGTGAAAGATTTGCAACTCTCTTTAACTTCTGTAACTCCATCGGTACAGATGGAGCTCCATCGGTATCCTGAGCTCCCATTCGACCAATGCGGTAGAAACAATCTCAGGCTATTTGTCTCCCATCCTTCGCTCCTTTTACTGGAGGGCTGGCCCAAGTTTTGAGAAATGTATATAGAGCCTGATTTCAATGTAGGGGGGAGAGAAAGAGAGAAGCACCCTCTTATCTTCAGGGTCATATGTCCACACTGCCCTTTCTGAGGCTCCATCATCCCATCATCCCTCAGTCATTGGTTCACAGCAGCTGCTGCCTGTCGACATCTTTTGGCCACACCTGCAAGACCTCTTGCATCCAGCTCAGCACGCCCAGACCCTCTGTATTCATTCCTAGGGAACACAGCACAACTTAATACAAAATGTATTATCTTACATCTGTAGGTCAGAAGTCTGCAAGGGAGATTATAGAGCTAAAATCAGGGTGTGAGCAGGGCTGCATTCCATGCGGACGCTCCAGGAGAGAATCCACCTTTTTGACTTTTCCTCCTTCTAGAGGCTGCCTGCATTCCTTGGCTTGTGGCCACATCCCTCTGACCTCTTGTTTGCTTCCATTGTCACATCTCCTTCTCTGACTTTGACCCTTTGCTTCTCTTTTATAAAGACCCTTGTGATTGCATTGGATCCACTCTGATATTCCAGATAATCTCCGCATCTCAAGGTCCTCTTTCACATCACAGAATGTCATTGCTGTGTTAGTTAGCATGCACACACTTTCTCAGGATTAGGATGTGGACAGCTTTGGGGGGCAACTATTCTACCTACAATACCACCCTTGGCACTCAGGACTGTCCCACGCTCACTCACTGAACTGGTTACTACTGCCGTGTCCACTTGCCACTCCAGATACAAATCTCATGAAAGCTTGTGTCTCGTTGGAGTCTCCTAGGGACCACCACCCATGCTTCAATAAACAGTATCCATTTTTCTCCACCTAGGTTTAGAGCAAGTCGGCAAATAAAAAGTACATATGATAATGGTAGAAGCCAGCCTGGAAAAGGGGTCATAGGTCTGTGTTATGGACTAAATGTGTTCCCCCAAACTCATATGTTGAGCCCCTAATCCCCAATGTGATAATATTTGGAGATAGGACCTTTCAGAAGTAATTAGGTTCAGATGAAGTCATCAGGGTAGGGTCCGCAGGATGTGATCCGTGCCCTTATAGAAAAAGAGGACAAGATACTTGCTCCCCAGCCCATGTGTACACAAAGAAGAGGTCAGGTGAGCACACAGTGTCTATGAGCCAAGGGAAGAGTATTTAGAATATACCTACCTTGCTAACACCTTGATTTTGGACTTCCAAGTCTCTAGCACCATAAGAAATAAATGTCTGTTGTTTAAGACATCCAGTCTGTGGTATTTTGTTTTGACAGCCAGAGCAGACTAAGACAGTCTTAGATATGTGGGCTGTGTGTCCAGAACCTAGAATGAGCTGACATACTCAAGTGAAGGCAGTACTACTTGGGGTGCTGAGACCAGAACAAAGGACAGTCAGAATCTTAGGAGAAGTGCCCCCAAGAGGAAGGATGCAGTTGAGCCAAACATTTCCAGAGGCAGAGAGAGGCAGAAGCGTCCTCACAGAAAACACTTTTTCATGGAAACCATGAGTAGAGAAAGGCATTCCCCTCAATTATCATTTATAACTACCGAATTATGCATGTTTCCATTCTTTCACTCATTCATTTAGCAAACATTGACTCACCATCTATATTTTGTCAGCCTTCTACAGCTGTGTAAGAAATTACCATAAACTGAGCATCATAAAACAACACAAATTCATTACTGCATAGTTTGTAGATTGGAAGTCTGGACATGGTGCAACTGGATTTTCTGCTCAGGGTCTCACTGGGCAAAATCAAGATGTCAGCCAGGGGTGCCATCCTGGTCTGGGTGGCCAGGTA
The DNA here is from genome assembly GCA_004026765.1 of Micronycteris hirsuta. Classification (NCBI taxonomy): domain Eukaryota; kingdom Metazoa; phylum Chordata; class Mammalia; order Chiroptera; family Phyllostomidae; genus Micronycteris; species Micronycteris hirsuta. Next base: position 231,714 of record PVJI01000153.1, read on the forward strand.
TTCCTCCAAGCTCTGTGGTTATTAGCAGAATTCAGTTCCTTGTGGGTGTACGACAGTGGTCCCCACTGTCTTGTCAACTGTCTTCTAGGGATTGCTCTCAGCTTCTAGAGGTGATGCTCAGTTCCCAGCCACGTGAACACTCCGTCTCAGCAACGCAGAACCTCCTTTGTGTAAAGTCTTTCTCACTTTGTCAATGTCTCTGACTCTTTCTTTCTCAACCATCCAAAGAAATGTTCCTGCTTATAAAGGGCTTATACAATTAGATCAGGCCTATCTAGATAATCTTAATAATCTCCAGATTTTAAGATCCACTGATTTGAAACTTTACATTTGCAAAATACTTTTACAGCAGTACCTCAGATAGTGCTTGAATAACCAGGGGCTAGAATCTTGGGAATCACCTTAGAATTCTACCTACTACATATCCATGTTAGGGAAGGAATGAGGACACAGAGATGACAAGCAAGATACCCATTGACAAAGGCCTTACAGTCAAGTGGATGTGAGAAATACAAGGGAGTGACTGGATTCCAAGGCAATAATTGCTCATTCAAGGGCACAGCAATATTCTGTAGGACTTCCGAGGAGGCATGATTAACTCGAGAAGAGTGGAGGAAAGCTCCCCAAAGGAAATGACATTTGATCTGAGTCTTGAAGCACAGAGGAGGGAAGGCATTTCAGGTGGGTATACAATGTTTACAAACATGGGAAAGACCATAGCAAACTTAGGGAGTGGCAGGTAATGCACGGATAGTGGAATATAGAGGACAAAGTCACTCTGGAAGAGCTGGTTGGAACCTGTTTCTGCAAAATGACCCATGCCATCCTAACGAAATAGGAAGTGACAAAAGATTGCAAGCAGGGAAATGACAGAGCACAGTCTGTGTGTATATTTACTTATTATCTAGATCTCTGTAGACATAAGCTCTGTATCCCAAGCCCTAGAACAGTGTATGGTAGAAAGTAGATAATTTTTTTAATTTAATGCAGGCACACATATACAGCAAAACATTCACAGTGATTTGGGGTGGGGGGAGTGAAACTGAGTACTATCTATCTCATATATTTATTTTTGCTTATGTATTCCTTCAACAGATACATTTTATGTATGTAAACTTTTAGAATTGTCAAGATGAATATGTATTATTTTCATATAATAAATGATAATAGTAGGTGACATTTACTGAGCACTCACAGTGGGTCAAGAACAAAGCTCAGTACTTTACATGAATCATCTCAACACCCCTGGGAGACAGGTATTACCGTTACCCCCATTTCGTATTCAGAGATAAGGATGTTCAAGTTTGAAGAAGTTAAGTGAATGCAAGAGCTGGAATTCAAACCCCGGTGCCTCTCTGCTATAGCTTCCGAATGACTAACTGGATTAATGTGTGCGTAATGGCATATACGAGGGCTGCCTGGGAAAAGTCCAACCACTGTTAATATGACAAGAACAGTCTGTGTGACATCAATGTAACTTGGCAGCCAAGGAGAGTGGACTGGAATGCGCATATATGAACAATGACGACTTCACTGTACTAGTCAGTGGGGACGGTAGAAGCTGTTGAGTGAGCATGTGTACTGTGTGGCCATTGCATTCAAAATGACTGAGGAAATAGAGCAATGAATCTGTATCAAATTGTGCGTTAAGCTTGAACATTCCTCCGTGGAAACTATTCAGATGATCCAGAAGGTTGCAGCTATGGGAAACTGGTGAGTGGCAGCTTCATCACAACAACACACCCATTCACACATCACATCTCCTGCAGAGTTTTTTGGCAAAACATCAAATCACCCAGGTGACTCAGCTCCCCCACAGCCCAGATTTGGTGCCCTGTGACTTCTGGCTTTTCCAAAAACTAAAATCATCTTTGAAAGGAAAGAGATTTCCGACTGTTGCTGAGATTTAGGAAAATACAATGGGGCAGCTGATGGTGATTGGGAGAACTGTGTGAGGTCCCAAGGTGCCTACTTTGAAGGGACTGAGGTGTCATTGTCCTATGTACAGTGTTTCTTGTATCTTCTTCATAAATGTCTCAATTTTTCATATTACATGGCTGGATACCTTCTGGACAGACCTCATATGTGTAAGTTCATTATAAAGAATAAGGAGGCACACTCACACATGTCGCATCAGAGGCTCACAAAATCTTCTGAAGGAAGCCAACAGTCGTTATCATCCCTGCTTTAAGGACAAATTCATGGGTTCATCTGACCACGCCTTGCCTTCTGTCTCCTCTCACACCTTCGTAGCAGAGCATCCAGTCTCCTTCCCACGATACTTGGCTGGACAGATCCTTCTTAGGTCTTTCGTGCTATGATCGAAGGCACTCTCCATTTCTCTCTGACAGGCTTGAGGCTTTGTCGTTGATAAGCAAATCTGCAGGGGAATTCATCTAAGCCAGATGTTGGGAGACTCAGGTTGGAGTGTTGGCACTGCCACGAACTGAGAGCCTCAGTTTCCCCACCTGTAAAATGAGCTACTTGGAATAACAGATGCCTAAGGACCAGTGCAGTGCTCTTGTATCTCATGCTGGGAATCCAGGCAAGGCCTACACATTTCCTCACCAAACACAAAGTCCTTGTTCCATAAAAACAAAATCCTTGACCCCAGGAAATGCGGCACTAAGCTAAAATCGTTCTAGGGAAACAGAAGATGCACGTACACTTGAACACCATGATCTCCCTATTACTGGACGAGCCCTAACGAGAAGGGCACTTCATTCATTCACTCACTCTCATTCATTCAGCAATCGCTTTGTGTGCGCCTCGGACACACCAGGCAGGTTTCAGCATGGGCACATAGCAGTCAGCTGCACTAAGTGCCAGCCTGCAGGAACCGTATGCAGTAGTGGGGAGAAAAACAAATAACTTAAGGTATGTTTACATACACGTTATGATTTTTAAAAAGACCTTTTGGATGATAATTTTCTGGGGTTCTGTAAAAAAGAGGATCAGTGTCTGAGAGTGAGTATGTTTAGTCCCCTTTTGGTATAATAGGAAATGGTGGGAAATGGGCATAAAAGTAGCATTGGCCTTGAAGTTACAGGACCGGGGTTTAAATCATGGATCCGAATTTAGTCTGTGAAACTGAAGTCCTTCCTAGAACCTTTACAAGCTTCAGATATCACCTCTGTGTGATGGGGATAATAGTACCCATTCTGATTACCTTTCAGGGACAAGGCAAGGATCAGACAAGACCAGGAAATCAAATAAGTAATAAACTCTGAGCTTTCCCCATTCTGTCAATGTTCAGTTCTACACTCCAAGCCAGTTCTAGCTGCTGCTAAGTCAAGCTCCTGCTATAAACTTAAAAGCATCAAGTCCTATCTCTGACCCTACCAATGCCAAGGGACTCCATCTCGAAGCGAGAGACATTTTACATCCAACCACGGGACGGGGAGAGGCAGACGTGGAGGGAAGCAGCATGTCTAGCATGCCTCCTTTCTACCCTCCCACTCGTAGGTATTTGGTACAGAGACCTGAGTGTGCCCAAAGGTCACATTCTGTCTCACCTTGTTAGCAGCGGTGCCTGGTCCATGCTACAGTTTATAAATTGATATTTAATAGTTGTCATTTCTCTTGAGTCCTATGATGGAAAAATTAAATAAAGAACATATGGAAGGATATATACAAAAATTATCACCAGTAGCTGATTGGACTGCTGATAACTGGCTTCCTTTTCTTGCTTGTTTCTCTGTAGTTCATGTTTTTTCTTTCCTTTCTTTTTTCATTCACTTAAAAAATATTTACCTAGGATGCACGTGCCAGTATCAGACAGGTGGAAGGGACGACCCTGCAATTTGCATCTCACTTCCAAATCGGTGCTGGCCCCACCATTGACTACTATGAGATTACAAGCCAGGGTGGATTTGTTACCATTATATGAGGGACTCCTCCGTGGCAATGCTAGTTTTTGTTTTTATTTTCATTTCTTCTGCTCCTGCCATTTCTAAATTTTCAAGACTTCCCAGCCAGGCCTCATTCTCACCAAATTATGTATAGAACCTACTTCCTCCTTCCTAGGCCTCTATAAAGCACCGTGATGGACTCTTGGCCTTTGCTGGTTCTGAAGCCACCAAACAAAGATTTGAAATCAGGTTCTACTAGTTTTTGGCTGAGTGACTTTGGAAAAGTTTCTTAGCATCGGTGAACTGCAGTTTCGTCATCTGTAAAATGGGTAGAAACAATACCCAGAGGGTAGGCAGTTTAAGGATTTCACATCTGAGGGGCTGGCACTGTGCCTGGCACCTGGTGGAGCCTCCGAACTCGATCACGGCTAACAAACATGGTCTTGGGGAGCACTGCAGGCTGTTCTGGGCCAGGGCCCGGGTGTCGGCAAAAGGTGGAATTCACAATCAGCAAGAACTCTGCCTCCGGGCTCCAGTGGCCCCGGTTTCAATCCTTGTTTCCTCCACTTGCCTTGAGCAAGTGACTATATTTCTCTGAGCCTTGGTTCGCTTGCCTGCAAAATGGGTATAATAATATAACAGATATAAAAAGTGGTTTTTCAAAATGTGATCTGGGACCCCGGAAAGCCCCAAGACTCTCTCAGAGATTCCTTAATGTCAAAAAAACAAAACAAAACTATTTTCATAAGGGTGCTAAAATGCTACTGGCCCTTTCCACTCTCATCCTCACACACATACAACAGTCTCCCAGAGGCCACCTGACATATATAATGGTGTCACTGCTCTAAAGGCTAATGGAAAGTGTGCTTGTAAGTTCCTATGTTTCAGTTTTTCTCCAACTTAATATTGAATATGGTTAATTAGTATATATTTACATTTCTTATATGTATCTATATATTTCTCTCATGAGGACCCCTGGCTATTTGGGGTCCTCAATAATATTAAGAGTTTAAAGGAGACCTGAGACCAAGGAAAAAAAAACCCTTTAAGAATCACTGACTCATAGGGTTGTTGAAAAGATTAAGTAGCAACTAGCCTATGCATAGAAAGCACTCAATAAACAGTACTCTTATAATTATTGATTCTAAAGCTCTCGAATCATATCAGATAAGGGCCTACCTACTCTGCCTACACAAAAAGCAAACTGGCATCATAGCACTTAATATAAAAGTCACCCTTGTTTTATTCGCTGCTGTTTGTTTATATGGTGAAAGTTCAATCCATGTAAACTTTGACCAATTTAACGACACCCTGCCCATCAGAAACCCCAACAATGTCCATAAGATCCAAACACCCTAAAGACATGGAAAGTCTGCAGAAAGTCCAGAGGGGTCAGCCTGCTGGGCTACACCCAGACCCTTCCCACCCTACAAGTCTCTTATCTAGCCAGAAGCAAGCGGTCATGGGGTGGGGTGAAGGAACCTTGGCTTACTGACACCCTCCTAAGCGACCACAAAAGGAGATGAAGCCTCAAAATGCGAATAGCCCCCTTGAGGATTCAGCATTTCCATGGACAAACTGAGAACTACACTTATTTTAAAAGGACCAGGAAAGTGGTACAATGACCTGGGTCAACAGAAAGTAAGGGTAAGAGTGAGCCCTGAAACACTTCAAGAGTGAGCAAAATAAAAAAATTAAAGATGGGGGGGGCGGCCTTTTTTTTTTCCTTTTACTCTCCTGGCACGCCCTTGAGGGAAGGGGGGAGGAGGGAGCCAGCATCGCTAAATTCTGATGTTGATGGCAAGTAGATGAGGATCTTAAACAAGAGGTACCAAATAAGATGAGAAAGATGTGAAGCGAAGTGATCTGGATTACAGTCCTTAAGGAAGTGCTCACCAGGATCTTTTAAACTTGGGCGTTAGCCTCAGGCACGCAAGCACCATGCAGGAGACCCCCTCCCAGTCCAGGTCCTTGCTTTATGCGTTGGAGGGGTGTGGGGGGGGGGGGACAGATTCTGCATCAGCAACAACTGAACAAACAGATGCAGACCAATAAGAAAGTTTTGCATATGAACCAATTTTATTTTGATTGTTAAATCTCTTGGGGACCCAAGGGGTTATATTCGAGAAAGTGGGGCTCTAGGGGAGATCCTGGGGGAGGGGGGGGAACCTTTTAGCTATACTTTCTTCTTTCATCCTAGGCAACGAAAAAAGGCCAAAAAGTAACCCAGCGCATTGGCCACGCAGTCAGCTCCCAAGGCCAGCTGTCCCCACCCCAGTCTCAGTCCTTGCCTCCCACCGCTTCGCCTCACAGAGCCACCTGTTGCTGCCCTCGCGCCCAGAGCTGAGTCGCAAACCGCCGCTAGAGTTCGTTCTAATTCCCCGGAGCAGAGGCTGGCCGCGAAGCTCCGAAGCTCCGCGCCTGCTCCTCCTCAGGGCGGGCAGGCAGGGACTCCGCAGAGCCTCCGGGTTCCAGGTTTCTTTTGTTTCCTCGCTGCGCTAAGAGTGTCAAAAGCAGACCCCAGGCAGCCTCCCCTCACCCTAGGCTTGGCTACTGCGAGCTTGCTTTCCGCTCACGCCCGGGAGATGCTGAAGCATCGAGATGCCCACGGAGGGAAAACCGGTCCATCCGGGCAGTTAACGAACAGCGCCGACAGGTTGCCCCGTGAGATTCATTCCGAAGCGTCCCCGGGATCCCGAATCCCTTAGAGCCCCTTAACCGAGCACTGTTGCAGGAGCGCCGCACCCAAAACGCAAGTTCAAGTTCTCGAGGCCGCAGGAGCTAGGCAGAGAGATCCTAGCCCGCCAGTGCTCTAAAATGCCCGCGAGGAGCCAGGTGGCGGCGGTGGTTAGGCAGGTTCTCCCGCCGGGAAAGCCAGAGGAGTCCTGACTCCGAATCCGCGGGACTTCACTGCGAGCGGAGCGCCGCGGAGGGGTGCATTTCTCAGAATCAGAGTCCCAGCAAACGCCAGCCCTCCAGGAGTTGAAGTCAGCACCCGGGGCGTCTGTTTGTTTGTTGGCTCTCAAGGAAAAAAGTTTGAGGATCTTTTACCAACCTCTGTTCTAGCGCAAGAGGAAATCTCGGGATCTCCCCAGCAAAAGTCACCTAATTTTAAGTCGTTATATAACTGGGAGCTTTTTTTTTTTTCTTAGCCTCCTTACCCGAAACCCTCTCATTACTATTTCAGGAGTAAAATGTTTCTCGCTTTAAAAACATTTTTTTAGTTATTATTATTTCCCCCAGCCCAAAGACGAGAGAAGGCGCAGGCAGTGCCCTCTGCGCTCGGCCGCCCCACCCGCGCGCTGCCCCAAGCGCCGCGGAAGAGGCGCGGGGTCCCGGGATCTCCGAGTGCCGCAGCGCAGGGCGAGCAGCCGCGCCCAGTGGTCCCTCAGTCCGCCACTCCACGTGGTCAGGATCAACAGTTTGCCGAGCTCATCAGTGACACCTTGAACTTTTCATAAAGAAAATGGGTATTGCACCAAGAGGGTTCGGCCGCTGCGCCAGGTCCTGCTTAATATGCAATGATCTCGCTCGCACCTCCCCCTCCTCCCCTCGCAGAAATTCCATCGACTCCGTTACTGGGCTCGGACTTTTAAGTTAATTTACTGCCCCCCGCCCCCCACCTTGGCCAGGAACCAGCGCCTTTAGGTCTCGCGTCCCCCCCGACCCCAGCTTCCGCCTGAAAATGACATTTCGCCGGCGTCTCGGGAGGGGGCTGAATTTCACTTTGTAACTTTCTGCGGAACCCGAGCCCGGGTGGCAGCTCGGGTGGTGGTACCGTATGCAAATACGCATGCTGACGTTACAGATCATGTGGGTTTTGGCGTAGATTCCCCACTGATCGAGACATTTTTTTTTCCCCCTTTTTTTGCCTTCTTTTTTTTTTTTTCTTTTTAAAAATTTGACCACTGTTCTCCATACGAGGGCTTTTTCTGTCTGTCTGTCCGGCGGGCTGGCTTTCCCCCTCTTTCCCACGGAGCCCGCGCCGGGCGCCCGGTGGAGAGTGGGGAGTGGGTGGGGGCAGCCAGCAGAGTTCCATTTTGGAACGCCCGTGCCGCGTCTCCGCGTTCCCAGCCCGGGTCCCCGCGTTCCCAGCCCCGGCGCAGGTAAGAAACTTCGCCTCGGCGCCCTGCAGCCCCCGCCCGGCGCCGCCAGCCCCGAGCCCCGCACGCCCGGCGTCGGCCACTCCAGCCCAACTTTCCCACCGCCACCGTCGCCGCCGCGGCTCCCGAAAATGTGTTGTTAATGGGACTTGGCCGGGTTTGTGATCGGAAGGGGGGTGCGGAAAGGGGGGGTGCAGGCTCTTTTTGCGGGTGGGAGGAAATAAGAAGATCCGGGGTGGGGGAGAGATTTTTTTTTAAGAGTTTTGATTACAAGTTTGGATAAATGGGAGCCAGCCCGAGAGGAGGAGGAGGAGGAAAAACATGTCTACGTTTCCCTATGTCGACATAAGCCACAAAAAAATATGGCGTCCGCTTTCGACAGGGCGTTACGTAGACCCGACTCTGTTTTTATTTATTTATTTCGTGGTCGGCTCCCTCCCTTCTTGGCCCAGCCGCGGCGCTTTGTGCAAACGGGGCAGGTCCCGCGGGGACTCCAGCGGGACGTGGCCCCGTCTCGGCGGGTTTGGGCAGGCGGGGGGCTGCGTGTGTTGCTCCCCTCCCTCCCCCCGCTCTCCCCTCTTCTCCCCTCGCCTGGTGACGATTCGCCGTAATGTGGTGGCAGGAAGCATGACGCCGTGGGTTGAGGCTGCCTCTCCTCTCTCGTCTCTCCTGGTGGCTGCAAGCAGCGGCGCGCGGCGCGGGCGGGCGCCCGAGCTACCTGCCGCCGGCAGGGCCAGAGCGCGGCGCTGTCCCCACGCCCCGCTCAGGTGCTGGCGCACCCGCGTGGGTAGAGGCTGTGGGGGACCGCGGGGTTCCCAGCCTGACTGTCCGCCGCAGGCTGACCCACGCCCGCAGCTCGCCTCGGCCAAACCCAGCCCACGTTCGTCCCTAGAACTGCAGCTGGGGCTCTGCGTCGGCCCCACGAAAGGTTAATCTTTGTTGGTGTGGCAGCTTCTTTGTGGCTTCCCCAGGACTTGGTAGACTCGCCTTTGCAAACTTGCCCTTTCCCCAGCCGCCGTGCAGGAGGCTGCGGGGACCGAGATGAGCGGAAGGTTGGAAACCAGTGAGCATCACAGAACGGTCCCCTTGGCCTCGTAGTTGTGCAGTGCTTGGAGGCAGAGGAGGAGCGAGGAGGGTAGTTTGTTGGTCTGGGGAGAAAAGTTGGGGGAAGCCAAGTTGTGATTTGCTCAGGCTTCCACCTGATCGATGGGCTGCCAAGCCAGTGAGGGTCTCTGCCTTCAGCTGTTTCACTCAGGCCTTTTGTTTGGCCGGAGGTGTGGAGGAGAGAGGTAGGGAAATCACGGCTTTCTCTGGACCTCTCCCATTTGCAAGAGTCGCTGCTGAGTTTGGGCCCCAGGACAACTAAGTCTTCTCAGGCCTGAGAGTTCTTCCCCTACCTCCACTCTGGTCCTCTTCTCTGTCCAAGTTAGCATCTCCCAGGTGGGAGTCAGGCCCTGCTGGGCAGGATTTGGGGGGCAGCAATCCCTCTCCTTCATCCCTTGGTTCACTCAGACCACCCACAATTACCCTCTGAAACACACACACAGATACAGACTCACACCTACACTCTCACTCCTTTGTAGAGAGCAGAAATGAATGCCTGTTGAAGGGAAGGGGGCGCGGTCCTGAGAGCTCTTCAAGATTTCAAACAGTGACTTTCTTTCTGTGAGGGCTCTGAGTTTAAACAGTTCAGTCCCAGGGCAGTAATGTCAAAAAGCATTTGGATGACAACCAAGTGGAATAAATAGCTTGTAAAATGGCATGTTTAATAGCGAAAATAAATTAATGGAGCTGTCAAGTGCGTGAATGGGTCTAACATAAAAGCTTGATTTAAGTTTAAAGGGAAAGTTATATAGCGCTGTATACACGTCTTCTTTTAAGGCCAAAAGGGGCACATTCTACAGGCAAGATTGAAATGTGTCACTGACCGTGACTAGACCTGTGAACTGTAGGAATATCGTTGCCGTTTAAAAGCTCCGCTCCTCGATTGCTCTCTTGTGCATGGTACCTTATGGCCAAGTTTGATGTCAGCTAAGGATCCACCTGAAGTTAATAGCTAGCTCTTAAGGGGAAAATTCAGCGGCCAAGGTTTTAAGGTAAATCACACACAGTAAGTTTTCACTTGACCTTGTCAGCAGGTTCGGAAACTGTGAACTTTAATTGAAACGACTCATAAGGAAACCAATTTGACCCTAGGCTAATTGACAGAAGCAAGAGTTAAGCGCCGACAGCCTATTTCTAATCACAAAAACCTCACCGAATTTCTAAATAAAGACCCCAGAACACTTCTAGCATTAAACAGTGAAATAAATGGGAGCTTTACATGCATTTAAGAAAGACTAATATAAATAAGTAAGATAATTGTTTTTCAACTCACTTATTCCAGTTGAGGGTCACGGGTGGCCGTAGCCTGTCCTGGCAGCTCAAGGCACAAGGCATGAAGCTATCCTTTCGTCCTGGGGTCCCTCCCACCCCCTCAGACTGGCATAATGTGGACACACCAGTTCAGCTCACATGCACAGCTTTGGGCTGTGGGAGAAGCCCGAAAAGACTTGGGGAGAGCATGCAAACTCCACACCGACTGTGGCCCGGGCTGGGAATCGATTTTTCTCTTTCCCTCATCAATGTTATAATGAAATGACATCATTCGAGCCCCTGCTGTGTATTAAATAATGCCCCATTTAAAGGAAAAGATTAAAATGATGTAGCTGCTTGTTGGCACTCAAGAAGGGTATTCTCCCTGACTTCAATGCAGTCTATCTTAACAGGCCCCACAAGGCTGAAAGTTGACTCTACCCCAAGTGTCTCATTCACGTCAGGGCCACGTGACTCGATGAGACACCGCACATTTGACAAGAATAATGACAGTGTCTGATGACGGTTGCCAGCGCTTTCGAGTTCAGCATGCCAGGCACCGCGCGATGTATTTTGCATGCTTTCTCATTCCATTCTCACCATAACCCTGCGAGATTAGTACTGTTATCCTCACTTTACAGTTGGAGAAACTGAGGCTCAGGGAGGTGAAGAAAGTTGCCGGAGGCCGCACAGCAAAAGGCGAAGTCAGCGCTCGAAGCCTGGCCTTACTTTTTAGCTTTAAACCCTCCCTTATAGCAGCTCCCTGGGTCTGGGAAGACCCAGTTAAAATGGAAAGGAGAGTGTTAGGCACAAGCAAGAGAGAAGGGCCAGTGACCTCTGCCCTATGGTCTGAACTCAGGAATCTTCCTGTGATTCGTTCCCTTATTCGTTTATTTAGCAACTAAGTGTTGATTTCTTTGTCCCTTCAGCAACTATAACCTCCATCACACTGCTAAGACCCTGCAGTCATTAAGCACTTCATGTGCCAGGAACTCTTTTGTCGAGGCGACAATTCTGTGAGCTAAGTACTCTCAGTGTCTCCTTTTTGTAGATGAGGAAGCCGAGACACAGAGAGGTTCTCTGACTCAGGGCCCGAGACTAAACAGCTAGGAAGTGAGTGTCACGCGCGTTCCATGCCGCGGTGCAGTGCGCCGCTCCAGACACCGTGGGACTGCTGGTGAGAGGGAGGCCCCTGACTTCAGGAATCTGAGCGGACTGGCAGGGAGGTGGGCACTCATTCATTAGGCTGCATTAAATTAAGTGCTGTAGTTGAGAAAAGTAACTACATGGAAGCACAATAAAGGGCATGATTGTTCGTCTCTGAGGGAAAGAGCCATGGAGGGTATCCTAGCGTGGGCAGCATCTGAGCTGACCCACAAATGAGGAGGAGTAAAGTCTGGAGGTATATCCGACATCACTGCATTCAGCTGCTGGCGAGAGAAACCATGACGCCCGTGACTTCACCAGATGGGGGCTCATTTGTGTCAGACGAGAAGGGTGTGTGGGACAATGCCTCAGTTGTACCAGTGGGAACCTAGACTGCCTTTCTACTCTGCCATCCTTAGGGTATAGATCATTGGCCCCAGGTCTATGGTCTCGTGGTGGGAAGGTGGCTGCAGCATCTCCAGGCCGCCCGTCTGCATTCCAGGAAAGAGAAAGGATGATGAGTGAGGCACAGTGTTCGCCTCGTATGGCTTCACTGTTACCTCTAGGAAGGGATGCGTTTCTGAGGGATTTCTGTCCTTAGCTCACTGACCACAACTTAGCTCATTGCCTCCCAAACCTACCAGGGAGGGGACATCCATTATTCTTAGTTAGGCACTTTGCTGCTGTGAGCAAATAGTGAAGGAGCAGCTGTTGGGTTGGCAGATAAAGCGTGTGCAGCCTAAGATGAGAAGAGAAAGGAAGGTATTCAAAATGAAAACCTCATCCTGGGAGCTGTGTGCACCCTGTGAGGTGGAGAAGGGGTGCAGGGAACGTTGTCAAAGAAAAGACACCGGATTAGGGGGCACTGGGGAGCTATGGCAGGTTGCTGAGGAGGGCATGTGACGTGTTATAGGAGGAGACTGACAGCACCCTGCCCTGTGTGAACAAATCTGTTTGGTTCTTATTTAAATACAATGAGTTCTGGAAAGTTTCAGACTGGGGCACCAGTTTTCCCTGAGGGCAAAAAGAAGCCGGCATACACTAAGAAAGTGAGGGATGGGGGAAGATGTTCTTTTAGGTCCTATCAATAAGAATCCAAAATTAACCCGATGTCCGGCAGCTGTTGCCAGGAGGGGACTAGTTCTCCTTTCGTAATGAGTGGGACCAAAACCAGTAGAAGGGGGTACCAGTTACTCCCCAAACACTGCACTTGTCTTCCTCCTGACCCCCAGGGCTCCTGGGTCTTACCCACAACTCCACCACCCAGCAGCAGAATCACTTTGGCCATGACCCTTTGCCTTTGCATTAGATGCAGGGGATGCCATCGGAGGGCTTCAGACGCACTGCCACTGAGTTTCCCACGCTAGATTCCTCCAGCGAGGACCCCCATCCCTGATTTTCTGCTCAATTTATCAGCTTTATGACTTTTTAGGGCTAATGCTTACCTCGCTAAACCTCGGTTTCCTTGTCCCTCAAAAATGGAAACCATGCTAGTGGCTAGCTGCCCTAGGGGTCGTCGTGAAGCTCGAGAAGAAGTGGATGCAAGGGCTTTGCAGACCCCTAAGTCACAGATTGCGGTCCCTAAACGTTATCCGTTACCACCATCATCGCCACCGTCGTCACTGCCATCACCTCTGGGATGCGACTTTGCTGTCGTTACATGCACAGATTGTGTCACAGATTCCGAGACCCGACAGTCCCCATCTCGTTGCCATTCTCCTCCACACCCCCCCCCCCTCCACGGACACACGCGCCCTCCCGGGCCGTCACAGGGAGACCGGGGTGCAGCCAGCGCTCGGGCACCGCAGCCTGCTGTGTCACAGCCGGGCCCACGTGGTTCCGAGAGGGTGTTTGGCTGTGACGTGTGCGCCCGTGGCCGACAATAAGGTGGACATCGCTCTTTGTGTGGACTAGGTAGTTTCATTTTTAACTGAATAAGAAGATTGCTTCCCGATTGCCTTCCTCCGCTGTCCTCGAGGGCCTTCACCCTGCATCAAACAGCTTGTGGTGTTAAGAACATTCACCCACAGTCTGTTTCCTGTTCTTACGTGTGTAGTCATGCATTTAAGAGGGGTTTACTGGCATTAGTGTGAGTGTGTGTGTATGTGCCCATGTGTGTAGCAGGCCCCTGGGGAGAAGAGCAGTCCTGAGGATAGCACGTCAGTTTCCACCCAAACTTCAAAATGGAACAGAGGAGACCAGGGCCGGGTTCTTGCTGACACCTGGCTTTACCCCTTGGTGGATAAGCTACCCGTTAAAAGCCACAATTCACACACCTTCTCCCTCTCTCTGCTCCGCCTCCAGTCCGCTGTTACCATAAACACGTACTGGAGATTAAATCTTACTACACAGTGTTTCTCTGCGATAGTGTTTAACACCAAGAATCTGCAGTAAATGAAATGCTTGGGCTATTGATCCGTGGGGGGTCGATATTAAGGAGGGTGACCCAGGCATTCACTTCAGTGCAGAGACTTGGTTTGAGGTGGGAAAGGGGGACATGCACGCTGGGTTTGCCTTCCTGGGGTTAAAGCCACATGGGGTTTACCTTGCAGGGGGAAACCAGCACAAGCCTGGGAACCATTTGCTGTCAAGTTCACTGTGGGGAGTGGATTCATGTGTCCCTGGGGCCTCAGAGAGTGGCCAAATGGAGGTAGTTCCTTCTTTGAGAGAGAATCCTCCCAGTTGGGGGTCCAGGACAAACTATGGGAAAGAGAAGGAGCCTGCTGCCCTGAGGGGCGGGGAAGAGGTGAATGGAATTCCTGGGCTACAGGTTCCCCTTGGCCTGATTGGATGCCTGCAGCTGCAGCTGCTGGGCTCAAAAACATCTGCAGAGAAGTGAGGAGGGACCAGAAGTCTAAATTAAGGAGCAGGCAGCAAGCACGCATGCATGGGTTGTGCGAATGTGTCAGTTTAAATCAGTGTTGCAGAAAGAGTCCAGAAAAGCTCTCCTCAGCGGGGCTGACACTTGTGCCCCCCATGGCCCTCTTGACACCCCAAGCCTTGTCCACTCTGGCTGGTGAGGTGGAACAACTACAGAGCTCCCTACACACCTAGACACACACCAAACACACCGCATTCATCATCCTGAGAACAGCGACAGCTCCCAAAAGCTGAGTACCTACTACACTAGTCTCCCCTTATCTGTGGGGAATATGTTCCAAGACCCCCAGTGGATGTCTGGAACCACGGATAGCACAGAACCCTGTACATACTGCTTTTTCCTGTAGATGCATGCCTGTGATCGAGACGGATTTATAAACCAGACACAGTCCAAGAGCAACAATAATTCATAATAAAATAGAACATATGTCACAAATATACTGTAACAAATGTGATGTGAGCGTGGCATTATTAAGTAAAGTAAGGGTGACTGGGACACAAGCACTGGAGACCAGGACAGCCAATCTGATAACTCAGTAAGGGGCGGGAGCACATACAGCATGAGTTCACTGGACAACAGGGGGATTCACGTCCAGGGCAGGACGGAGCCGGACAGCACACGATTTAATCATCTACGCAGAGCAGGACGCAGTTTAAAACTTATGAATAGTTTATTTCTGGGATTGTCTTTTTAATATCTTCGGACCGCAGTTGACCACGAGTAACTGAAATGGAAAAAAACAAAACCTGAGGTGGGGGCAAGGGAGGGAGACTTCTGTACGTACCAGGCCTCTGCCAAACATTTTCACTATGTCATCAGTCTATCTGTGAGGAGTGCATGCGGTGCAAGGATACAGCCCCATTTTAAAGACAGGAAGTCAGAGCTCAGAGAGGTTAGGTATGTCCTCAAGGTTGCAGAGCGAAGGCAGCTGAGCCAGCATTCAAACTGGAATCGCCCTGATTCCAAAGCTCTTAGTCGGCACTGGGTCTTTCTGAAGTCTTCCAGAGGCCAGCCTCGCCCCAGCCCGAGGGGAGTGTCGGGCGGATGTGCTTCTGGACAATCTGATTGCTTTTCTGTGAACGAGGTGTGGGGATATGTGCGCGCCTGTGCCCGCACATGAATTTAGTCCAAACAGGAGAGAATTCCAAATCTGCGCCTGTTATCCTTTGCACCCTTCCCCCGCCCCAAAGACAATGCCAGTGCCTTTGTCAGTGTCTCCAACGGAACGTTCTCCAGGGGGCACTGCACCCTCTCCACCCTCTCTCCTCCTTCGCTCTGCAGAGAAGGAATCCCATGGGCTGAATGCCGCAAAGTTGGAGACAGAGGAGAATCTGGGCGCAACTTTCAGGATGCTCAGCAGGCCTGCCAGCCAATGGGGGAAGGGGATGCAGGGAGCAGGCTTTGGAAGGGTGGAGAATGGCTGTGTTGCTGTTTTTACACAATAACAGAGGATCATTGTAATTGGGAACCCATGAATCATAACACGTCTGCCTATGGCCCTCTCCAGCTGTAGAGCCATTTAGATAAATAGCGCACAGAAAACCCTTTTCAGCTGGTACGACTTTCCTGCTGTTCTTCACATATAAGACTGCACTGAATTGCTGTAACGACAAAGCAATCGCGGGCTCCCCCAGCCCCTGGGTGTGCCCAGAGTCCCCATGCAATCTCCCTGGCCTATGGAGGAAGATATCTAGAAATTATTTGCATTTGCATGGCACCCTTATCTTTTTGGAAACAGCTCCTTTAAGATATTTGCCCACAGCCTGGGCAGAGCAGGCTGTCATGGCCAAGTTGTTGATGGTGGGCGGTGACCCAGAGGGAGCAGGGAGAGGCCAGGATGTCAGCGCTAGCAGGGATGGGGGGTGTTTGCTTTTTTTGTGGTGCAGTGGAGTGGAGGGACACGGACTAACAGCTAGAAGCTGGAAAAAGAGACTGCCCCTTGGCCAAGAAATTGGGGGGAAGGACTGGTGGCGGCTGCAGGCCGGGGGGAGAGAAGCACAGACCCCCTCCGCGCCTCCCCTGACAGAGCGCCAGGGTCGTGTCCTCCGGGAGAGTGGCCCAGTACTCTCTTTCCGGAGCTTTGTGTTACAAAATGGATTCTGAGCACACTGCGGCTTCTCCCAGAGCCACGCTGGAAGATTCACACTGTTTCCAAAAGCAAGGGCTCTTGGGCGCACAGAACCACAGTGGAGATGGTTTGGGATCAGTCCCTGGGTTAACGGCAGACATTCCAAAGACTGAGGGCTGAGCGTGGGCACGGCCTGGCTTCAGCACTCTTAGAAGTGGGGCTGTGGGTCTCCTGGTACAAAGTCTAATGTCTCCTGAGCTCCCTGGAGAGGGACAGTGGGGGGGACGAGAATGATAGCAACATGGTGCATTAATAGGATCAGGGAAAGTTCTAGCTGGAAAAATCTTGAGAGGTCACCCAGCCCAGTTTGGGGAAATGGGGGCCCAGAGAGGTAAGGGGATTCACCCAAGGTTACACGAGCATGTGGCAGAGTACTGCATTTCCTCTTCTGTACAATCTAGCTTCAGTTCCTTCTGTTTCCTTGGGCCTTCCCTGACCAGCCAGCTCCATCACAGTCCCTTCCTTCCCTACTTCTTTTCCCCTTTCCAGTCACTGAGCACCTGCCAGAGGAAGAAAACAACATCCCTGCCCTCAGAGAGGTCACAGTCACTTGGCACTTAGCAGCAACTGCAGCGATCATCATAGCTAGACATTGTAGGCACAATGCTGAGTGCCTCTGTGTGGGTTAGCCCGTGCCACCCCTAACAGATGTGGGGACTCTGTTCTTCCCATTCAACAGGTGAAGAAGCACAGCGTAGGGAAGTCCTTTGCCCAAGGTTTCTGGAACCCAGACAGTCTTACACTACATGTGCCTCTCCTGCAGTCTAAGCACCTGGGGCTCCCTTGAGGGGCCTGTGGCTGCGCCCCCACCAATTAGAACTGGGGGCCGAGCCACCAGCCAGCGCTGAGGATAACAGTAAGGATGGGTATGCCCTCGGGGCTTAACGTAGGGCTTTCTCACGTGCAGGTTTTCTCTCCCATTTTTTCTGAAGGCCAGCTGTGTGCAGGCCCTACGCCCCTCACACTGTAGCCCGGGTCGTTTGTACAACACCCTGGTGAGCAGATCATGGGAAGGGCAGAGCCAGAACTCCGCTCCATGGCGGTGGAGTCCCAGACTGGAGCGGTTTTATCCACATCAGGCAGGCTGTGGCCAGAGGTAGCTGATGGGGAGTCCTATGTGGTCAGGGACAGGTCACTTAGGGACACGCAATTACCAGTGACTGCCAGGGTTAGTTTCCCCAGAGTTCCCCTAAAAATAAAGGAACTTTGAGGTACCTTAGGCAACTTTGAATTGAGCAGCAGATATTTATTTGAGCACAACAAGAAACACCAAGTGTGACGTACCGGGCACGGACTGTGTGCCAGGTACCACAGCATAGTTCGAGCAATGGCCCAATTTAAAAAAAAAAACAGCTTGAGGTGTCATTTACGTACCTTAAAATTCACCCATTTGAAGTGTACAACTCATCAAGTTATAGTATGTTTTCAGAGTCTTGCACCTACCACCACAATCTAATTGGAACATTTCCATCATCCCCAAATCTGTGCCGATTAGTAATCACTTTGCACCCCCCCCCATTCAGCCCCCTGCCCCGCAGCCCGAGGCAACCACTGATCTACTTTCTCTCTGTACAGATTCGCTTTCATTGTCCTGGTCTTTTGTGTTTGGCCTCTTTCACTGAGCATAATGTTTTTGAGGTTCATCTACGTGGTAGCATGAACCCGTATTTCATTATTTTTATGGCTAAATAATTTTTCATTGTGTGGATATACCACATTTATTGGTCTGCTAGGGCTGCTATACCAACATACCAGAGGCTGGGTGTCTTCAACAACAGGCCTTTATTTCCTCACAGTCCTGGAGACCGGATGCCCAAGGTCAAGGTATCAGCTGGTTTGATGTGTGGTATGGCCGCTCTCCTTGGCTTACTGATGGCCAGCCTCTCTGCGTGGTCCTTTCTCCACATGCACCCTTCCCTGGTGTCTTTGTCCATGTTTCTTCCTGTTTTAAAGACACCGGTCAGGTGGGTTTAGGGCCCACCCGATGGCTTGATTTTAAATTAATCACTTCTTGAAAAACCTTATTTCCAAATACAGTTACATTCTGAGCTACTGGAGTTTGGGTTTCAGCATGAGAATTTGCGGGGGGACACGTTTTGTTTATCAATGCACCAGTCGACAGTTGGATTGTTTCCACATTTTGGCCATTGCAATAATGCTGCAGTGAGCACTTGTGTACAGTCTTGGTGAGCATGTGTGTTTTCGTTTCTCTTGGGAAGATATCGGGAGTGGAATTTCTGGGTCACTCGGGGTCACTCTGTGTGTTGCTTTTGGGGGAACTGCCAAACTGTTCTCCAAAGCTATGGCACCCTGTCTCTTTCCCACCAGCCGGGTAAGGACTCGGACTTTTCCACATTCTCGCCAACCCTCCTTATTGTCATAAGCCCAATTTTCCAGGTGAGGAAACTGAGGCACAGCGTGGGGAAGGTCAGTCACAGGACTGAAGAGCAGAGGAGCAGGATCCCCCCGCCCCCCAACACACACCTATCTGACCAGTCCACTACCCAGGGCCCAGACTAAGGTGAAGCACACAATGGCACCCAGTGTGCAAAATTTAAGGTGGCACTCACTCTCAGGCTCCCAGAGTACAGAGTCAGCACCCAGGAGGGAGAGCCTCCTTAAATTTCGTGTGCTGCCTCACTCCTGTCCTGGCCTTGCCATCCCTGCTCCTAGTCTATAAGGCACTGTGCTCAGTGTCCGGGGGGAGGGGTGAGGAGGAAAGAACACAAAGGCGACCAAGCCACTGCTCCTGCCCTGGAGGCGCACCCCCACAAAGCCAGCCTGGCTGGACTTGCAGAGGCAGAGTGCTGCTCCTAGGGTGGCTGGCTGTGCAAAGTATGGGGACAATACCTGTGAAAGACTTAGCACAGCTCCTGACGCCTAGGCAATGCCCAAAAAATGCCGCTGGTACCCTTGTGTCATCATTAACATATTTCTGCTGAGAGGCTCCCTTTGAGTCTCTGGTTTGAGAGACATCTTTCACTAGGAGCCTCGTCTCCCACCCACAAGGGGGCCATCTCCCAGGGACCAGGAGGAGGGCTGGGACAAAGGAAACTGGCCACCCAGGCTGTCCTTACACAACCTGAACCTGCCCTGGCATTAGTGGGTCATCCATGGAGCCCAGTGCCGGCTTCACTTCAGCTCTGTTAGCTCCAAAGCCAGAGTGCAATCCCTGCACTCCCAGGTGTGAGAACGTACCTGAGGGATTTAAGGCCCTGGGGGTCCAGGTGAGCCATGGAAGGGGCAGCTTTGGGACCTTTGTGCTGAATTGGCCAGTCACCTGGTTCCCCTCAGCTGGAAGAAGGACCCTTGTCAGAGGCTTTGGTTGGAATCAGACCTACCTGCAGGCCTTTCAGGGTCAGGGAGGGTGCACTGATTGATCCTGGTAGATTTGGGGAATCAACTTCATGGTTTCTGGATATAGAAGACGTGTCAATTACCAAAAGAAAGATAAATGATAGAGCTTTCTTGCTCAGTTCAGCCAAAGACCACATAGATCCCGCACATGGCTTAATAATGGAAGCTCGGGGGTCCTGTTTTAGGGGAAGGCGGCTTGCTTGTAGCACCACAGGACCAAAGGTGTTAAGACTCTCTGGCTGGTGCCCTCCCCAGCCCTGTGCATAGGCCATGCCCGGCACTCACCTGCTGGCACACCCAAGCACGAGCTGTCACTGCTGCAGGGTCACCACGTGTCTTAGGAGCCTGCTCTGTGTACTGCCCACCGGTGGCCTCACACGTGTATTGGTGTTGTGATGAGACCTCAGGCTTGCCAGAAACTGGGGCTTTACGCTTTGATTCCCACATCTCCACCCCCCACCCTCTGCCACCTAGCTCAGGCTGAGTGGTTGCTCAATAAATACTTGTCTAATTGACAAGCAGAATTGAACAAAGGAGAGAATCTGTGTGTGTTGAAATAGGAGGGGGAAGTCATGCTGGGCCTAACTACCCAAAAGTGAACAGACATTCTCCCAGAGCTGATTTTTTTTTTTTTTGCACCTTTTTTTTCAACAAGAGGAAAAGAGGAAGTCTTGTTAGAAGGAATACATGTTGTGGCATCTGTCACCATTCTTTCCCTGCTGCAACTCCGCTGCCGTGTGCGGGCCTGAAACGCCGAATCTGACCATGTGTCATTGCTCAACTGAACACCTCCCCCCGTCCCAGGTTGCCCAGGAGTCACAAACCGAAGGGGCTTTTCAGGGAGCTCAGAAGAGTGAGGGGTCAGGTGCAGGGTGGCAGGGAGTGCTGAGCAATATGTCAAAGTCAAAGCCTATACCCAATCTAAAGCCATTCCAAATCAGTTATTGTTTGAGGACTGCCACTTAGTGACTCCCAACCTGTAGCATCAGGTCCAAACCCTCGCCCTGGCACGGCGGCTCTTCAAGAGCTGGCCCCTACCAACCAGACACGCTGAGCTACAACTACTTCCCCCTCCACCGCCCACATTCCCACACTCTGGCCACACAGGACTGATCCCTGCGCCCCACTGCTGTCCTCTCTCCCTTCCATTCCTTCCCAGTCATAGGCCCTTCTCTGTGGAAAGTCTCCTCTCCCAAACTTGGCAAAACCTCCTCATTCCTGCTACAGAGATACTCGCCTTCTTCTCTGAGAGGCTGGTATGCCCTGGAATTAAACCCTTAGAAACCTTAGGATGTGGGCTTTCCTCTGTTTGCACATCTGTGTCCCTGAAAAACTAACTGTGTGCCACCCACCCACCCCAAGAGAGAGTGTCCTCTTTTTGTCTCCATGTTCCCAGCACCAGCGTGGGGCCAGCCCACTGCGCAGGTTGAAAACGAATGTCTCTCAAGTGGTTGGCTGGTTATATGAATGAGAAAATTCGCCAGAGCCTATGCTCCTGGTCAGCCCAAGTTAGGGAAATAAAGAGTTGATGCTCACTGCTGCCCCTTGTGGCAGGTACTTGATGCCACCTGGGAGAAAAGTGACTGGAGCGTTGTGTAACCGGAAGCAGCCAAGGAAACTTCCGGTCTCAGGCTGGCTTTGTTCCAGGTTCAGAGTCTCTTAGCCAAACCAACAAACTGTGTGCCTCCCTGGCCCAGCTCTGCTGTATCATCTGGACCTCTGGCCTTTGTGTACAATCTGGGTCCACTTCCTCCCTCCGCCTTGGCTTTACCCTTGGACTTCCCCTTGCTGTTTGGCCCCTGGAGCAATATCACAGGTGTTGTTGCAGGGTCTTACCGCTGCCTCCAATATTAAACTAACTTTTGACTGTCTGAACTTCAGACCGCACTCTGAAGTTGGGAGGGAGAAAGGAAACAAACGGATCAAATGCCTGCTCTATGCCAACCACTGAACCGAGCATGTTGCATACTCTGCCTTGTTGTATGTTATTTAATTCTCCCAACCACCCTGCTTGGGAGAAATTTTTGGACCCATTTTGTATATAAGGAGATGAAGGCTCATGCCGTTTTGTCCTCTTGCAGTTTTGTCACCAATTCCCCCAGCCCCCCGGGAAAGGAAGGAGAAAAAAAAAACACGTGTCAAAAGAGAGATGGCCAAATTTACTAAATCTCAATCATCTTTCTGGGTCATTTTTTTGAGGGGGGGGCGGGAAGGAGAAAGAGAGGAAGAGAAGCAATGATGTGAGAGAGAAACATCAACTGGTTACCTTCCATACAAGCCCTGACCGGGACCAAACCTGCAACCCAGGCAGCCCTACCCGGGAATCAAACTGATGACTTTGCAGTTTGTGGGATGATGCCCAACCAACTGAGCCACACTGGCTAGGGATGGGCCATCTTGTGTGATAGGAAAAATAGTCTCCTTGAGATTTCAATGTAGTGTGTGTGTGTGTGTGTGTGTGTGTGTGTGTGTGTGTGTGTTAAGTAATAGGGACTAACTGGCCATTCTGTGACAAACACACAAGGACCCTTTGGAACAGGCACTAAACAAGATATATGAGTGGTCAGGTTAGGTTAAGCTGCGATGCAGTGACAAGTAAACCCTAATACCCTAGTGGTTTACCAAGGCAAGGTTTATTTCTCACTCTCACAAAGTGCCCTGAAGGACAACAGCTCTTCAGGGTAGCCTTCGGCCAAGCTGTGACTTAGGGGTCCAGGAGGCCTCCATGTGGTAGCCACACCCTTTGAAACAATTTCAGGCTGCTAGAGCAGGGGAAGAGAAAATTGAAGGGTCACAAATGCACGCTTTAAAGGTGTCACTTCTGCACACATGACCCTGTCTTCCTGCAAGGAGCCTGGGAAAGGTGGGGAAGCCCGTGAGTGCCTGGTAAGTTGCACCTGTCTCCATCCCATGAAGCCCCGGACTGGCTGTGCTGCTTCAGCAGGTCGTTGCTCTTGTCAACCTCGCTGAGTGTCCGTGAGTAACCAGTATCAGTGACAAAGCCCAGACCTGAACAGAGCCTCCTGACACTTAACCCAGTGCCATTTTTGGCTCTGAGGACCCTCTGGAAGAGGCATTGAATAAGACATATGAGTGACACTCAGTTGTCCCTCCCAGTGGTACGTGGAGGAGAGGTGTTGATGATCTCTAACACCACCAAACATGAACAGTGGATTTTTATTACAGCGTATCACCTTTCTCTGATGTTGTAGAATACATCCTAATTTGGTTTTACATTGAGCATCTAGTCTGGCATAAAGAACATTAACATGTAATGAACCCCTAACTTCCGCCAAGCACTAATGATGCTGAGCACAGCGAGTGGCTCTAACTGCGTTTACCACGTGTGTGCAAAGAACCAGGCAGATTCTCAGCACTATAGGGATTCACTTATATACTCTACCCAATTCCCCTAGGAGGTCCTTCCTGTCACTTCTCTCCTGAGAGAGGCCTGATTATTTGTGCCTAATAGATGAGGAAACCGAGACTCAGATGGGTGAGGAAAACAGAGCGAGGAAGGGGCGGAACTTGGCTTCACAGGCAGATCTGGCTGATTCCTCAACCCGGCACTCACTGGTGTGGCTGGGAGCACATTCGTGGTTGTGGAAAAGGCCGGGGACTAAAAACCAGTGCCATTCGGGTGAGCGGTTGATTGCTTTTTGTGCATTCGGCTGTATCTGTACATTCCGAGGTGTCAGGCGTGTGATGGGTGCTGGGCTCCGTTCGTTCATACAGGAAATAGCCGAGCACCTGCTTTGCGGCAGGCACGTGCTAAACACGAGAGACACTACAGAGGCGAATGAGAGGCTGCTTTCCCTCTAGACTTGCTTGTTTTTCTGTGGTACTTTCTAGATTTTAAAAAGCTGCCTTGAGACGTCACTTAGGAACGTTGCTCACGGCTGCCCAGGGGCGATCACATTTTGACATTTGGCTCGAGAAGCATTGCATGAGGCATCCGGGCTCTGCTCAGAAAGCAAGGACCCTCTCAATCCTGTGACTAACCAGCCTAGCATTTCTGGGTCACTAACCTTTCACTAGTTCTTGTCGCAGACAGTCAGCCAGCCAGTATTCTGGCCAACATTGAGATCACCTAGGCCAACCCTCCGAGCTTTCACAGGAGAGAAAATGGAGGCTCTCTCTAGGTTGTGCAGTGCCCAGTGCCCCTCTGCCACTTAAAGTGCTCTGATTGCAAAGCTCACTCGCTCCAGAGCAGCAGATGTTATCCATGATACAAAACAGATCTTATCAGTGATATGAATGTACCCTTAAGTACATTCAGGATTTAAGCATACAGTGTTTGACCCCACCTTGCCCTTCATACCTTTGATAGTATGCCTTTTCACCACCCTACGGTAGCCAGAGCAGGAGGGGCAACCAGCCTCAGCTCCCCGCTGGCCCCAGGTCTGAGGGGGTGGAAGCCGTTCTTCCCTCCCGCTCAGAGCAGGTGAGGGACACGCCCCACGTCAAGTCGCTAGCCGTGGAACCTGGGCTAGACCCCCATGCTTTTCCTTGTGCTTCGCTATTTTCTTATTGTTTTCTTTTTAGTTTTCCAGGATTAGAATTGCATGTGAAGTTCTCCAATGAAGGCAATCATTTCAGGTGGGGAAGATACAAATCCGGAGAAGTGTGTCTATTAAATATTGTTTTGGTGAACTTCACATTTTTTTCTGCTCATGGTTTAAATTGTAGAGTTTAGTGCCCAGAAAGTAATGGGGTGACTTGATTATCTCCATAGAGTAGAGGACTTGGCGATCCGGGGGTCCAATGAGGGAACACCCAGGGCTCACTCCATCTTTCTGTGAGAAGCTCTCGTCTAGGCGACCTGAAATGTAGGCAAGTTCCTTCTTCCGAGATTCTGCAAGAGTCCTTCCCACCAGCCTCCCACCAACCCCATACCTTTGCTTTGCATGAATAACAGGCATCTGAAGTCACTTTTCAGAGAAAGAAAATCTCTCGGCCCCTACCCCAGCTCACCTAGTACAGCCGGAGCCTGTCTGCCTTGCAGTTCAGATGACCTTGGTATCAGAAGACACCAGTCCCCATTATGTGTCTCTTTCATCCCAGCCCCATTCCATCCTGCCTTCTTTCCCTGTCCTGGGCTCATGTAGTCGTTGTGGCCAGGATCCTGGTGGCCCTTCGCTTTTCTTCTCTGAGGCACCCTCAAAGGAAGCTGGTGCTGCACCTGCAACCCTTCATTTCAGCAAATATAAGGGGTAGAAAGGGGGAGTTGTTGTGTCCTGGACCACGTAGGGGACCCCCAAAAGCTGTAGTGGCCATACCTCATGTAGAGTAGATACCCCTCAGTGTTTGTGGAATTTCTGAGGCAGGCAGCACCAATAGACCCACAGTGACGCTTATCTGGGACACAAGCTGCTGGGGAGTTGGCACATTTGGGCATTTGCTCTGGCAACCGATGAAACATCTTTACACCACGTGCTATCAGTAACCCTAAATGCAGGTTAACAGCGAGTGCCTGGGTTAATCATGAAAATAGCTAGCGGTCACTTAAGAGCCAAGTCTTTTCCCAAGGGAAGGGGGGAGGGGGGAGGGAGGATGAGAATCATATTAAACTGCAGGAGCTAAAGAACAAAGAACATGTTTTCTTTCCTCTCTCAAAGCCACGTGGGAGGCTTGCCTGAAAGACTTATAAAAACAAAACAAAAACCCTACAACTGGAATTCTATCATGTGTAGACAGGTGTGGGTGCACACACACAGAGCTAAAACACAGCTCTGCTTTAAAATTTAATAGTTTTGAGTCTTGTGTGTGACAGTGGGTAGGTATTTATGGACAACTTTAACCAGAGGATACATATTGAGGTTGATAGTTTGCTTTAGAAGTTCCAGGTTTTAGGTATTCCGCTCTGTAAATCAAAGCTTTCAATGAATAAAAACACTATAGTTTGTAGAGTGTTGTTTTAAAATAACAACCCATGAAAAACTTCTAGTCTTAGGTTTGCAGAAAGAGACTATTTATTGCTAATTACCTACTTAATCATGGATATTTGTAATAAAATTTTTAGGGCACATTGGGCAAATTATCATTTTTAAGAAAATAATTACTTCAGTAAATGCATTCCTGCAAATTTCCCATAATGCCCATTTTTGTGAAATGGGGTTTCATAAGTTGGGACTTGACAACTTTCCTCATGGACAGAATTTGGACATGGGGCTTATTTTGGGGGACTCTGGCAAGGCAAGGGGACTGTTTTAATTTCAGAAAAGAAATCTGGACTCAGAGAGCAGAGAGGTGTAGGCGTGTCCCCTCACCCACCAAACACACACTGGGAGGAAGGTGGCAGCCAGTTCCGGGGCCCTCTCAGCCTTCCTATTTGGATGAGTCAACATGGAACTTTTCCGCTATTCTGGAATACGTATGTGGTCTGAGAGAAATTCCACACACAGATGAGGGGTGTCAGGAGGGCCACCCCGCTCGGCCACCCACAGCTTGCTGGCTTTGATTGGGTCATTCGTCCTCTCTTGGGCCTCAGTTTCCCCAACTGTGAAGCGGAGGTGGCCGCACTGCCTCTGAGTCACTTTTCCTCTCGGGTTGGGTGGGCTCCGCCAGGTCCAGGTCGGTGGGACTTCTGCAGGTAGGCCAGCCTCTCGACAGCCTGCTGCTACTCTGGCTCCCTTCGAGCAGCCTGTTGACTCAGTATTTTCTGGAAGCCTTGTGCAAAAAAACACTCGACTTTCCACTGACTGCCAGCTGTTGTGAAGCTTCCTTGGAAAGCCCACGTGGTGTTGAGCAAGCGGGCTGCTCTGGGCAGCTCCTGCTAGTCCAGGCTCCCTAGGCAGTGGGTCTGCAACTGATTTACGGGGAAGCATGGAGAAAGGGAGAGAGAAGGGGCAGCTTGGCGGGCACAGGAGGCTGGCGGGTCCTGGGTCCCAGCCCTGGCCGGGAAAGTTAATGGGCCATCTCCGTGAGGGGGACAGAGTGGCTGGGCTGCCCTCCCACCCCTCCTCCCATGGAATGCTGTGTTTATTTATGGAGCCCTGTTTCTCTGGGGAAACCACTTCTGCCAGGGCTGGGGAAACTGGCAGGACATCTCCAAAGAAATCTCCCTCCGCCCCTCTCTGTTAGAGCTTTTGGGGACCAGGGGTGGCAGTGGGAGGCACTTTGGGAAAAGAGGAGGAAGTGAGCCTGCAGGTGGTATGGGGGACATCCGAGTGGTCAGCCTGGATTGACACTCTCTGTTTTGTCTTTCCAGTTCTGAGCCTGGAAAGGGGGTGGGAGCTCTGGGGTGTGGGGACTTAAAAATGAAAGCAGCCAGACTTCTCCGTCCTTCCTCCACCCTACCGCAGCGAACAACCCCAGAATGACACCAGGAGCAGGGGGCAAGCCTCTTAGGTGAGTGGGTGGTGTGAGCCACACTTGGCAGTTTAACCATCTGGCGTCTTTCTCTTCAAGGCTGTGATGGTGGCTTCGGGCCCACCTCGCAGCCACTGCCTGTCGCTTCCTCCAGAGACCTGTGCTGGAACTCACATCTCAGCAACCCTGTCACGTCTCCCTGGAGGCTTTGCCTGATGTGGTCCCTGCCCTCTCCCTCCCTCTAGACCAGGGTTTCTCTGTCTTGGCTCTGTGGACATTTGGGGTCAGATCATTCTCTGTCATGAGGGCTTGTCCTGTGCTTTGTAGATGTAGAGCAGCCTCACTGGCCTCTACCCTCTAGATGCCAGCAGCACCTTCCCTCCGCTTACGACAACCAAAGATGTCACCAAGATGTCCCCCAAGGTCTCCTAGAGGGCAGACCATCCCGTCTTCCCCTCCCCTTCCATTGAGAGCCACCAGCTAAATGACATTGTTTTATTTTCTTCGCAGCCCTCTTCACTCTGAAATTCTCTTTTTTCTCTTGATCCCACCAGTACTCAGCCCTAGCAGCACCTTATATTCATTTGAGAAGCTTGAAAAAAAAAGAAAAAAAAAAACAACGCCCACTCCCACCCCATATAATTCAATTAGAATCTCTGGAGTATGGCGACTCTGTAAAAGCTTCCCAGGATCACCTGCTGGGCAGCCTGGGTTGAGGACCACTGCGCTCTGCCCTGGAGCAGAAGCCGCCACCTGAGGGAGCACCGCGGTGGCCTTGGCCGTGGCGGAGGTGTCAGCACACAGAATAGTACCTGGTGTGTCGTAGGACTCAGTACTGAAATTCAGTGAATGAACGAATGCTCCAGAGAACCCATTATCACTGGGGGATGTTTTTTTAGGGATTCTTTCATTCAACAAACATTCATAAGTGCTTACTTCCTGCCAGGTGTGGTGCTACATGCTGGAGATGCAAAGTTAAGTCAAACTTGACCCCCAGTCTCCTGGGAGGTAAACATGCAAATACATAGAGTTGCCCATCTCTATGCTAGAGTGAAAAGTATATAGAAAGCAGCTAGAATATAGAATAAGCAGTTCCTAAAGAGACACTAGGAAGGGACCTTGAGTCTCCTAGTGAGGTATTTTACTTACGTTTTCACACTTGAACATCATTACACCAGCTGAGCAAACTGAGGTGCTAGGGGCCCACCTGCCTGCCTGGGGCCCAGTCTGGATTCAAACCCAGACCTGCCTGCCTCGAAAGTCCACGTTCTTTCCAGCATGTGATGCCGCGTCCAGAGCTGAGACTGGACTGGATCCCCTTGTGGGCAGGGCAGCTGCTTAGTGCCCTCGGGCGGCTCACAGGTTAGATCCCACTTCCGCCCTTAATGGACTGTAGACTCCGTATGTTTCCTGCCCCTGGAAGGTTTCCTGCCCCACGAGATCCCCTCGTTCTGTGCTCTTTCAATCTATGAAACCACGAATTGGACTGTCTCAGTTTGGGTTCCGCAGAAGGAGACCCCAAGACCAAGATTCAAGTGCAGGGAAGTGAAGGAAGTTCTGGTGGGGGAGCCAAGAAGTGAACCTTGGATGAGAAGGTGACAGGACATGGAACATTTTCAAGCAAGTTAGCACAGTGGGCAACTGGAGCTTAATCTCACTGGGCACCTCTGGGCCAGGGAGACCACATGCCCCTCGGCGTCATCTCACCTGAGGGTGGAGACAGGTAGGGTACTTACTCACCAGCTCCCGTCACTCACTGCTATGGGCTGCTCCCCCAGGGGCTGCTTGTCCCCTGCACTTCAGGGCTGCCACTCAGGAAGCAGCGTGGACCCAGAAGCCAGCGAGAGCCCACAAGCCAGGAAACACAGGTGTGGATGGTCAGAAGTGAGGTGTCATGCACTGAAGTGAAGAGAGAGGACAGGGTGACCTGGTCCATGAGCAGCAACTGCTCAGACTCTGAGGAGCACCTCTCAATGATAGATCTTTTTTTTGAGGTGTCAGTGTCATTTATTGAGCACCTGTTGTACACAGAGCCCCATGCTCAGTTTGAAGTTTGAAATAGACATCCTCTCCTGAAGGAGCTGGCTACCACGGACTGATGACCGGAGCATTCCTTGTATAAGCATCACCCCCAAAACAGTGACATCAAAATGTCAGCTCCTCGGCTCGGCATTCCCAACTCTTCATCAGCAGGACCCCACCCCTATCCAGTCATTACCGCCCCCTCAAATTCCCTGCTGTAGGATTTTTGAACTGCTTGCAGCTGCTGAAAAAGCTCCTTCTCTCTTTCTCTTCTCCCTCAGGACCTTCACACACTCCAGGCCCTCTGCCTTGTTCTGAGAATAACTACCCAACCTTTGTGAGTCAGATTAACATCTGCTCCACCAGGAAGCCATCTCTGATGGCCACGCGAATCGCAGGGGCCCTTGGCTTTGGTCAGGTTCACTGTTCTTATTCTGTCAGATGAGCCATCACACAGGATGGTCACCACCCCTTCTCTGTAAGTTTTAGGGAAGTCGCAGGTGCGTGTGTCATTTTCACTGGGCATTAAAGCTAGGCCTGGGTGTGAAAGGCCTGAGTTTGAAATCCAGCTTAACTCCTTCCTAATTGTGGGGCTTGGGTTGGACCGTCAGCCTCGGTTTTCCTATCTGAGAAATGGACACAAAACACCTCCCTTCCAGGAGTATTGTAAGAATTGGAGAAAACTCATGAAAACCTCCTCGAACACAGGATGTACAGGTGTCTGAGAGTCCCATCAGGAAATGAAGTAGTGAGGGCAGTTAGCGAGTGGACTGTTCACAGAAGGTTAGCAGCATTAAGCGGAGCCAACAGGGAACAGGGAAGCCCAGCATAGCCACAGCTGAAGGCCAACCTCCCCTAAGCTGAAGTAGTGACAGCCGAGTGACCAGTGGAACTCAGGAGAGGTATAGCTGCTGCAGAGTGGCTGTCCCACATGACAATAAGGAGTAAGAACCAGCATTTACTGTGTTATGCCAGTGGCCAGTCAGTGCTCTGAACACATTAACTCTTCTGTGGAGTTAGTGTTACTTGTGGCCCCATTTGGCAGATGGGAAAGCTGAGGCACAGAAAGATGCAATTTCTCCTTTGACCCTCTGATCTCACCCTGGTAGAACCCACCTACCTGGGGGCTCAGGGGTGAGGATGCCCAGTGAAGCAGTCCACAGGGGTCACAGAGCAGATGAAGAAGGGTGGAGAGAGGATCGGCAGGGCAAAGGGAGGCGTCCAGCCCAATAGGCATTTGGTAAGTGGGAGCTGTTACTGCTGCTGCTGCTACTATTACTGTTCTTGTCGTCAGTTGTTAGCAAAGCCCAGAGCAATGTGGGCTCAGATATTTTCCAACTGAATGAAGGAACACTGACCGACTAAGTACAAATTGTAGCAACATCACTTAAGCCCTAAATAGCATATTTATTGAATAATGTAATTGAAAAGATTATCCCTTTAAGCTTCTGGTAATATAGGAAATGGTTCGCTGCTAAGAGTTTTAATACTGTTATGTATTTGTTGACACAGTGAATTCTTTTTGACATTTATTCAGGATTTCCAGACTGTATGGGACAGAAAGCAAAACGCCACCATCAATGTTATGGGCAGGAATAGAAAAATAGGGTTTTCCATTCAGATTGAAATGTTAGGCACTTTGAAGTTGCCTTTGAATTTAGGTTAAATGTTTAATGTGCCTGTCTGAGACCACCCAACTGGAAAGCAGAGGGGACGCCTTGCCCAGTGGGTTCTGCAGGTCAGGAGGGAGCTCTGGTACTAATGCGCAGGTGGTAGGGCTGACCAGCGGGTTGGAGGCCAGGCTGGCCACACAGGGCTCGGTGATAACAGCTCACGCTCCCTGTGTGCCATCGTGTGCCAAGCCTTGTCCTGAGACACTCCATGGGTTTCCTCATTTCAGTTCCCAGAACTACTTTCCAGGGTGGGCTCTGTGATTAGCCCTCTTTTGTAGATAAGAAAACTGAGGCACAAGGAGATGAATTGGCCCAAGGCCACCCAGGTGTGAGTGGAAGATCCCTGATTCAAGTCCAGAGTCCGACTCTGGATGCCTCCTCTCACCTGGTACGTATGCCTCTCTGTTAGAGAGCGGTGGGGCCGAGGCCTCACCTTCAGCCCTCCTGTGTTGTAGACGAGGCTCAGAGAGGTGCCCGGCCTTGCCAGCAGGAGTTCAAATGGGACTTAGCGACGGCTTCTGACCCTGAACCATCCTGGCGCCCTGGGCGGGTTCCTTAGCTTTGGTTTGGTTTACTTACCCATCTATAAAGTGGAGCTAATGATTATACTTTTAGAAACTTTCAAGAGACTAATGATCACTTTCTGCCCTGATTCCTTTTACCTGTGAGGACCACATACATTGCATGTGGACAACTCCAGTGAACTGCAGGACACTGGACAATAATAACAGAGGCTAATACATAAAAGTCGCCTCTCTAGGGCACAGGCTTTGGTCAGGAGGGTTCACAGCCCATCTGGTAGCTCACACCATTCATTGTTCATAATCTGTAATGCTCACCACACCCCTTCCAGGTTTACAGCTGGGAATTGGACTGAGAGGGGAGTAACTTCCAGGTTACCACAGCTAGTGAGTGCCCTTACCAAGATTTGAACCTGAAGCGTGGCTGAAGCTCCTAACCAGTAGCTGTGTTATTAACAAATACTGTCGGTGCCGTTCCATTTTGCACTGCACACACATTTTCTCAAGCAGTAAAGATAGCCACAGAGCAAAGGAAGACCATTTTTTTATAAAACCGGAATCTGGAAGGGTCTGCTCTTTTTGGCAACGTCCTAACAGAGAGGTGTTAAATCCCCTTTGTGCTGTCTCCCAGGATGAGAGACGGTCAGCTGTTAGGTTCACGGGGAGAAATGCAAGGGCCTGTGAGGGTCAGCCTCTGAAGTCACGTGTTGTACTACAAAGGGCGTCTGAAGTGACTGGAGGAAGAAAACACTAAAGAGAGAGAAAGAGGAGTTGAAAACAGATCTCCCAGGAGAAAAGAAAGCTCACTCTTGTGTAATCCCAGGAGGTTATGCAGTCACCAGGAGTGATCGTAGCCAACAGGTGACCTCAGAAGCCATCATGGGCCTTTGTGCCTGATGTGACCCAAGGCACATCCTTTACTAGATTCCAGACATGTCAGCCATGAAGCATAAAGTTAAGAGCAGGACCTTGAGTGAGGCTGATGTGAGTTTGAATCCCGGCTTCCCCCCTTTCCAGCTGTGAGACCTGAGGCCATGCTCTACCATCATTTCATCATCTGCGAAGAAAGGAATTCTATCCACGTCATCCTGTCTTTGTCAAGGTTAAGAGAAATTCTATACTTAGGGGAGTCACTACCCAAAGAACTAGAAATAGAGTTAGAAAGGGAGAGCCTTTGGGGAGTATGGGGGCGGGAGGAGCTCGTTTTTATTAGAAGCTGGTGGTTTTCATTATAAGCTTCTGTTGTATTTGATTTCTTGACATGAGCATGCATTTCCTTGAAGCAGTTTAAGCAAGGGTGTAAATCCAGCACTGTGCACTATGCTTGGCAAATAGTAAGAGCTTAATAGATGCAGGCTTTTCATCTCCGTGCACCTGACAACTTGCTGTCACTATTTTCTGGATGCTTCAGGAAGGGAGTCAGGGGTCAGTGTTTCAGCTGAGCGGCTTCATGCTCCAGATACACGGTGCAGAAGGAGAACAGGAAGGCTTCGGGCAGGTCCCTGCTTGACAAATGAATCATTTTTGCATCTTTATCCTATGCCGTTCTCACCTCCCTGTCACCAACTTGCTGAAGAAGGTAGACAAGATTTACTATGGGTCTAACCTTGTACTTGGACTCAGCCAGTGTTAGTCTTCACTGACTTCACTCTCTCGTTTCCCTGGGCTCCGCTGTCAGGGCTTAGGGAGGGAAGCGTGATAGTCACCAGCATCTACTATGGCCTTAGCAAGATCAACTTGAGCCAGATTTTCATTTTTTTAAATGGCCTTTGAGCTGGTAGATGAGGGAAAAGCCACAAGTCAGGCATCTCTGGTTTTCATCAAGGCATTTGAGAGCACCATGCATGAGCCCCTTGGGGACATGATGGAGAAATGTTGGCTGATACCATTGGATAAGTTTGCAGGTTAAATGGCCACACCAAAGGGTGCTAACAGATACGAATGAAATCACCTGGACCGAGATCCTGGGGGTGAGCCCCCATTCTGGGCTTCCCCCTCCCATTCTGTCCACATTGGATTGGTGGCTTAAAATGAAGACCCAAATGTTGGCCCTAGAAGCCATCTGGTGTGCAGGCTTTGGAACTCACGCTGCTTCTTATGAGCGACAATGACACGTGAAGACCCTTTGCTTCAAAAAACCTCCATTTCCTCATCTGTTAAATGGGGGAATGGGACACTTGCCTCTTCCACTTATGTTGAGGATTACATAGGATGACATAAGGAGAACACTGGGCCCTGTGCCAGAGACCTTGTAAGCAGTCAGTCAGCTGTCACTAGCATGTCACTGTGGTCAGAGATAGCATGAAGCTGGGAGTAGTCGTGAACCTGATGGATGCTAGAGAGCCTCCTCAAAGAGCTCAGTGGACAAGAAGGATGAGCCAAATCTAACAACTTGCAGAACAGTGCCAAGCCCCATGGGAGCAGGAGACAGGCCCCAAGGCATCACAGATCCTGGGTGGGAAAGGCTGTGAGGACTGCAGGTCCAGGAAGGACCTGCGGTGGGAGGAAAGGTGCACAGACATTGGGAAACGGCACCAGTGCACCATGGTGTCTGGAGTGAGTGAGCTGGCCATAGCCCCTCTCCCCTGGGCTGCCAGCCTCCTCGCAGAATCATGCTCAGTTTAGAGCTGTGTCTAAAGTGGGACATCCACAAACGGATGCGTCAAAGGAGAATGATCAGGATTGCAGACAGTCTGGAACCAGGGAACGGAAGGCTTCACTTGTGAAAACTGGGCATGTCTGGTGCAGGAGTTTTAGGAGCTAGTTGATGGCACAACCTTCTTACCAGAGCAGGTTCAGGACCAATAAAGCCAGACACAAGGTGAGGATCAAAATGCCCACTTTGTTCCTGACAGAACCAGACAAGAGGGTGCAGCTTACGTCCACTGGCCAGAGGTCCTTCTGACAGTCCCTGCCCTGCATTCCACACTGCAAAGAGCCCAGCAAGGGAACAGCCAGTCTGCAGGCCAGACACCATTACTCAGGGTCATTGCTGCTCTCCAATCAGGGGAGACAAAACAGGCAAAGAGACCACATCCATGATGTTTGCAGACTCACTTCAAGTCGAGAAATGGATCAGTGACAGTCTCCAATCAACCAGGTGCTTTAGTCCACTCACAGGAGGATGGTACCAGGTCCAGGGGTCTAGATGAGGATCTTTCCTCATGGAACAAAGACTGGAAAGGAGCAAGAATCCCCCTTCACATTTAGGAAAGCTGCCAAAAGTTCAGTAAGTACCTTCTTAATATCCAAGTGTTGTTCATGCGTCCATTCACTTATTCATTCAATGAATCATCAAATAGCTGTTGATCACCTATTATGTGCCAGGTGGTCTTCCAGGCTCTTGGGGAACAAAACAGAAGAGATTTGTGCCTTGATGGAACTTTCATTCTTGGCCTGGGAAGAGACAGAAATAAGCAATAATCATAAGTAAGGAAACAGTGTACTTTGCTATGAAATGATCATTGCTGTGAGGAAAAAGCAGTACTCCAAGATGTGAAGGAAGTGGGGGAGTGAGCCATGGGGTTATCTGAACCTGAAAGAGCATTTCAGGTAGAGAGACAAAGCCGATAGTTCTTATTTTCCCTTTTTACAGATGGATATTCTGAAGTTTATAGCCAAAGTCCCCCCCTTTATATTACAACTGAGAAAATTAAGACACAGAGTGACTCACCCAAGGCCACACAGTGGGAAAAAATGGCACTAGGCTAGGACTTGGGTCCTCTAAATCTCAGTCCAGAATTTTTCTGCCACATCTCTCCCCCAAAATGAACTTCTTTGAAGGAGGTGACTCTGGGGCGTTCTTGAAGATTCAGCTACAGATCACAGAGCTTTTAAGACTGTACTTTGCTGCTAGACCCTCTATGTGGACTATAGAATGTCCTTCTTGGTAAGAGGTTTAATGTGGAAAATCTGAAGACGGTTTACATGTTAAATAGCATGTTAATAAATACTGGCTGAGGGAAGGAAGGCCATTGGTGTGTAATATGAACATTGCAGCAGTCACAGTAAATTCTGACTCACTGTTCGCTGCCCACGTGCCCGGCCCTGTCGGACGCTGTTGACATGAGTTCATTCATTTATTCCTCACCACCACCTAAGGGATAGGTCCTGTTATGACCTCATTTTATAGATCAGGAAACTTCAGCACAGAAAGATTACTTGCCCAAGGTCACACCATGAGTTAAGAGCTGAGCTGGACTCAAAGCCCAGGCAGTCAGGCCTCAGAGTCTGTGTTTGTCACCACTCTGCTCACATAGATTGGCCAGACCCAAGGAAGGGGATGCCAGCTGTGGGATTTGGGTCACCAAAAGCATGTGCCCAGTTCCCGTGGGTAGCTGGGGAGTGGATGAGGGCCGCCCTTCGTTTTGCACATTCTTACCTGGAAGATGCTCCTTTCTCACAGCTTCCCATCAGACACAGGGACTGTCAGAGTTTAATTGGCAAGATGACTGTCAAACACCTCCCTAGGAAAGAGGTTCCGAGTAGATTCCATCTCTCATCCCCTCTGACTCAAAGCATGACTGTTTCTACTTGGCATTATTTGAGGAGAGAAAGAAGCCATCCCCATGGATGGGAAACAGGACCCAGTATATGCTGATCTGCTAGTGATAATGATGATTAGTATTTATGCAGTACTTACACTTTCCAACAAGCTGTCACACACAGTCATTATATTATCAGTTTCATGAGAGTTTTAGGTTGTCAACACCTTATAGATGAGAAAGCTGAGATGCATTCGGGGAGGTTCAGGGATTTGTTTATTAACACTGAGGATAAGTGCGGTGGAGAGTAGACTTGTACCCACATCCGATCCAGAGTTCTAGCTACTACTCTCTGCTGGATGAACAGCTATTCTCGGGACATAGAGAGCACTGAAGATGATAATCTTGAATCATAGGAGCACTTCCTTCTGTCTTTCTTCCTGAAAACAATCATAAAGAGCCATGGCAAATTCCTGAGGGTATCTACTTAGACTCAAAAGATATCTAAGTTTCTGCAATTGGGTCTCCACTGAGATGATTACTTTTATTCTCTGGGATCTGCCTGGCTGTTGTCTGTTTTGCTCAGCTGGGTTGCCGAGGGATTGACACCCACTGGCCACGTTCAGGAGTTTGTGTTGATACTACTGTTGTGAAAAAGCCCATATCGGTCCCCACCATCTATATGCCTGCGGCGAATCTTTTTCTCTTTTCCATTTCATGCAACTTTTGCTTACAGCCTACTTGGCATAATTGACACATTGGCTCAGGCCGCCAAGGCTGCCAACTTGGAGCCTGGATCAGCGAAATCAGTTATGACAGATGTGATTATTTACAAGAAAATAGAAGTCACTATAATTAGACCTTCTGAAGGGTACATTTGGGTGGAGAAGGAGAAGGCACAGGCATAATCTGGCATGATGTGTTTGCCTTCCAGCCCTGAGCAGGCTCTTCTCTGCTCTGTGAAAGGAGGTGTCGGGGTGTCTGGCACCCTCCTCAGACACTGCACTTACCAATTCTCATGACACAGCTATTGACAGATAGAAAGGCGAGGTGGTGGAGTGAGCATTAGATTTGGCACCAGAAGTGGTTTCAGTTCTGAGCTCAGCCACTTGTCCTTAGCACCAATTTCCTTTTTCAGTCATAAAAAGGGGATAAATAGGAGACCCTAGCTCATCACAGGTTTGTAAAATTAATGATAAAACAGCATTGTGTCTGATATAAGGCACCATGCACTCGATGATTGGCAGCTGCCCCTGCAGTTCTTGAACATATTATTTAATCTCTTTGAGCCTCACTTTTCTTCATTGGAAAATACAGATGTCTAATATAGATGATACAGTGGATGTATAAGATCGAGGAAGTGGGGTACATGAAAGGGACTTCATAATCATTTGTTGCTGTTTTGTGCCTCCACCTTTTCATTCTTTTTTTAAATCTCCATAATAGTTACCATTTCTTGCCTGAGCTGTGGGCCAGGCACTCTAGTAAATAAGATCAGCTTCTCCATTAGGCCCAGTGTCTAGGGCCCCATGACTCAGGGCCCCCCCAAATGTTTAATTTTCATTTCTCTTAAATTCAGAAGAAAAAAAGGAATGTAATATTAGTGAGTATACAATGAAACATAAAAATAATAAATAATTATAAATGTAATGAATTCAGCCTAGCTTGTATTCATCTTTACACCAACTGTAATTTTTAAATTTAATTTTTAATTATTTTGTGTTTTAGGATTTTCTTTTTAAATGCCAAAGGGACCCACCAAGACAAAAGGGCCTAGGGCTCACGAAGTCATAATGCAGCCTTGGTTGTAGGACTTTTACAAAGGTTAGCTCAGTCATTCTCAGGAAGGATTTTTTAAAATTCTCATTTACAGACAAGGAAACTGAAGCTCAAGCAAGTTAAGAAACTTTTCCAAAGGCACTCAGCTAGTAAGAGGCTATATTAGTCAGTTTGGGCTAACAGCTATAACATCCCCCACATTTCAATAGCTTAACACGTTAGGAGCTTATTTTCTGCTCACACAATTCGGTGTGCGTGTTTGGCGGCCATCTTCCGTACAGTGACTCGGGGGCCCAGGCTCCTTCCTTTCTGCAGCTCTGTCTCCATCTGGTCCAGAATGAAAGCTCTCTCCATTCAACTGGTAGATGGAGAAAGAGAGAGAACCACACATTGGAGTTTTTAGGGGCCAGACCTAGAATTGGCCCCCATCACTTCTGGTCTCATTCTATGGGCCAGAATCCAGTCATATGACCACTCTGAACTGCAAGGAAGGCTGGGAGATGTAGTCCAGCTGCATGCCTGGAAGGAAAAGGGGAACATGGGTACTGAGGACTCTCATTCTCTGACACAGTGACAGTGTTGGATCCCAGCCCAGGTCTTTTGTACACAAAGTCCATGCTCTTTCCACTTTACTTAGCTGATTCTTGTCACTCTTATTTTCCACGAAGCTCCTTCATGGACCCTTTTTTCCTGCCAGATTTACCTACTCACTCTCCACCGTACCAGACCTTTGCCTAGGCACTAGGAAATACATTGGGAGCTTCTCCCCGCTCTGGAATCACTCTTGGGCTGGATTGACAAGGCTGCGTCCAGCTGTTATGCTCTCTGAACTTCCCGGTCC
Organism: Micronycteris hirsuta; assembly: GCA_004026765.1. NCBI lineage: Eukaryota > Metazoa > Chordata > Mammalia > Chiroptera > Phyllostomidae > Micronycteris > Micronycteris hirsuta. Next base: position 270,166 of record PVJI01000153.1, read on the forward strand.
CAGGTACACAGGGTGCTTCTGAGTATGTGCTGAAGCCGATGACTACCTCAGTGTGAGACAGGGTTTCAGAGAGCAGGAGGAAAGAAATTGGAGTTGGAGTCGTGGCTGAACCAGGAGCCTTGGGCATGGTTTCAGCAGTAAGGGAGTGGTACCAGAGGGCCTTGCAGCACTAACATGCCACAGTCCTGGTATTACTGGTCATTTGCCAAAGTGAGTCCTATGGCCAGCCCCTATGTGTGTTGCCTTTGGGCACCTGTGATTCTAGGGGCAAAGTTGCTGGAGCCAGCTGGAGGCTAGATGCCCAGGGGGCACTTCCAATAATGATCGGGCAGACCCAGTGACCCTGGTGATGCTCCATAGAGCTGGTGTTGGTAAGCACCCAGCCCCTATAGGAACAGGCCAAAGGTGCTGGTATGAGACCCCTGAGTTGAATTGAAATATCTCCCTCCTCCAGGAAGACCTCAGGGGTCCTCCCCTCCTCAGAACACAGGGCACTTGTTGCCATTTTACCTAAGGGTCCTGCATTTCCTTGTAAGATCTCTCATGGTCACCCTGACTTTATCAGCCGTTAGCCGCGGAGGCAGGAAGGCTGAGACCATGGCTATAGCCACTTAGTCAGGAACACTCCCGGGCACTGTGTAGGTGTCACAGACTAAATTCTCACATTGCATCCGGATTCCCACCCAGGGCTGGCATTTTGGCAAGGAGAGAATTGGTACCCAGGCACCATCCTTCTTTCTTATTTAGTGATGGGAAACGCACACTAAGAAAAAGAACAGGTTTGCCTGTAGTGATCTGAAATGTTAATGGTCGTACTCCCAGTCTCTGGAAGGCGAATGCAGTCACAGTGGACTTACCTGTGCCTATGGCAGACACACCTCTTCAGTCAGACCTGGTCACATCCCCTGGCCGCCATTTGCCAGCTGATTGACACTGGACTCGATCCCTCATTTCTCTCTGCCTGTTTCCTTATCAGTCACATCGGGATCCGACTGTGCTGGCTGTTGGGTTGGCTATGAGGTTTAAATGAGAGCATATGAGCCAGCACTTGGCACGCACTTCCCCTCCCATCCCCGTGAGTCTCTCACGCAGGCGCAGAACCTCCCTTAAAAATGTGTCTTGGCACCCAGGACACTCCCTGGGAGGAATTTGTTTTTGTTTTAATGCCGAGGACGTTTGCATGAAAACAAGATCTTCGTTGCTTAGGAATTGATCAACTCCTGCTGCTGCTCTCCCCCCCCCCCGTCCCCCAACCCCTGCTGAAGTGCCAGTCCCATATTTTTCATAGGCAGGCAAGTAATCAAGGGGTGGCTGGGACCTCCACGGATACAGGACCATGGCCGTTCCGGGAGGGTTACAGAGGCTGTGGACTCAGAAGAGAATCAGAAACCCGTCCTAGGGTAACAAGAGCTTACAGGTGGAAGATGCCCTTGGCTGAAGGACCACCACCTGAGCAAAGGTTTTCTGTGGGTCTGGTTTGCTGTGGATGCTCAGGGGAGATGAAAAGAAAGAGCAAGATATTTAAGACATGGCCTCCACCCGCAAGGGTAAAAAGGAACCAAGAAGACCACAGGAGTGAGCGATAGGCACCAGTACTTACAACTGAGGGCTGGGGAGTGAGGAGCTGGACAGGCGTGGGTCCCCCTGCTTATCCACAGGACCCCAGTGTAGGCATGCTGCTTAACCTCTTTGCATGTTTCCTCACTTACAAAATACCACCCATCTCTCAGGGCCACTTGGAGGATTAAATAAGATGCTTGCTATATGTTAAATGGTTGGCATCACATAAGCACTCAATAAAGCCAGACTATTATTAATATTAACAACAATCCATAGTAATACCAGATGCTCTGCACCCTAAGAAAGAGATATCCAAATGGCCACAGAAGGCTATTTAGAGGAAGGACTTGAACGTGATTTGACACAGCTGTGTCCATGGCAGACTGTTCGGAGACACTGTCCAAGAAATTAAAGTAAAATTGCCCACATGAACTTGGAGGAGGGTTTCTAGGTCTCCAGTTCCATAGGGTCCCCATGTCCCCCACCCCCACCCTTTGCAACCTCATCCTATCCCCACAGGCATCAGCATAGAAAAGACAAAGACTAGAAGAGCCCAGAGTGGCAGCTCAATTGGCCAGGCCCTTCCTCTTGCCTCTAAGCTTGGCTTCCAGTGCATGTTCAAGTCCAAATGCCCATGAGAGGCCAGGCCCCTTTCTCTTTCTGTGTCCTTAATATATGCTAATCAAAGCTGAGAGTCTGCAGAAAATACCTGCTTGGCCAAGCCCCGTTCCCTCGCCTTGGCTTGCCTGCCCTCCTGGGGCTCCCCCTCCCATCTGCCTGTCTGACGGTGTCCATAAATCCAGTTTTCAGAGCCCTGAGGGGCTGGCAAGGCCGCCATGGACCTCAGTCCCATCGCGATGGAAACAATTGAAAACCACTTGGCAGAAGAAGGGGTGACCTAATGTTTCAGTGCAAGGATACATTTTTTTCCTCGCCATTCTGTTTCAAGCCCTGGGGGGAAAGCCGGCTCTGCTCTGAGCTCTGTCAGGCCAGTACCCCAGGGTTCCTCACTCTTTCTCCCCCAGCTCAGATCCTCCCGCAGGGGGAGGAGGCCAGGCTGCCAGGCTGGCTTTGGTCTCCTTGCAGGCCATGAAGGACCTTGGTCCCCACAGAGGCTAGGCTAAAGCCACAAGGGCCTGTGGGGAGGCCCCTATATGAAGCCTGGAGAATGTGGCTCTGGCAGGTGGCCTGGAAAAAATGGCCGTGTTCTGAGGGTGAACAACGCCGAATTATAAATAGCACCGCCTCCCTCCCCTTCCACCTCTCTGTGTCTATCACTGAAGGGTTGACAATTTAAATTCAAGAGGACAGAACAGGACAAGGGGCTGGGAAGTGGAGACGAGGGGCAGATGCCGGATGGTACAGTAGATTCGGCTGCTGTCTGGGCCTCGATAAAGAGAACTGTCACCAGACAGTGGGGCTGAGAGGGGCGCAGTTGCAGTTGCAAAGTGACTACTGCTTTCACGCATTTTTATAAGCCAAAGAAGCATCGAGGGAAAACTACAGAAAGCTCTCATTCCAGGAGATGTGTTTAGAGGAGCTTTAGAGCCATTAAAAAATAATAACAATAATCAAGTGCCTCAGAATCTAAATGCCTTCTCTCTGGTTCCCAAAGGTCAGCCAGTCCGGCTTCCAAATCAAAACCTGGGGCCAGGGGCCCACAAAGGCCCATCCCTGGAGCCTCTCCCAGGGGCTTCTAATGGGTTTTGTCTCCCTGACACAGAGGAGGTAGAGACACTCCTTCTCTGCAAATCTTTGCACGTTTTGCTCACCCACCATTCACAACTAGGTAACACTGGCACGTGGTACGTGTTCCAGCGAATTCTGGAGGAGGGGCGAGCTGGTCCTGCAGGGACCTGAAGTCCTTGTCTGTGTCCTTGGCTCCCCTGGGTGCTCCTGGGGACCAGCTGCCAGGTCTTCTGATTGTTGCCTGGCCCTCCCTCTTAGGAACTCCCTAATGGGAGCTGGAGGAGCCCTGCTGGGTGCCTTGGTGGGGCACAGGTGCCCGGGAGCATGTGGAAGGCCCGGACCCCCAGGCGGGGGCCGGTGCCTCCTTTGTGAGCACGCATGCAGGGGCTGGCAGTAGCTGCATGCATCCTTTGTTTTAACATGCCTGTGTCCGCAGCAGTGATTTGGAAGTGGGTTAACTGATTGGTTTCTCCTCTCCTGCCTTTGTAATTCTCATTTCTTGTGTCTTTTGGAGCATTTGAAATCAAGCATGTAAAAAAATATTAAGGAGCAGCAGGCAAACCTCTGTATCTTTTGGACACACCTCAAAAGATCTGCAGACCCCACAGAACTCAGGCAACCAGCAGACATGGGGAGTGAGTGAGCAGACACTGGACCTTGACTCCATGTCAGAGCTGGGATGGTCTGAGGGAGCGGCTTTAAATCAGAGCTTCAGGAGCCAGAGGAGGGAGGTGCCTCAAAATTAAAAGAGCTTTCCAAACCCCATTTCCAACAAAGCTAAACTTTTCCATGTTTTAGGTATTAGGTTGCCTTTTTAAAAAAATGGATTTCATATCTTCAAAAGTTTGAAAACCAATATTGCAGCATGCTCTGTCATTTTAGTCCTATGTAAATGAGAGGTACCGTATTTTGCTGTGTATAATGCGCACTTTTTTGCCCAAATTTTTGAGGGAATGACAAGAGTGTACATTATACATGGGTATGATGATTACATACCGTGGGTATGATAATGGGTGTAATAATCCCGTGTATAATGCACACAAAATGTGGATGCACATTATACTTGGCAAAATACAGGTAATCAGATTTTCCCAAGGTCACTTCTCCAGGTCAAGGCCTCTGCTTGGGTAGCTTCTGAGATCATGACCCCTGTTTCAATAAGGGAAATCCCAGAGGGTTAAGACTGAGAGAACCACAGAGAACCAACCCCCTTCCTTTGGTAACTGAGGCCCAGGGAGGCGCTGGAGTTTGTTCAAGGGACAGTTGCTGGTAGACACGGGACTTGAAGCCATCTCAGGTGCTCATAAAAGAGGTGACATGTGCCATGAGAACCCAAGTGGTGGGGTTGGATCCGATTAAGACTGCTTCCCACAGGAAGTGACACTGAGCTGAGAGGAAAAAGACAACAGATGACGAGAAGGTGCAGAGGGGCAGGGAGAGCCTCTGCGCAGAGCAGCCACACGCGTGTTCTCGATCCCGTGCTCATCTCACCGCTCCTGGGAAGCAGAGACTTGGAAGAGACGGCAGTTCTCATGGGAAGGCCGTCCCCATCTGTCTCTGAGTTGACTCCTCACCTAGGGGACAAGGAAGGTGAAGGGCATCGCCACCTGTCAGGGCAGGCCTGCTCTGCAGGCGCTCGGGCAGACCTGGAGCCTACTCCCAGGAGGGGCGTTTCTGCTGGAGCCCAGGCAGGATGCAGTGCTAGAAGGCTCGCTGCAGCAGGACTTGAATACATAATAGGCTCGTCTGATGTGAGCTGTGAGAAAGTCCAGACGGCCTCCTCTAGACAGGAAAGGACACTGCGGGGACAACGGGGTTCGCTCTCAGAGAAACTCCCCGCGGCCCCTTGGAGAGAATATTAGCCTCTCTCTCTCAGGGTGCGTGCTTTCCATGAGTACAGGGTGTGCCCTGGACTGGGCCCCAGGCCTTGTTTCTGGGCCTGGTCTGTAGAATTCATTCTGGTATCAAGGCTGAAGGAGGATGGGTAAAAATCCCCTGGACTGTGGGCATCGATTGTTGTCACCCAGACATACTTTAAAAGCAAACATGTGCTCCGTACAACACAGCATCCTGGGAGAGAATTCCTGTTCTTACACTCGCTTTCTGGGTCACTCGAAAAGCCTGCAGAGGGCAGCCCATCTCATCGTGGGTTCAAGGTACTCTCCAGCTCTGAATATAGCCAAACCACGGCTGAATCCGGGGCAGGGCCTCACTGATTCTGCAGTCAAGCAGGGACCTCCCGGTCACTCCCGTTTTCTGACATGCCTTGGCCGGGCGGCATGGAGGGGACTTCTCCATAAAATGTTGTACTTTGCATTCATGAGATTTGCAGTCTTTGCTATGCCATGCCCACCTGGGTCCTGGCAGGAGTGTACAAATGCCAGCTTTACTCATGCTTCAACTTTCTCCAAGCCAGTGTTTCTCAAAGTGTGTTCTGAGGAGCAACAGTTCCAAAAGGTGCTCTGTGACCACGGGGCCCCACTGCCACCCTGGTTTGGGAAATGCTGCACACTGATTCATCCTGCGTGTTAGGTAGCCACTTGGATATCAACACCTCTGAGAGGTCTTCCCAGACCTCTGTCCCCTTGCCCATTCTGTTCTTCAGAGCACTTTTACATTCCGATTGTTAGGTGTGTTTACTCTTGCCTGTCTGTCCCACACAACAATGTGGCACTCTAGTGACCTTGTTTCTTTTGTTCAGCACTGTATCCCGCGTGCCTAGAACACTGCCTCGTTCAATAAAATCATGTGTCGAATGAACACATGAACCAAATAATATATTCAAGCCCTCAGGACTCCTCCATATATAATTCTATTTAATTTTCTTTAGCTCAATATTTCTTCATATTTTCCCCACCTTTTCCTGAAATGCTCAGCTCACCTCCCCATGTAGGCCCAGGTCAAAGTTGACCCAGGGAGGCCGGCCTGACCACCCTGCTAAGAGTAGCAGGCCTACCCGTCCCACTCTAGCTCATCACCAGGTTTTACTTTCTTCATAGTACTAGTGACCAGTTGGCAACTGGCTTGTTTATTAGTTCCTTCTGCATTGCCTCTGTCAACAAAAGATCACTGCCAAAAGAGTACCCAATCTGGGGTGCAGTAAAAGGAGGAACTTTATTTAGGTAAACACTGCAAACCAGGGAAATGCAGCTTCTGCCGATAGTGCACCCCCTTGAGACCAAAGGAAGGCCCAGTTATATAGAGAAAGTGCTTGCCCTAGTCCCTGATTGGTCCATTTTTACACAAATGAGGAAGCCAAATTTGCACATCTGATTGGTCGTAAACAGACTAAGGATTGGAACTCTAGTTCTCTCTAGCTTTGTGCATCTGGATTGGGCATTGTGGAACCACTCTGATTGGTTGGTAAAGATGCAAATGAGGATACGGCTGCACGGATCTGATTGGACGAGGCAGGCATCAGCTCATTGGTCAACATATGATTCCAGGAGCTTGTTTATAAGGTTCAGCTCAGAAGGCAGGCACACAGTGCAGCAGGCTTGGCTGTTCCGTCTACAGGTTTTCCCTGATATGCAGTGTGCTTGAGAGGCCTTCGTAAACAATGGCTTTGCTGCATCAACAGCCCTCTTCTGACTAACCCAAATCAATAGCCCATTGAAATTAAATTTTGCCAAACAGTCTGGGACATGCTGTTTTCTGTCAACCCCGCACAGTCAATTGCTAGCTGTTGTCATACAGTGGCTGCACCTCTCTTGCATAAAAGTTCAAAGTGTCAGAACTGAAAGGGACATTAGAGACCACCTGGCCTTAGGCTCTCATTTTTCAGAGGAGAGATAGAGGTTCGATTGGTACCAACTGAGGACTGGTCCCCCCTCCACTCCAGCTCCTTTCTCTTGCTTGGATTTCCCTCCTGTATTCGTTTCCCATTGCTGCTATAACAAAAGACCATAGATTCAGTGATTTGCACAACACACATTTGTTATCTGACAGTTCTGGAGGTCAGAAGTCTGAAATGGGTCTTCCTGGGATAAATCAAGGTGTCCTCTGGGCTGTTCCTCCTGGAGCTCAGGGGAGGATCCGTTGCCTGGCTGTTTCCAGCCTAGAAGCTGCCCATGTTCCTCAGCTGGTGGTTCCCTCCTCCATCTGCAAGCCAGCAGAGTTCCACTGAGCCTTTCTCTACCTGCGTCACTCTGACTCTGGCCTGCCTACCTCCCTTTTTTCCGCTTCTAAGGACTTTTGGGATTACACTGGGCTCATCCAGATAAACCAGGATAATCTTATCTCAGCAGCCTTATCTTAATCACATTTGGAAAGTCCCTTTTGCCAGGTAAGGCAACATATTCACAGGTACTGGGGATTAGGGCATGGTCCTTTTTAGATGGGGCGCTATTCTGTCTGGCACACCTCCCATCACAGCGCCTGCCTCTTGGTACTAGTCAGGCTAATGCACATTCTCCCCCCAGATGCCCCAGCACTTCCTGCACCTCTCAGTTCATTCAGGGTCTGGCTGCCTGGCTGGGCCATAACGTCCTCCCCAGCAAGGCCTGGTCATCTCTGTGCTCAAACATTAGCACATTCCCGGCCCTTAGTAAGCATGCAGGAAGTGCTGGTTGCCTCGGCTGACACCTCTCCCCACTCCCATTCAGCAGCAAGGACAGTTTGGCTTCCCTGCCTGACCTCTGCTGTGTGATTAGGTCTCACAGGGGTCAAGAGAGACAGACCTTGGCCACTCATCTATTTTTAGTCTCCTGGAGTAGTAAACTATGAAACACTATAAAAACTGATCCCAAACATTGTGGATCTGTAACATATTGAAATCACCAAGATTACTCTTTTGACATCCAAATACTAAGCAATAGACTCATGTGGTATTGCACACTAGCTTATCACAAGGTTTATAATCAAAATACATTAATTCAGGTATTCTACAGATGTGATCGTCCCAAATTCAGACTGCCGCATGCAGTTGTGTTTTGCATGGACAGGGATGTCAAAAATTTCAGTGCATGCCCTTTCATCCATGAGAGGCTTGGCCCCAGAAGCCTTTCTGTTTACACCCCCAAGCCTCTGGGCCCTCGCAAGAGTGTCTGCTTGGAATAAAGTCCAAAGAAAAAGCTCAGGATCAGACCCCGAGCAAGTCATATCCCTCATCCACACTCCCACGTACTCAGTTGTCAACGCAGGGTTTAGAGTCCGTGATTTCTAAGCTCCCTTTCATCAATATCCTGTTACCTGGAAGGGTCTGCGGTAGTGCTGCCACCTGGTTTCTGGTTCCAATGTAGCCACGATGACAGTCTTGCTTCCAGACGGAGCCAGTAAGGGTAATTACATCGCTGACCTTCCTCTCAGGGACATCCTAGCAGGCTGCTTCTGCTCTCCTAGCCATTCGTAGCCTCCCGGATGCCTGGAGCATTGGATGTGGGCATCTCAGAGGTGACATGCTCCAGCCGCCCCATCTGAGGTCTGGAGAGGGTAAGCTGCTTTCCTCATGCATCCAAATCAGGTCTCCCTGCCATCCACCCCCTAATATTTCCACTGCACTATCTCAGGCTGGAAGAGGTAGGTTGGTTTCTTGCTCTGCAGTGAGGGCAGATTGAAAAATCATGGAAAGTACTGATTCTGAAGCAGCTTGATGGCTTTGGAAAGAAAACAGGAGCAAAAAAAATCGTAGATGGTTGAAAACAAATTGTATGTTTGTGTGTTACGTGCTTTTCTGCATCTGTGTCCTATTTTACAGTAAAAATACATTCTAGAAGTCATAAATAAACAAAACTGAATAAATAGATTTTCAGCTCCTCAAGTCAACCAAGAACCCGAGCTCTTTCCCGAGCTCTCCACCCCCTTTGCAAAGCTTCTGTCAACCCTCCTGCCCACCATGGCTCCACAGCACCCTCCAGCATCTATGGCCTGGGCTGGTCCATCCATTCATTCATTTGCATATTCATCCATCAGGTAGTTATGACAGTCCTCTTGTATGTAATGCATCGGGTACCCTTCATGACACACTTTTGATACAGCGGAAACAGCACAGACCCAGGTATCCAGCAGAGACCTGGGTTCAGGTCTGTACTTGTCTGCTATCTCTTAACCTCTCTAGGGCTCAGATTTCACATTTACAAAGGAACCTGTCCTAAGTTAGACTTACAAAACCAAATGCATACAGAGGTCAGGCAGGTAAAGGGAATGAGGGAAGCTAGCCAGGGGTAAGTAGTGGGGAGTCGTGGCGACTTTGGCAAATGAGAGAGCCTTTGCCCGATCTAAAAGGGACACCTGCCCCTGAGCTCAGGGCGGTGGTTCCCATGAAGGAATGTGGATTCAGTGATGAAAGAAAGCCCCTTTTCATTTTTTCAAGAAAGATTTTTCAGGAAATCTTATGTTTAGGAGATAGTTCCAAAATGTTTAAAGCACTGTATAGGTCAAAGAAAATGACGCTGGAGGCCAAATCCGGTCTTGGCCACCTGTGTGAAGCCCTGGGCCAGAGACTCGGTAGATTGCCATCTGGCTGTCCCGCTCTGGTGGGTGGCCACATGTGCCCCACTTTCTGTGAGCCAGGATATGTGTTCCCCCGACCCCCACAGTTCAGTCACATGTGGTCTCCGGAAGAGAGTAGGTCCTCAGTGAACGATGGCTGTGAAGGCTGCATCCACGTGTTGTGCTCCTGTGGACTCCACCCAGGACTGGCCCAGCGCTGGGTCTGCATCCTACGTGCTCGCTAAATATGCGGGAACTGCAACTTTGGAGAGGTTGCGGAATCCGTCATGAAGTAGGGTACAAGAAACCCGTAGTTTTTGGAAGAATGGGTGTGATATTTGGGAAAGAGGCTTTATTCCCTAAACTGGCTCAGAGAGACCCCTGCTCTGTAACGTATCTCCCTTCCTTACGCCATTAAGAGAAACGGGGTCCCGTCGGGCTGTGCTGTGGATCCAGGCCACACTGCCCTCCCCGGGACTCAATTTATCCCTCCAAGCCATAAATTTCTCTGTCGCCCTTTCTTTATTCCCTCCTTTATTTCCCCCCTCTCCCAGGGAGGAGGTAACACACGTCAAGGACGTATCTTACTTACGAGGCGCAGGAATGGGGCTCTGAGCAGAGAAGAGGCTGTGAGGGTGCTCACCCCTCCTGCCGTCGAAGGGAGCACAAAGGAGCGCTTGAGCCCAGTGGCATCAGCTCGCTTTTCTTCCCTGGAGGGAAAATGGGCCATTATTCTCCCGCGCCCCATTCCCACCAGCCCTGCACTTAACCTCCAAGTGAGAGAGGCCCCGGTTTCTAGCAGGTTTCTCTGCTGGGCACTCCAACAACATATTAGCATATTTTGCATTAAAAAGGACTTGGAAAATGAATTAAATGATTGGCATGGTATTTCAAAAGGGTTTTCCAAACTACCCGTAATTGTGTGGTTTTGAAATTCACCATCCCTGCCTGAAGTGCCTTGGGCCTGGCAGCCAGCTGAATCAGAAGACATTGTACCAGGCGGGGCGTATTTTAAGGCTCATGATACCCAGCGACTGCCTGAACAGTACCTAGAGACTTGCTAAAGAGAACCTTGTCCTACTTTTTGAGCAGAGCTGGCAGTTCAATTTCCTTCCTTACAGAGCTGAGATTTATGCCAATTCGAAACCTCTCTTTCTGAGAGGGCCCAGGTCAGCCCTCTAGCAGTCTGCTGAGGCGCTAGGCAGTGTAGACAGGATCCAGATCTTGACAACCAGCTAATGAAGGTGGAGCTTGGGGGTTGGGTGCTAAGTTGGTCACTTGTGACACTGCTCTGGCCAAGGGGGTCTGTGTTTCGCGGGCAAGTGTAGTGGAAGCTTCCAGAGCATGCTTAGGGAAAGGCTATTGGACCAACCTCTACATTTTTCAGGCGAGGCAGGAAGACTATTATTTGCCTGGGGTCCCAAGTCATTTTTACTCTTCTGTGAGAGGAGTTCAGATTTCTTATTTTTATGAGTCCACAGAAAAGAAAAATTAAGCAAAAGATAAGGGCATGGGGTTGGATAAGGTTTCCTGGGGGAGATTAGGAAATCTGAGCTGGAGGAATTTAGAAAATGACAAGCTGGGGGAGAACTTCGGTCTATTTAGAATAATAAAGGATTGTTATTAATTATAATTAATGATGATAATGACAATGGTAATGACTGCTAACACTGGTGTGCTTTCTCTGTACCAAGCACGGCCAAGTGCTATGCCTCTATCACTTTATTTAATCCTCTCAGCAACCTTATGAAGCAAGTTGGTACTGACATAGCCCCATTTTATAGATAAGAAAACTGAGGTTCAAAAGATTAAGTAGCTGGCCCAAGGTCACCCAGATCTGACTTCAGGATCTGAATCTTTAGAAAGGAGAGAGAGAATCTATAAGTAAATGACCAACACATGGTAGGATCCGGTCAACAGACCCTGGGAGAAAAGATACAGAACACAGAAGAACGCTGGAGGCACCTAGAAGGTTCCAATCAAGAGAGCAGAGTGAGGTGCGTGGAACAAAGGGACCTCTGTGAACAGGACACCGATGTCTGTGGGCAAAGCATCTATGACCTAAAGGCAGGAGCACAGACCTAGTGCTCAGGAGAGGAATGCATGCACATATACATGCACACGCATACACACACATGTATGCACGCACGTGCTCACAAACACCCCTCAGGAGCAACCGTAAGGGACAGTGTACCCTCACACCAGCTCAGCCTGGCTCATTAGGTGAGAGGCCAGATCAGAAGAGAAACCAAAACCTAGGAAGACGGGGAAAGCATGACCCTGGCGTATATCCATCAAGGTCAGGCTTCAGCGATCTCAGGAGGTGCCATCCCATAACAGCTTGTTTGACTAGAGAGCTCTCATGCTCAAGTGAGAACTGTGGGGACAGGGATGGTAGATGATGTCCTGAAGGAGCCCCAGGGGACATGGGCTAGGGTGCCCTACAGGATAAGAGAAAGGGGCTGCCGTGCAGGGGCGAGTGGTCTGTTCCATGTCAGACACACCCCCTTCAGGGCTGATGGCCTGTGCATTTGAATGGGCCCCTGGGGCCGGATGGACCACACCGGCGAATGGGCTCCTGGTTACATGTCCTTCTCTTTGGGAACAGGTGGCATACAATGGGGCTGAGCTTTAGCAGGGTCTGGTGGGCGGCCTTTCATTTTACAGAGTCTCCAGCAGATGGCAAATAATTCTTTTATCCTATAAATTGAGGGTATTGATCCTTTTTTTCAATAGTCATTAAAACACTGCATTTCAGCAAAAAGTTAGAAGACATTTACTTAACTCTGAGCCACTGATTGAATAGAATATTAAACAAATATTCTAATGATGGTCATGAGATCTGCGAAATGAGGGTAGATGCATGCATGGGACAGCAAGTAAAACAGGAGTATACAGAGTGTATGTGTAGTAGAATAACCATTTTTAAGGACTCCGGGAATGCCCAAAGTCAGCAACGTTAGGGAGCTTGCCCAAAGTCACACAGCTGGTAGGTGGCTAAGCCAGGTTTCAACGCAGACAGAGTGCATCCTCTTAATCACAACTACACTGTACAGTGAGGGCATTTAAAGATACATCTTCACTTCCAATCTACAAATCCAAAATGATTTGTTTTAATCTACAGAATTTGCATGTAAACAAGTCCTGTTACCTTTTATTTTCATCACAGAATTTCAAGAACTTATGACTGGTTAGAGTTGGGCAAGGGACTGCAGTAGTGTTTCTTTCCTTTTCAAAGTCTATTTAATGTGCTTATATTCTCTTTCTAAGGATCTGTACATATGTACATTCATATACATTAGATAGGAAATAAGGATAAGAACCATATGACACTCTCCCCCCTCATTCTAGAAGCTGGGCAGGGAAGTTTCTCTACTTGAGCATTATTGGCAACTTCTAGTCTGTCTGGGCTTCTCTAGCAAACATACCACAGACTGGGTGGCTTATAAACAACGAGAATTTATTTCTCACAGTTCTGGAGGCTAGAAGTCCAAGATCGAAAGGCTGGTGGGTTCAGTGCCTGGCGAGAGTCTGCTCCCTGGTCCAGACGGCCACCTTCTCTCTGTGTCTCCACATGCAGAAGGGGTGAGGGAGCTCTCTGGGGTCTCTTTTGCAAGAGTACTAATCCCATTCATAAGGGCTCCACCCTCATGACCTACTCACCTCCGAAAGGCTTTTACCTCCTAATACCAGCACATGGGGCATTAGCATTTAACATACAAATTTTGAGAGGAACACAAACATCCCGTCTATTATGGGGACCAAACATAAAAGACTGGTTTCACCTGCGAGTGTGAAGGAACTGAGGAGTGGAGACCAAAAATACAGGCAAAGTCATGTGGCAATAACTGCAAATCAATAGCTCCAGGAGTTGAAGGGGTCTGACTTTTAAGAGTGCCAAAAGGATACAAAATAAATGACCCCAGATGGACTCCATCTGGACAGGTTTTCTGCACAAAAAAAGGTATGTTTAGAGGGGCATTTTGAAGTAGTAGTGGCCCCAGAATGGTGGAAGGAATGGCGTGGACAGGTTGTGAAGGGAACCCTGCTGGGGCTGAGGGAAGTGAGTTTGTCTCCCTGGACAGGGAGAATCTGCATACACCACATTGAGGGACTTTATCATGTTTAATTACAACCAAACAGCCAAAGGACACTAACTGGTACCAGACCTCTCTTTGATCTTAGTTATTAAATAAGCTAGACCAACTACAACCCCAGCGTCCTTCAGACACCCACCCTCCTTTCCAAAACAAGAATCAGTGTAGCGAGATCACTTACTAGTCACCCCATCTGTGTGTGGTGGTCAGAGCTAGTCAGGGTGTAATTCAGCTAACTCAACTTTGCAAATTTCTAGTACGTTTACAGGTGGCGAATAGGGGATGAGAATTTGAGATTTCAATAGGCGCTTGCTCTCTCTCTCTCTCCCCCCTCCTGGAAGACCCATTATTCTCATGTTGCCCTTTCTAATGAAGTCAGCTAGTTCTCATGGAGCTCTTTCATTTTTAAAAAATCTTTGTTCCCTCTACTCTTCCACCTGAATCATTTCTAGATTTTTATCTTCAAGCTCACAAATTCTCTCTTTCATATGACCTACTCTATTTCTCATGCTTTCTAATGCATGCTTTATCTCGTTTATTGAATTCCTCGGCTCCAGACTTTCTGTTTGGTTCTTTTTTAGTTCCAGTCTCTTTGGGAAAGTATTCCTTCTGTTCATTCAGTTTATTCCTGAGCTCATTGAACTACCCTTCTGAGTTTTCTTGTATCTCATTGAGTTTCTTCTCGGCTGCTTAAGAGTGTGATTAACCAGTGTTACCTCAATTTTAAAAAAATTAGTGAAAAAATCCATTGGAGCTTTATTTCAGTCCCTTGGGGTGGCCACCAAGTAAACAGCTTAATTTCCTTCCCTGCTGGAGGTACAGAATGCAGCGTTCACACTTGCCAACAGATAACTGTCTCCTGTCTCTGGCGGTGCTTAATGGCTTTTAGCAGAGTTAAGGCTGAGAAGAAAGGAACTGACTTCCTCTTGTTGGGTAAAAATGAAATGCGGGGAAGATAATTCCATTTCAGACAGACCCTTTCCGTCTCAGGTTACCAGTCCCCAGCCCAGCCAGCTCCCTGTCAGCTCACTCAGGTAAAAGGGAAGACAGGACCACCTGCCTGGGGGAGGAGCCCAGTGTTTGGGGTCTGTCAGTGGAGAGATTTGCTTTTCTACTTAAGGGCCAGGCCCTGGTGTGCGTCAGCTCAATGGCTACCTGTCTCCAAGCGCTCAGTTTGCAGAGACCAAAGGGAGTCTTCAGCACAAATAGAGTTGTGGGGGCAGGATAGGGGGTGAACCAAGGGGAAGGCACAGGTTGGTGGGGTCCCAGAGCCTTTAAAATAGCATCGTAGCAAGCGAGCACCCTGGGGAATATTCCTTGTGCACTGGCTGGTCCCTCACATGCCCTTTGTCCACATAAGAGAAATTTACTAAATGTTACACTCAGAGAATTTTGAGATTTATTGTAATTTCTCTGAAAAGAAATAATCAGGCAGATCTATCCCAGCATTGCTTATACGGCTGTTCAACAAGAGCTGAAAGGTAAAAAAGCTCCACAATTAAATAAATTAAAGGTTAAATAAATAAACGGTAGAAGCCCTTAAAATGTACAGCAAGTTTATTTAGTAATGTGACTTTTTAAAAAAAAGATTTTATTTATTTATTTTTAGAGAGAAGGGAAGGAGAAAGAGAAGGAAGGAAACATCGATGTGTGGTTGCCTCTTGCATGCCTCCTACTGGGGACCTGGCCTGCAACTCAGGCATGTGCCCTGACTGGGAATCGAACCGGCAGCCCTTTTGGTACGCAGGCAGGCACTCCATCCACTGAGCTACACCAGCCAGGGCAGTAATGTGACTTTTTAAAAGTGTTAAATATTCAGTGAAAATGCAGGATACATACTGTATATATAGTTTTTATTTTTTAAACACACACACACACACATGCAGACGGAGATACAGTAGTCTCCTCTTACCCATGGAGGATACCTTGCAATACCCCCAGTGACACTAAACCCAATACTGTCAACTATGTCTTTTCCTGTATGTACATACCTATGATAAAGTTTACGAATTGGGCACAGGACGAGGTTAACAACAATGACTAATAATACATGAAATAGACACGGTTATAACAATAGCTGTAATAAAAGTATGTGAACGTGGGGTTACAAAGGACAATGGGGGTGTCTGAATACAAGCGCTGCGATACCACGACGGTCCATCTGAAAACCCGGGGGCTGCTCAGTGATTGACAGGCGGGGAGTGTGTGCGGCGTGGAGAGCCTGGAAGGAGGCGTGGTTCCCGTCCCGGGCCCCACAAGAGTTCGTCACTACTCGGTGGGGCGAGCAATTTAAAACGTATTAACTGTTGATTTCTGGCGTTTTCCGTTAAATAATGTTGGGCCGCAGGTAGCTGAAGCCACAGAAAGCAAAACCCCAGATAAGGGGAGCGGAGCGGATGACTCCAACAAAGCGTTAACACCGTCATCCTGAGACACAGAATCAGAGATGATTACTTTTCTCCCTTCGTTTCTCAATTTCTTCTAGTTGTTATATGTATTGGTCTGATTATAGAAGTTAAATGTCAAGGCGGGGAACTTTCGTCTGCCCTTGTTTCTTGTTTTATTCTGTTTTCCTTCTTTTTTTCGTCTCCTCGCGTGGGGGCAGGAGCTTTGCCGTCAGTGGAACCGTCCACGTCCCGCCCAGCCCGCGTTCCTCGGCTAACACGACACCGAGAGCCGCGGGAGCGAAAGACGAGACTCGAACGGCTCTTATCCCCCTTACCCATCATTCACTCCTCCCAGAGTTCATCTGAACCCTTCTTGAACTTGTCTATATTTTTAGCTGGCGCAGCCTCTGGGGCCCGGCGAGTGCCGTGTGTTTTCCACCCTCGGTGTGAAGTCGCAGAGGCCAGCCCAGCGGGTGTCCTCGGCTGACCCCCTGCGCCGGCCAGGGGTCCTCCCTGATTCTGCGTTGGGAGCAGTGAGCGAACCAAATAAGAACAGCGATTACACACTCACTGTTAGCAAAGCACACTCACAGATGTCATCAATTGTTGGGCGTGATGTTAGAAGAGACCTCAGAAACTGTGTAGGCTGGTGTTTTCCTAAAAGTCCACATAACAGGAGTCAGTATTTCCAGAAACGAGTGGAAATTGTACAGTACTCAGGATACCGCCGGCCACGCTGGCTGCCTAAAAATATCATGGAGATGGGAGGGGGGTGTCTTATTTTTTTTCCTCTGGAGTGGAATGGGATAACAATGGTTACCTTGTTTTGATCGGAAACCCCAGCAGTTACATGAATGCTTCGCTATTTTGTTAATGGAGAAACTAATTCATGTGTGAGAAACAGCATCTTTTAAAATTGGGCCTGTGGAGAAGGCGGACATTGATGGGGCCCTGCTGACCCGGGCAGGAAAATGCTGGCACACCTGGCAGGTGAGAAAACGGGCTTCAGAGCAGCTGCCTGACCCCAGCTGAGGAGGCTGGTGCGTGGGGCTCCAGACCAGAACCCGGGCTGCCCCACTCCAAGGCCGGAGCTTCTCCAGGCACCTATGCTGCCTGTCTGCTTAAACCAAGCTCCTGAGATGTGTTTCCTGCACCAAGACTAGTTTAAGAGACTTTGAATATGTACGTGTTCCAGCTGTGGTCTTTCTGTGCAGACAGTCCTCAGTCTAGAAAGGGGTTATTTTCGTTGCCTTTCTAGACCCTCCCATCTTGCCTCACTGTGGAGACTTAGGCTTCTAGGTTCAGCAGCGTGCACTGGGAAAGAAGGTGGGCTCCAGAATCTGACAGCCTGGGTTCAAATCCTGGCTCCCTTACTCACCGGTCCATGATAACATCTCTGGGCCTCAGTTTTCCCAACTGTAAAATGGGAATAATGGCATCTGCCTTAAAGGGCCCTTGGGAGACTAACCAACTTAATGAATGAAAATGTTCATCTGGTGTCTGGTGCCCAGAACACGCTCAATAACGATGAGCTGCCTAAGAGTCATCGCCACCGACATCACTGTTGTTACATCGGTTTCTACAGAAGGGCCAGGGCCAGGATGTAACGCCAGCTATGGACCCATTTCGCTTTGCTGGACCAGTAGCAGTTACCCCACTGGCTTTATCCTTTAGGGCAGCGGTGGCATGTGGCCCAAGATGGTTATGATTGTGGCCCAAGACAAAATCGTACATTTACTTAAAATATTACTTAGTTTGAATCCTAGGTTTTATACTAAGTCTTATTACTTAGAGGTGTACATTTTCTATATTAGTGATCACAAACTTGGGACCTGCTCGACGTTTTTAAAAGATTATCGAAAGGGCCGCTGCATAGTTAGGGTTATTATGTGAGGGCTTTTTTGCTTGTCTGTGGTGATGGATATCACAAAAGTTATGCACGGATCTCTTTCTTGCTCATCAGTTTTTGTTAGTGTTTGTGTATTTAATGTGTGGCCCAAGACAACTCCTCTTCTTCCAGTGTGGCCCAGAGACTCCAAAAGGTTGGACACCCCTGCTTTAGGGGAAAACAATCCAGTAGCTCCTCATGCACCCAGTCCCCATTTCAAAGGGAGAAAAGCAAGGCCCAGAAGACCAATGTGACTTTTTCAAGGTCACACAGCTCCTGGGAGCAGAATGGCAGAAAAAGCCTAGAGCTCGTCCCTCTGCACACTTCCTTTAGCTCTCCAGAGCAGAGCAATAGGGCGAAGGCAGAGGAGAGAAAGAACCAAATCCTCAGAAACCCTCGCTGGGATGACCGAGCACTGACCGCGAGCCTGCTGCTCGGTGAGTCTTTGATTTAGTAGCTGTAGGTGCTGCTGCGGGTGGAGCTTTGCTGGTTCCCGTTTCATTTTCCTCCCTTCCTGCCTTCGCCTGACCGAGCTCTGTCAGGAACCTGAGAACCACGGGTGCTGCGGTGGCTGACGGAGACGGGGTGGCCTCTGCCTGGTTGGAAGCCCTTGTCCTCCCTTGCTCGCTCCAGAAAGCATGACAGGGATTCTCTGAGGCGCCTGCAACCTGAAAAGCACCTTCCAGGTCACTAAGGCCCTTCTGCCCGGAAGCTTCCCTACCTGAATCAACCACTTCCTGAGCACATCTTTGAGATGTGAGACGTTCTGGGGCCATGAAACAACGAGCCTCACTTCCT
The DNA here is from genome assembly GCA_004026765.1 of Micronycteris hirsuta. Taxonomy (NCBI): domain Eukaryota; kingdom Metazoa; phylum Chordata; class Mammalia; order Chiroptera; family Phyllostomidae; genus Micronycteris; species Micronycteris hirsuta. The sequence goes on from PVJI01000153.1 coordinate 289,014, forward strand.
GCCTTCACGGAGCTCACAGGTGGGGAAAGTCAGGCACAGACTGTGAATCAAATCGCAGGGGAATTCTCGAACGAACAGGGTATGGGGGACAGCATTGCAGGCAGCGGGTGACCCCAGCAGAGGCACACAGGTGTGACCTTCCTCTCAGCGTGGAACTGAGCTCTCAGTTATTCTCGGATGCTTTGGGAGCGATGCTTCTCCCCCAGCTAGACTGTGCTTCTGGGCCAGAAGTCATGACTCCTCCTGCCCCTGCCACCCCTGAATCTGTGGGCAGGTCGATGGCTTAGAAAGCACATTCAAATGTATGATTTTATTTGACCCCTAATCAGCTTGTGAGGTCAGACTTGACCCCCATGTTACAGATGAGAAAACCGAGGTCTTCTGAGGGTGACATGGTAGCTCAGCGACCAACTGAGCTACCCGGCCAGGGCCTCCCAGGAAATCTGATCGTCAGCCAGACCTGGTGGTTATTGCCTGCACTTGGTTGTCCTCAGACTTTAGCGGTCATCAGAATCACTTTGGGGGCTGGTGACACAGCTGGGCCTCACCCCCAGAACTGCCGACTCAGAAGTTCATTTGCAACGACTTCCCCAGTGATGCAGGGACCACCTTTTGAGAACCGTTGCCCTGGCTCCCTCTCCAAGAGCCCCCCTAGCAAACCAGCAGGGGAATTTACTCACGGGCGGTGGTTGGGGTGGAGCAGCCCACCAGCACGGGAACCGTTTCAGAGACCTTAGACGTTTTTGAGATAATTATCCTAACAGCTACTGTTCACTGGGACACATGGGCGTCAGCATTTCCTTGTATTACCAAGGGTTCACAGATTCAAACATTGAGCGTCAATGAGATTGAGTGACCGTCTCAGGTGGCACTAACTACCAGTGCAAGCAGAACTTTCCAGAGCAAAGTTCTGGCTCTTTCCTTTACCGCGTGAGGCCTCTCTTTGCTGCCTCAGCCATGAGTGACTCTGTTATGGGAATTTTAAGCCAGGTTCGGGGAGGGGTCACCATTGCAGGTTGGGGATGGTATTTCTGGTTGGAGGAGGTTTTCATTAGCTCCCCACAAATTGTCCCCTGCGGGTAGCGGCCTTTGACCCACACCCACGGGACGGGACTGTGCTGCTGCCGCCACTCAGCCCACTTCGCGGGGCCCTCGTGTAAGTGCAGGTTGTTGCATCTACAATGCTCCGAACTGCTCACATAGCAACGACACGCCACTGCCAGATCTTGACGCCCCCCACCTGGTGGGGTTCGGCCTGGGTTCGGCCTGGCCGAGGTTCTGTTTGCCTGGAAGGCCTTGGGGAAAAATTGCTGGCGCGGGATCCCAGGAAACATTCCTGACTTCCCTTTTTCCAGCTGGTGCATGTTCATGGACGAGCCTCCTTCCCCCTGACTCATGGAGATTCATCTCTGTTTCACAGGAAGCTCATTGATTGGTAAAGAAATATGAAACAGGAATTAGAGAGGAAATACAGGTGGCTGTAAGGGCTTTTTTTCATATTTAGCTCTTAATTGTCATTGCTTACCAACACACACCGTGACTGTGACAGTGGGTTTTTTTCTCCCAGGTTAATTTACATCTGGCAGGGACCTCAGGAAGTCAACCAACCCACCCCTGCCTCTCTTGCAGCATCTCCTGCTTCCTCTACCTGTTCTCTTCCTTCTGCAGAGGAGAGAAGGCAGGCAGGAAAGGAGCTGCACTCAGACACTTGACCCCTTGGAGTGGCCAGAGGCCTCCATGCAGTGGCTTCAGGGTGTTATCCTTTCTGTTGTAAGAGGATAGACATGTATAGGTCCTGGACGAGCTCTGTCCACAGCCTTGAAGGCAGCCTGGTGGAGTCAGCTAACAATGGATTTGGCAATGGGAGTCTACAGCTCTAGTCCAGGATCTGCCACTGAACCATGCACCCTCTCTGAGCTTCGTGCGGCCAATGTGACCTGCCCACATCCTCAGGGAGGCTGTGAAAGCAAAGGAGATCATGGATATAAAAGCATCCCTCAGCCTGAGAGCCCAAATCTCCATGTCGTACTTGACTGATGAGAAAACCAGGACTCAGAGAGAGGCGGCAACTTGCATGAGGCTGCCCAGCGAGTTCTGGGCAGAAGAGCAGAACCGGAGGTAGAATCGGATGTTGTCGCAGTTGTCATCACTGTGCTTCCTTCTGCGTGGCTCTTTTGTCAGTGTCGGTGAAGTGACTGGCCAAATAGAGGGAAAACTTCTCTGGGGACCTCTCCGGCCCGAGCACCCCCATCTGCTTCGTCTCTGAGTGCTGCTCCCCGTGCGTCTCTCTCTGTGCCTCTGTGTCTCTCTGTTTCTCTCGCGCACACACAGACATTCCTGGGTTTAAGTAGCAAAGAGGCAATGACTGCTGTTTACAACAGAGAATTACACTCTTCTTCACTGCTTGTGGGGAAATCTAGTAAGCACGATGTTCCTTTGCAAGTTAGAACGCAGACATGAAGGAGTGAAGCTCGAAGTTAAGGAGAATCTACTGCCCGAACTCCCTTACCTGTTTAAGGCTTGGTGGCTGTGTCCTTACCTATTTTGCGTTGTCCCTATCCCCCTCCCACAAATACCCACATTCCTTGTTCCCCTGCCCCTAAACACACAGGGAATAGACCAAAGAACAAGGCCTAATAAAATAGACCAAGAACTAGAATCTGATTTCTCACCGGCTGTGAGACCTTGGGCAAGTTTCCTAACCTCTCTGAACTTCAGCTTCCTGTCTGGACAATACTAGTTAGTACCTCTTACTGTGGTGGTGACAGTCAACAAAGGGAAAGCATAAAAAGTGCTTCGCACAGGGACTGACACGAAGCAGGGGCTTGAGGTCATGTGCTGCTCTTGAAAACGGAGAGATACCAAGATCACATTCTTACTGTATCGTTTTCATGAGGGAATTCGCCGGTTTATAATTTAAATGAGACAACACCAGGCCTCTAGAAATCTGACTGCATAGTTAAACTCTGGTTTTCCTACCCAGGGAAGAGCAAACAGTGTGCACATTTTAGGCACACCACAGCTGGGCTGTTACCTTTGGAATCCTGAGATGTCGTCATGATAGTTCTCAATGCCACCTTGCGTAGGTAAATACCCTTACATCTGAGAAGCATATAAAATTGCCACCAGTAAAAGGTATCAACACGAGGAACTGGAAACCATGAAAACAAGAGCAAAGCCACAAAGGCCCAAGTGCAAACGGGACACAGGTTCGATGATGCTGCACTTCCCAGGTGACAAAGCACTTCTCAGTGCCCCCGCTGCCGGTGGCCTCCCAACCATCTGGGAGTTAGGTGTGCTGCCCATCCCGCAGGTGAGGAAATAGAGTCTCGGGGAGGGCGGCCAGTGCTGAGGGGGAAAGACCGGCAGGAGCCGCGTCACACAGGCCTGTAGGACTTGGTAAAGGGGCTTGGATTGTGCTGAGTTCAGCAGGAAGCCTCTGAAGGCTGAAGCAGCAGAGTGCTGTGGTCTCATCTGCCTTTTCAGAAGATCTCTTGGTAGAGGGGGAGAGAGCCGAGGGGGAACCAGGGAGGCCACTTGGGCGGCAGCTAGGGAGCCGAGATGACCGTAGAACTCATGGAGATAAAGAGAGTGGAGGGGTGCCGAGCTGTGGTCGGAAGGTGGTCTGCGGTGGACTGGGCGTGGAGGTTGATGGGGAGGGAGAACCGAGGATGGCTTACAACCTCCCAGTGGGTGGGTGGGTGGGTGGGGTGGGGTAGTCTGCAGAGGAACGGGTGTCAGAGACCAGGGAAGGGAATCAGGAGACTTATTTGCATTTATTTTTGGAAGGAGTCTGTGTTTCTCCAAACACTCAGCCTTCTGATGGCAAAGAGCAGGTCACATTCACTTGCTCCTGGGCTTTGAATAAATGCTTTCAGTGAGCTGGGGAGCTCAGGCCGGCCCCTGGGCAGCCTGTCTGTAAAGAATGCTGCCCCTGGCAAGGCACTGTGTTCCTTCTGCCACCAGGGAACCAGCGAGCCATTAATGACCCCTTCTCAGACGCTGGGCGCTGGGCCCCGTACAAGAAACAAACAAAAACCCCCGATGTCCTACCTTCTAAGGTTTCAGGCTCTGGGTAACTTTTTCTTTTGCCAATCTCCATGGGATCTTTCCTCTGCTAATGTTTGAAAGTGATTCTTTTTTTTTTTTTTTTTTTAATGTTGTACTCAGGCCTTAAATAACCTTTACCTTGTGGTGGCTTCTGAGTAGATGAAGCCTGGTGAAATTATAACAGTATCCAAAGCAATAAGAAGCTTTTATAGAGTGCCATTTAATTAAAAGACCTCTTTTATATATGTTATTTGAGTTGAGCCTCAAGAAAATCTCTGAGGTGAGATAAAGGCTGTGTTTAGCTCTGTGAACAGTCCCTGACTTACGAGGTTTCCACTTATGACTTTGCCACTTTATGACGGCGAGAAAGCGATTTGCATTCAGTAGAAACCGTGCTTCACGTTTTGGATCTGAATTTCTTCCTGGGCTAGCGGCGTGCATATGATCCTCTCTGGTGCTGCTGGGTGGTGGCAGCGAGCCACGCGATCACGAGAGAAAACCACCCGCAGTCTGCAGTGTATACGTTGTTTTGGGATGTTTTGCCCAGCTGCAGGCTAGTGCAAGTGTTCCAAGCATGTTAAGTGCTTAAGGTAGGCTAGGCTAAGCTCTGATGTTTGGTAGGTTAGGTGTATTAGATGCATTTTTGACTTAAAGATATTTTCAACTTAGGATGGGTTTGTCGGGTCAAAATTCCATGGTAAGTCAAGAAGGGTCTGTATTTGAGAGGCCAAAGAATGTAGTCGCCAAGAGCATGTGAAATTATGATAATAATAGCATTAAAAAGAGGTAAGCTAAGCAAAACAGGGCTTAGCCCATGAATGATCGCTGTTGTTCTTACCGTTAGTTTCTAGACAGGGAAACTGGGGCGCAGTAGGGCTGTGACATAGACACTCAGCAGTGGCATCGGCTCTGAGCTGGGCGCACTCTGTGATATTCCTGGGTGCCACTCAAAAGGCATCGCTGTTCCAAGGTGATGCTGGACGAGATGGGGAGGCCCTTGCCAGGGCCGGGGTCCCTGTGACATTCTCCTTACCCGGTGTGAGCCTCCCCCATACCCTCCCTCACGCCCTCCCCAGCCAGGAGTCTGTACACCTCTCCCTTGTGACTCTGCCTTCCACCCGAGGTGGGTTGAGCACCCCATCCAGGAGAGTTCTGAGCCTTTCATCTCCCCATAACCTTACAGTGCTCCCCATTCTTTGAAATAGGGTTCAGCTCTTATGAGTTTCTGCAATGGAGCCACCCCAGGCCCCCTAAATGGGCAATGATGTCATCTGTCCCAGGTGGCTCCTCATGTATGAGTCTTGGTTCCCCCATTGGGTAGGTGGAGACAGAGACCTTGTCTTATACTTTGTGACTCTCCGTCCCCCACGTGCTCGGCCCAGGGCCACGCCCAGAGCAGGTGCCAAGCCATTACACAACTGACTTCTAAATGATGGTAACAATCACAATCCCCAGAGCCCCCCTTAGCAAATGGGTGTGTGCTCGTCAAAGTCCCCTCAGGAAGCTCATCCCTTATTCCAAAGGTGGCACCTCACTCAGACCCTCTGAGATCCCAAGGATACCCCCCCCGACCCCGCACAGCACATTTATGCTTGATGTTGGCAGATCTCTGCCTTTTGCAGATAGCTCCGCCAGTCATATCCATGGAACCAGGAATGTGCCGTCCCCTAGTGGAGGGAACACAGGCGTGGGAGACAGGTGCTCGAAGAGGCCGTGATACAATAGTGTGCCCAGTTTCGCTGTTTGCCTCCTAACCTGACTGCAGACAGCTCCGGAGGAGGCCTGAAACCCGTCTGGGCAGCGGCCACATCCCTGAGACCCACGTACGAGGTCTGCCGTGGGCACCGCCTTGAGACAGCGCTGCCCTTTTGGCTGGATGGGTTCTGTGGGTGTGTTTAACATCTGTCTCCACAACGCGTTTGGAGGGACGAACGAGCGAGCAAGTGGGCGAGGAGCACCGCGGGACCTCCCAGCCCGAGCGTGTCTCTGAGGGACAGTGCGTGTCGTTGCGTGTACCAGCAGCCCCCAGAGAGACGGTCTGTTTTTGAAGCAGCCCCAACCCTTGTTCCTCTGCCTCTTGCCATCCTGCCCCGGCTCCCTCCGCTGGCCTGAACTTAATTAGTTTCTTCTCATGAGTAGAACACCTCCCCCGCCCCTGAGTCCCACCCCACCAAGTGCCCCATGAACGTGGTTTTGTGTGGAAGAGGCGTGGTCTCTATTCACGGGCCCTGTTTTTTCCAAAGTCCCACAGTCCCTCTCTGTTCAAATGAGGAAGATTTGACAAGGCCGGAGGGTCGGGGGAGTGGGCAGGATGTTTTCCCCAGATTCCCAGTTTTCTTTTTTTCCAGTAAAATATTTTCCTGGGCATCAGATGGAGAGGAAATGGACAATCTCTGTTTCTTCAGAGACCAATTTTAGCCACTGGCAGAGGTTCAGGGGCGGCCAGCGCCCTGCCCCCAGCTCTGCTTGCTCGGTCCGCGTGGCCGGGGCGGCGGGAGCCAAGAGAGTTTCAGTCACGAAAAGAGGAGTTGGTTTTGAAACCCAGACCATGCGCAGTTCCTGAGTGATTGTTATGAAGTCGGAGGTGCCACTGAAATCTGTTTACCAAGGTCACTACCCTTCTAGGGTCTCTTCGTGGCCACTTGCATGTGGACACCAGATTGGGTAGAATTCCCAACAAAGCCCTGGATCTTTGGGGTGGCTGCCAGGAAGCATTGGAGTGGCTGCCCAAGGGCCTTTCTGGGTTTTTCAAAGTGGAGAGATGGGGATCGAGGTTGAGAGAGGCATCTGGCCTCCCTACCAGGGAGCCTGGGACTGCCATTCACTGCCATGTTCCATGGGTGGCCTTGTGGCTCTGATCTCCGTGTCTTTCTTCACGGAGACATGGGGTTAATAGTACCTGCCTGCTGGGGGAGCTGCTCTGGGGGCAGACTTTACCTGCTCTGCTACTCCCTTGCTGTGTGACTTTGGGCGAGTTGCTACACCTCTCTGTTCCTGGTTTTCCTGGCTGTATCCATTTCCTGTGGCTGCTGTAAGAAAGGACCACAAACTTGGCAGCTTGAAACTATCGAAATTGAATCTCTCATTGTTTTGTTGGCCAGAAGTCCAAAGTCAAGGGTCAGCAGGGCCCTGCTCCCTCTGGAGGCTCTAAAGGGAAAATCCTTCCTCGCTTCTTGTAGCTTCCAGAGGCTGCCGGCATTCCTCTCAGCTGCGTCAACCCATGCTCTGTCTCTGACTCCACGCCACCTTCTCTCTGTCTCTGTTTCTCCCCTGGTGTCTCCCCTGAGGTCGCGTGCCTCAGGATCTCAGGCCCCTCTGGGTAATCCAGGGTGATCTCATCTTGAGATCCTTAATCACGCCTACAAAGACGCTTTCCCAGTAAGTCCACGCTCACAGATTCTGGGGGGTAGGGTATGGACTTATCATTTAGGGGGGCTCAGTTCAGCCAGCTAAGCTTGCCCATCAGAGGAGGACGGCCATGGCACCCACCACATCACGGAGACTGCCCGGGTCCCTGTGTCTGAAGTCCTTCAAGCTGCACAGAGTGAACACATGGCATTTGCGGTTATCATAGTCCTCAGGGCTGTCCTTTCCAAGTCACCGTCACTGTCACCGTCAGCCGCAGCACAGCTCGCCTTCGTGAAGAGGTTTCCCAGACTCTCCACGTCTCCAATTCCCTGTTGACTCTCGGTCTTCATCGCCTCAGTCCGGAGTTACCACTGTTGGCGCCACCCTTGAAATAATCCTGGTTTCTTCTTTGTCTTTCACACTCCGCTCCGTCTCTTAGTCCTGTCTGTTCTGGCTTCAACATGTATTCCCAGTCTGACCACCGCCTTCTGGGACCACCAGGTCGCACCCCTCCAGGGGGCGCCCTTCTCGTTTCGCTGGACGCCAATGGCACCCCGGGAGTTATACCGACGGCACATTCTGGAGCAGCCACATTGGCGGTGGTGCAGCAGTTGCCACTTCTGCCACTACCCCCCAGTTGGCGCCCCTGTCATCTGTCTCAGGGACTGTCACAGTAGCCACTGGCTGTCCCCTGGGTTCATCTCTCCCCCGCTGCTCCTCCCCTGCACTTCATGCTTCGCACGCCCACAACGCTGCCCTTCTCACAGCTACTGTTTCCAAACGGATCAGGTTCTGTCACTTTCCTGTCCCCAGCCCTCCATTCGTTCCCCCATCTCAGAGCAAAGCCAAAGTCCCCATGGGCCCCACAGGGCCCCACAGGATCACCGTCCGGCAGCCACCTGGCCTCTGCTCAGCCTTGCACACCACCCACACCCACTGGCGTTCACACTTACTGTTTCCTCAGCCTGGAATACTTCCCCTGACTGTCTTTGTGGGTTTTTCCCTCATTTCACCCAGCTTCTGCCTCCAAGACACCCCGTCAAAGAGGCCTTCCCTAGCCTCCATCAGGGCATCGCTAAGCTAGCACCCCTAAGCTCTGCGTGCTCTGGTTCTTCAAAGGGCGTGTTGCTCCTGGACACGGGGTGTGGTTTGCTTGTGGAGTTGTCCGCTTTCCCCATCATGCTCAGCTCCGCGAAGGGAGGGACCCTGTTTGGGTGGCTGCTGTTGACTCCTCAGTACCTGGCCTGTCTCGGGAGCAGAGTAAATATTTCCTGGACGAGGGAATTATGTCGGGCGGGCTCTGGCTTTGTGTGCGTGACCTCAGGTCTCCCAACAGCCCACAGCATTGGTGTTGCCACATCCTCATTTGTGGGCACAGAGACAGTAATAAATGGCCCCTGGCTGCCCAGCTAGTGAGAGGCAGTGGCAGGATCTGAAGGAACTAGTGTCACTCCAGAAACACTTTCTGAGTCACCGTCTGTCCTGAGGCAGGAGGGAAAGGCTGTAGACGAAAGACTTTGGGACGTGGAAATGGGGTACACACTAAAGTACCAGAGCGACCGCCACCTCGCCTGTGGGGGGCTAATCTAAACAGAGGGCTCCGAATTGATTTGGGTCTCCTTCCTGTTTATGGTTTAAAATTTTGAGAACAGTTCATGCTGGCGGCGCAGACGACGCAACGTGGGGTGTTGAGAATGGTGTCTATGAAGCATCGTTGCGCTGTGCAGTTCCTGTCAGAACTGGGGGGCCCAGAATGCTCCAGAAATGGGGTGCACAGGCTGCCTGAACGTGTCCTTTATTCCAAAAGCAGGTCAGCCCATGTTTCTGCCTTCAGTAAACATAGCTTATTGATTAGAATCAGATATCTTAGTGTGGGGCCATGCAAAGAGCACAAGGCTGAGTCAAAAGGTGCATATTCCCCATGCTGCTGCTAAAATATCATATCACCTTAAACAATAATAACTCCCTCTCCCCAAGTCTCATCAGGTACGGGTCACATTCCAAGTGCTTTATACTTATTAACTCATTTAACTCCCCAAACCACTCCAGGGAGTCAGCGCTCTTATCAACCCCAGTTAACTCTAGTCCCAGAGACACAGAGATGTTAAGTAACTTGGCCAGAGTCACACAGCTATAACCAGCAGAGCCAGGCTATGAACTCAGACCATCTGTCTCCTGAGGAAGGACAAGCTCTCTTTTGTGGCCCTCAGCTTCATCCGTAACTGGCAGGGAGTGCGTTCCGTCCTGCCTTCTAGCTTGAAAACTCTACCCGTTTGAGGCTGAGAATCTGGGAACAGCTTTGAGTCCTTGGTGTGAATGCAAAAGCATTGGTGATGGGGTGCAGCGCAGCTGGGCCAAGGGCGTCAGCGGGCAGGTCTGAGATGCAGGCTTCCTTCCGATTGAGTTCTTGCTTGCATCTCGCTGTCCTGTCCTTTTCTCACCTCCATGGCTTGCAGACATAAGAGCCTGAAGGTGCATGTCTTGCCCCCTACCTCCCTTCTCCACCACCACATGCCTGCCCCCCACCTCCGCCACGCCACCCCTGACACCTTTCCCTCCTGTGTGGGAAAAAGAAAACGAAACCCATACGGTCACATGGTATTTCTTAAATTTAGTGTCTCCTTGTATCTCTTTTTGCACTTAATTCACCCAGAACCCTTGTGTGGATGGGCAGGGAGAGCCCCATCTTGCAGATGAGAAAACAGATGAGAAGGCTGATCTTAAGGCCGCAGGCGCCTCCTCCTGCCTCCTCGAGTGTTTCCTGGGTCCTCCCGCAGGGTGGGTCTTGCTTCACTGGAGTAACCTTAGCAATACAGTCTTCGATCGCCCCCAGCCCCCTCCCACGCTGCTGCCAGCACTGGATGGTAATGAACACCCATCGTAATGACAGCTGTCCTTGACCAGGTGCCTCTGGTGGGCCAGGAACCTGTGCTGGGGCTTTTCACGTTTTCCTTCTAATCCTCATTGTACCCCTTTGAGATACACTGTGTTAACTAAGATGCCCATTTTACAGATGAAGTACCTGGTGCCACACTGGCCCAAGTGACAATGCGGTCACACAGCTAGAAAGTGGTAAACCAGCACCTGCGCGTGTTAACTCATATCGTCCAGAGTCCCTCCCTGGTTACAGCCTCTGGAATGCCCGGTTGTGACTCCTAACAGCAATGGCCACAGTCCCTGGCGTGGTGAGCAAGCCCCCGTGCATCCTGCCTGCCCCTCCACCCACGCACTAGCTCCACAACTTCCCCCCCAGCCACACTCATCTGCCTGCTCTGCCCCACACCCCTCTGCTCCCTTTGCTCCCTCCCCTTCTGACTGGTGATTTCCCTCCCATCTTTCATGGACCAGGCCAAAGCCCCCTTCTCCATGCAGCCTCCTCTAATCCGACCTCTCCCGTGCCCTTCTCCCCGCCCCGCCCTCACTCTGCCCCAGGGCACCCTGTCCAGCTCCCACAGTGTCCCTGGCACCTCACGTGGCCGGCGGAACTGAGGACAGCAGGGAGCCGTGCTGCCTGTAGCAGAACTGCAGAATGCGTGCCCTGCCTAAGGGCATTTTGGTGCCTTGTTTTTTTAACACATTATGGCAGCCCAACAGAACTGCTCTGGCTGCTATTTGAACCAGGGGCCACCACCCTGAGAGTCCTTGGAGCTCCTCAGGATTCTAGTTCCTCTCTATAGTTAGTGCTTAAATGAGGGAAGGAGGGAAAGAATTTACCTTCCCAGACCTGGCAATTAAGCTTCCATAGAACATGGTGTATTCGTGTGTTCTGGCTGCCATAACAACGCACCATAGACTGGTGGCTTCAAACAACAGAAATTTGTTTTCTCACCACTTTGGAGGCTGGAAGTCCGAGATCGAGGTTCCAGCCAGTTCTGACTCTGGTGAGGGTTCTTCCTTGCTTGCAGACAGCTGCCTTCTTGCCGTGTGCTCCCGTGGCCTTTCCTCAGCACATGCGTGTATTGGGGATGGAGGGGGGAGGAGAGAGAGAATGCACTCTGATGTCTCTTCTTATAATGACACTAATTCCAGGGAGCCAGGGCCCTCCTGACCTGACCTCATTTCACTGTGATTATTCCCTTACAGGTCTCATCTCCAAATCCAACCACACCAAGGGTTGGGGTTTCAACACGTGAATTTTGGAGGGATAGACAGTCCATAACACATGGCATTACAGATCCTTCCATCCACAGTTATCTCCTGTGTCCTTAGTATGAGGACTCCAAAAATGTTGAAGGCAAGCAGCAGGGTCCAGTGGTCAGAGGCGTGGATTTTCCTATCAGACAAATTCAAGTTTGAACCTAACTCTGCCAGTTGCTCGCCTTAGGCAGCCTGTTCAACCTCCCTGAGCCTCCGATCCTCACTGTGAAATGGGGACCATGACACCAACCTCATAGGGTTTGTGTGAGGCTTCAGTGGGATGCACGCACGTCTGCAGTGCCTGGCGCACTCGTTCCTGCACTCGAGGAACATTTATGGAGCACGTACTTCATGCTGGGTGCTGTGCTGGGTGCTCTGCTGGGTGCTGGGAAGCTGGTGATGAGCAGGACGGAGCCAGTCCCTCATAATCTTTCTTCCTGGAGGAGCCAGATAATAAACATGTCACTAAGTCATCAGATAACAAGCCAGTACTTCGGGAATGGGACGTGGGCTTAATTTCCTTTAAGGACATGAAACAGGTGGTGAAATAGAGGACACGAGAGGAGGAGAGGCCTCCCTGGTGAGGTAGCTTGGACAAGAAGCTGGCGGTGGTACAAAGACTCGGGACAGAGTCTTCTAGGCAGGGAATAGAACGTGCAAAGGCCTGCGGGTGGGCCCGCTCTGTGCCCACGTGCACTGGGACTCGTCATTGTGACTGTTGTGTTGTCAGTGCACGTGGCGCCAGCCTCGGGGCCACCACCCTCTGGGGACACAGGACCTCTACCCAGCCCTCCAGGGTCCAGCAGTGCTCAGCTTCCTGGATATCCAGGGGAGCGCAGCTCAGTGAGGGCGGCAGACCTGGCTCGGGAAAGCCTATTGGAGCTGGATGAGGGAGGGGGAGCGTGTGTGGGGACAGAGGCAAGCATTCCAGGGGACCAGGGAATTTGGTCAAAAAGCCTGGTACCTGAGGGGCCTTCAAAGACCACCCAGGCCCCAGCCAGTTCTGAGAGAATTGTCAGGCCAGGGGGTCCGAGGTGCCATCTGGGTGACCCCATTGTCACGGTGGGCCGGGCAGGTTGTCAGTTGGACAGAATGTGCTCCCCACTCGAGATGGAAGACCCTGGGCGGAAGTCCAGCGGGGTGAGTCACAACCAGATGTACGTCTTGTCAGGGAAAGCCATGGCTGCAGTCACGGTCACGGTTTCCTGGAAACTCCCTGAGTGGAGGGTGAGGGGCTGCCTCTGCCAGCCACAGCTCAGGGGGGACGTGCTGGGCAGCCAGGACCAGGCTGGGGGCCCTGAAGCTGCACCTCTCAGGGCCTGTGCCCAAGCCCTGTGGGGTCCCTGGGACTGTCGGAGATGGCAGTGGACATGTTTGGGGTATTCTGTCTCTCCTCCGGCAGGATGCCTGGAGCTTCCAGGCCTTCTGACAGAGGTCAGCCTGTCCCCCTGAGGTGTGGGGATGAGAAGAGCAGCTAGAATGGGGGAGGGGGCCCACTGGGAGTCCTTGTCCTGCAAACAAGTTCCGATCCAAGGACTTTCACAAACACGGCTTCTCTGACCCTTGGTTCTCTCATCAACAAAGTGACGGGATAAACTGGGACCTCTCCAAGTGCTGCCCCGTGGGAACATTCAGGCCCTTCCCTCATTTCCCTCATTTCCCTCACTATAGGGACGAGAAACTGAGGCCCAAGAGCAGAGGCTTGTCCAGCGCCAACCCAGGTGGAGGTGGGTCCGGAGCTTCTGTTCTGGCCAGATCCGTACCCCTGCACCCTTGCTCCGATGTCCTGCCTCTTCTGTCCCGTCGTCTAGTCCCTGGATGCCTCTGTTTTTCTTTCCCTCTGCCTGTGCTCCTTACCTGCCAGACATGGAGATGCAGCCACCCCAACGATGATGTTCCCACCTGGGTGGGTGGGTCCTGAATCAGAACCACAATGGGAACACCCAAGGCCATTGGTCACCTATGCATACTCACTGGTGCTAAACCACCTCCTCTAGCCACCTCCTGTCTGAATCCTACACATCCTCCAGTTCAGTGTAAATGGCACCTCTACCAGGAAGCCCTTCCAGATCACCTAGCCATAGGCAGCACCTTGCCAAGCCCTCTCCATCATTGCCACTTTATAATCCTGCCGTTGGCATTTCCACTTACTTTTATCATAAGTATTTGTGCATATATCACAGCTCCTCTACACAGTTTCAAACTCATAGACGGCAGTAACCAGTCACCCCCAGTTTTCTCATGCCTGCCACCAGCCTCCTCCTCTACAGCTGGTGCTGTGTTTGTATTCTTAGTGTTGGAGAGATAACTGTAGAATAAATGGAGTTCTCTTTCTCCTGTGCAAAAGGATTCTTTCCTGTTAGAACTAGCGGCCGGATGTGTCAGCATCTGCTCTGAAGCAACACAGGGTTGAATCTCAGCTCCGCCGACTGCACACTGCGGGACCTTGGACAAGTTCCTTAATGCTTTCGTGCCTCAGTTTTCCCACTTGTAAAGTGAGGATAATCATAATCACCTAACATGGTGGCTGTGCAGATCCAGCAGTTCTGATGCATATCACGTGCTTGATATAGTGCCCAGGGTAGACTTGAGTCCATAAATGAAGTTGTTTGTTTTTGGCAATCCTCCATGCAAATTTTTAAAACATTTATTCACCGCCTTGCACAATTCAACTTTGGCTTCAGGAAGCTGCCAGATCCTTTCCAGTCCTTGCAGGCAGTGACCCTGCCTCAGGTTCCACAGCCCACTACAGAGTCTCTCCACCGCTCTTGACCGGAGCAGGGGGCAGGGAAGGGAGAGACGGCGTCCCAGTAACTGGCGTAACTGCTCGCCAGCCTGGGACCAGCAGCCACATTAAGCGTTCTTACTCAATTCATGTGACTCGACAAATTTGGAATGTGTTAGGGAGAGAGAGTTTTTCCAGCTATGAGTCAGTACATTTCTGCCCTCAAACACACATTAAAAAAATTTTTTAAAGAAAAAGAGTTTAGCGAGAATCATTTATGAGTGCAAAGTGGAAATCTCTGGAAATTTTATTTTGACCCTGAGGCAAGTACTACTTAAGACATTTAAGAAAAGCTCCCAAACAGGATGCAATAGAGAGAAAGCACAGCTAGCTGCCTTTTCCTTCTGTATTCACAGCCACTGTGTTCCATGGGGAGGGTCTGATTTACGTGGGTTTATTCTTAAGCACCTCCTGGATACACAGATTTGTGCTAAACGTGGTGGGAAAATAAGAGATGTGTGAAAGAATGGAAACAGAAATGGCATTTATTAAGCACCTATTATGTGCCAAATAACCATGAGTGAGATGGTGATTGTGTGTGGGAAGAAATGGGACAATTATATTCAGACACTCAGGTTCAAACCCCAGTACCCTACTTTTATTTTTTTTTTAAAAAATAAAGGGGAAGGGAGAGAAAAAGAGAGGGAGAGAAACACCCATGTACAAGGGAAACATAAATCTGTTGCCTCTCACACACCCACAACTGGGGACCCTGCCCGCAACCCAGGCATGTGCCCCAACAGGGAATCGAACCAGCAACCTTTCAGTTTGCAGGCTGGTGCTCAATCCACTGAGCCACACCAGCCAGGGCCCAACTTTTATAATATTATTTCATCTCCATCAAATCCTATCTAGTGAAGGACAAAACTAAAGCTCAGAGGAGATAAATACATTGTCTGTGTACACAAAGCCCATGTTCTAAACTGGGTCTGTCAGTCTCCCTGGGGTAAAGAAATTAGGGTTAAATTAATGTCCCCGGAAGTAGGAACTGAGTTGCCCACCAAGGAGAGAGGCAGACACACCCATTTTGGAGGATAGTCCCTTTCAACTACCTTCTGCCACTCGCCTTTGAGTCCTGCCCATTAGGGATTACGAAGAGCCCAATTCTCATCCAGATTGATCCTCTTTTTGCTGTTGTTTATTTTAGAGAAAGAAACCACTGCCCGCCCAGAGGGCTCGTGTTTCCAGCTCACTTACGTCCCTTTTGCAAGGGCTCATTTTCACAGATTCCCGATCTCCGGGGAGCTGTGTCTTTCCCGGTGAAACCTGAGCCGGAATCAAAGGTGCACTCACCCTGCACATCTGCCAGCAGCCGCGCTGGAGCCAGGGTTCCCGGGGCCAACGGGGGTGCAGGCCAGGTGCCCGGGGAGAACTTTTCCCTACACAAATCAGATTGCCCCGTGGTTGCCCTTTGTAAAGATGGTGGGGGCCCAGGCATTGCTTCTCAGATTGCTGGGAGAAATGAAGGGAGCCTAGGGTAATGGATGCATTCCACCATTCATTCAACCACTACTTTTGAGGGCCGCCATGTTCCAGGAACTACAGACCCCGGGAGTCCAACTCTTTGGTGGCTTCCCATCCCTCCCAGGTAAAGAACCAATTTCTCAAAAGGCCTGTTAGCCCCTGCAAGATTCGGCCCTGGCCCATTCTCTGGCCTAGTTCCATTGTCTGGTGTCCACCTCGCCCCCTCCCACCAATCCCACACGCCTTTCTCTGGCTTTCTCGGCTATTCCCCTCTCGCTTGGTTCACTGCTCCTTGCCTTTCAGGTCCGCCCCCACCGCCCGTAGCCTTGTGTGCCTGTCCTGGCAGTCTTGCCACTGTTGCGTGAGCTTCAGGTAGCACAATAAGAGCATTGAAGTCTTTTGTCTCCGACCCAAGTGCAAGGGCAGGGCTCACCTTATCTCCCCAGCCCTGGGCCCAGAGTCAGCGCCCCACGAAGGCTTGTTGGAAGAATGAAGAGATGGCCGTGAACAAGCGGACACTGCCCTGCCCGCTACTAGGCGCATCTTTCAGAGTGTTGGCTGTGCTCGACACTTTTGAGGGGGAAATATTTGGAAACAAATATAGATCAATTCTAGAGTAGAATTTGGTGCTCTCAGCCAAGATGTCAAGCTGCCCCCACACACCCTGGGGACGTTATAAACTCAGCCTCCTCCCTGCACTTTGGGGGTCTTAGAAGAGTAGGTGGGGTTGGTGGGAGGGATGGCCTAGTTTTCCAGCCATTCCAGTTGTGAAGCCAAGTTTAAGGCCCGGCTGATCTGGTGTAGCTCAGTGGATTGAGCGCGGGCTGGGAACCAAAGGATCCCTGTTCGATTCCCAGTCGGGGCACATGCCTGGGTTGCAGGTCAGGTCCCTGGTGGGGGCCATGTGAGAAGCAACCATACATTGCTCTTTCTCCCTCCCTTCTCCTCTCTCTGGAAATAAATAAATAAAATCTTTAAAAAAAAAAAAGAAACAGCCCTGACTAGGCCACTCAGCTGGAGCATCGTCCCCATACAGCAAAGTTGCAGGTTTGATCCCCAATCAGGGCACATACAAGAAGCAACCAATGAATGCAAACAGTGAAACAACAAATTGTCTCTCTCTCTCTCCCCCCTTTCTCTCCCCACTTCCTTCCTCTCTCTCCCCCCTCCCTCCCTCTCTCTCTTTCTAAAATCAATAAATTTTTAAAAATTATTTTTTAAAAAAGGAGGCAGTATCAGGGAAGAATGGAAAGACTATGCTCAGTAAGGCCAGAGTTCTAACCCCAGGGCTGGGCTTTCCACCTGTGTGACACTGGGCAATTTACTTGATCACTCCAGGTTTCAGGTTTGCATCTGTAAAATGGGTATAAGAATACCTGCTTCTGGAGTTGCCGTGGGGAGAGAGATAAGACACGAGGATGCCATCCGTGCTGGGCACAGAGCGAGCACTCAGGAAGTGGTGGCCATTGCGTTAGTCATTCATTAATGATTTTTTTTTTTTAAAGATTTTATTTTTATTTATTTTTAGAGAGAAGGGAAGGGAGGGAGAAAGAGAGGGAGAGAAACAGCAATGTATGGTTGCCTCTCACATGGCCCTCACTGGGGACCTGGCCCGCAACCCAGGCATGTGCCCTGACTGGGAATCGAACCAGGACCACCTGGTTCCCAGCCCGAGCTCAATCCACTGAGCTACACCAGCCAGGGCAAATGATTTTTTTTTTTAATGAAAGGCTGTTGTTGGTGACTAAAGTAAAACATTTTCTGGAGCAGACAAGCAACTTAAGACTACGCTTCTGGCTTGCTGAACGATGGCTCGCCAGAAGTGGCTTTAGCTTTTCTCCTTCTTTGAACTTGACCTTACTCTCCTGTGTCCAGTCTGGAGCCAGAGCCTGTTGTTCCCTCCCCTGTACTCCATGATTGCATCCCCCCCCCACATTGATGTGAGGCCATCACCGCGGGACACAGTGACATGCTTACTAGACGTGGAGTTTCTCAGTCACCTGCTGGATGTTTGCTGAATGAAAAATGGAACAGAATAAACTGCCTTAGAGGGAGTGACACTAGGGGAGGGTGTTTTTCTTCTACAGACTGTTGAAGTCCCTTCCCTTTTTCTCTCCCTTCGGGTGTCTAGAAATTTGATAGATTTAACATGGGGTAAAGGGAGATAAGGGGACCTGTAGGGAAAGCCCTATGGGGGGCGTTTCCTTACTGGGATTTTGCTTCATCTGACCAGCACTTTCTGGTGAAAGGGGGTCGTGAGCCAGGAAGACAGGAATGTGAGCACATTTAGCACCAGAAGGGTATTGAAATGTTCTATAATTCATCTGTAATGCTCATCACCAGAGCTGCCGTTGTCCACGTGCAGAACGGTGTTAGGCACACAGTCCCTCACGCAGCCCGAGGAGCCAGGCTGTGTTTAGAGACCCCCCGTGGCTGAGGAGGAAGCCCAGGTCCGGAGGCGGGAAGTGATCAGCGTGAGGTCACAGAAGTGTGTGAGAGGACCAGGACCACACTCACACATCCTGTCTCCACAACCAGTACTCTTGCCCCCCCGCCCCCGCCAGGTTTGGTTAGGACCAAGGGTCCAGTGGGCAGTGGCTCAGTGCTGGGTTTGCGGGTAAATGGGGAAACAGACCCGATTCGATGAGACAACCCAGCTCTGAGAACAATTCGCTGTGCAGCCTGGCCAAGTCACGCTGCTTCTCTGCGCTCACAGAGAAGCATGTAGTCGTTTGAGGATAATAAGTATTATCAATAATTATAGTAATTAGCCTACCTGCTTACGCGATTCGAAGCACTTTATGTGTGTTACCTCCCTCAGTCCTATAGGGAAAGTCGGGGTGAATTCGGGGAAAAGGGAGGACGGAGCATTGAAGAGAAGGACTAGGGCAGCACAGCCGCCTGGTTGCACAGCGCACAGTGGGTTTGAGAAACTTAGCAGATGGTGACCCGGGATCAGGGCGATGTGAGGCAGGGAGAGCTGAGCAGGGCCAGACCTCGCAGGGCCGGGTCAGGGGCGTGGTCCTGAGACAAATGGGCATCTGTTAGCGGCTTCCTTGTGTCACCTTGTCTACAGTGTGTCCCCTCGTGAACACGGTCCTTTCCCCCACTCAGCCTACTACTTGCTTTTCTCCTTTTTTATACCACAAGTTCCAAAGGGTAGGGACCGGGTCTTATTTATTTATGTCTGTCTGGTGCTTTGCAGAATCAGGTACATACTGGACTCAATAAATGATTGTTAATCAAATATTTAATATAGTATTTAATATTTAATAATATTAACATGTTCAATATTTAATAACTTATACATTTGTTATATATAGTTATTAGTACCTATAACAATATTTCCATTATGTAAGCATTTCTGCTATAAAGTGATAGATGCATTCCTATAGAACCTTGTGTTCAGAAAAACTAAAAAATCATAGTGCCTTTGGGGACAATTGGGGTGCAGCAGAGCCTCCCAGTTCAGACAGCGCTCTAATGAAGCCCAATCCTAGAGGCGACATTGGCACAGTTTAAAGGACATGCTAAAATCTGAATTAAAAGAAAACCTGTTAGGGCCGTATTTTCAAAGCCCAAAGGGGGCTCTTGGGGGAGGAACGAGAGCAGGGTGGGGCTGCTGCACAGCCCGGAGAGGCATTTTTTTCTGGAGGGAAAGCAGTTGCAGGCGTTGCCAAAATGTACAGGGCTGCACAAGCTAGCCATGGCCTTCGCCCAAAGACCAGGGAGAACTGCGCAACAAGAGCTTCTGAGACCGAGCACACGGCCCCACCAGCCGAGAGGAGGAGCGTGGAGCAAGCGGGCACCTGGACAGTGAGGAGTCCTCTCTCGCTTGCTGTGTTGTCACTTGGTGATGCAAAACATGACTACGGTGGGAACATCTGCCAATGGACCAGTGCGACCCCCACATTTCATTGACACCCTTCCCCTATTCACCTTATACGCACTCATCTGCTTTATGGGAGCGAGTGCAGTCAAACAAACAATATACAATATAATCCATGTCTGACAGATAAACCAGGAATGCCAACTGGCCAGTTTACATCGAGAAGGGTACCAGTCACACTCCCCATGTGGGCTAAGGACTGCTTTCCTCTTGGTCTATGAGTCAGTTCTGTAAATTCATCAGTGAGAATGCAGAGCAAGACCATATAGTTGGATGATGTGATGTGATCTCTTTCCCCATCAGGGGCAGCGGTGCTCACACCTCTAGACTTGGAGTCAAGGACCTCAACCCAGGCTTGCCCCAAAGCTGTGTGACCACAGGAAAACCACTTAACCTCTCTGTGCCTCAGTTTTCTCAATGGCAAAATAGCACTAGTGACACTCCCCAAATTCTTTGAAGGTGCAGATTAGCTAGTGGATGGAAAATTCTTTCTAGACTACACAGGGTTTTGCAGGGTATTGTCAAGTCAGTGCCTGGAATATCCAGGGTCGCCGGTCGCCTGGGGGCCCTTCTCCTGCTGGGTGGTTAGTTCTAAGGGTAGTGGGCAAGAGAGCTAAACTTGCGGAAGTCGAGGTCAATTAATCACTGGGATTCGATGCAGAAGCTTGAATTTCCCTGCAGGAAGGGGACCCAGAACTTCTGTCTGGGGAATTTGGCTGGCCTTTAACCAAAGCGAGGAGGAGGGGAACCCGCCTCCCTCTCTGAGCAGCCGCCAGTGCCCCGGGACCCTGCCTCTTGTGCACCTGAGATCACAGCCCCCGGCTGAGTGCCCTTCCCACATCCACTCCCCCCAAGTCAGGCCTGCCTGCCCCTTCACCCTCTCATCCTCCTTCCCCAAGACAGTGCCGTCAGAGGGGCACCAGCTCGGGCGTCCCATGAACATGAGTTTGAATCGGCTCTACCTCTTACCAGCTCTACAACCACAAGGACCAAGTTCTGGCTTCTCTCCGCCCCTGTCCTCCCCCGCCCCAGACTGGGCCGCGATGACGCTGACTGGCTTCCCTCCACGATTAGGAGGCGTATATGTGAGCACTTCGCAGACTCGAATGTGCCCAGGAATCACGTGAGGAGCTGGTAAAAAGCAGGTTCCGATTCCGCAGGCCTGGGTGGGGCCTGAGTCCCGGCCTTTCCGAGAAGCTCATAGGTGATGTGAATTCACCCCTGCAAGAACATAGGTCAGATGGAGAGCGCCTGGCACAGGGCAAGTTAGTCAGCAGGAACCGTTGCCATTAAGGTGATCCCCACCCCACCCCACCCCCCCACCAAACGGATAGATGAATCAAGAAAGCTCTGCTCACCTCCAAATTCTCAGGGAAACAAGAAAAAACAAGTTTTGCTCTGAAGGAGGGCTGGGTGCGGGATGGAGACGGCTGGGCTGCCCGCCCCTCACCAGCACCTGCTCCGTGAGCACACGTGCACTGCTGCGGAAACCTCCAGAGCTCAGGCCTCGACTTGCCTCAAAGGGAAAGCATCCCCGAGCTGGGCACACACGCCTTGTTCCTCCGGCTGCTGCTCTCCCGGGGAATTCTCCAAGCTCACAGGGTCCGCCCGGCAGGAGTCTCCCAGGACGCATATACGCACTCCGGGCTTTTGTTTGAAGGCCCACCGTGTCTTTTGGACTTGAGGACTGCACACTGGGCTTCCCCCTCCCCCCATCCAAATGCAACTCCAAAGGGCCCTCCGCTCTTAGGAAGAGCCAGCAGAGCTGGAGGAGACTCCCAGTGGCGGTCAGGAGACCCCTCCCCACCCCCAGCCCGGCAGACCTTGCCGGGAGTTCTGCTCTGCAAAAAGGCCTGCTTCTCAACCAGCTGCTGACTCACCCAGGATGAGGGTCTTTTTTCTCTCTCAGAATCACCACAAAGCCGAGAGATTTTTGAGGTTGGTTTAATGAGCAGCTCCGTCCTCACCATTTCCTTTTCCTTTATTGTCCAGTCTCCATCCCAGCCCCCCAGTGCCACTGTCCTGCCAGAAGAGAGAGTGGACACCCAGTGGCTCTGCCCTGCTTTTCATATTGAGTTTCTCTTCTTTGTAGGTTTTAACGCACTGACTGGCCATGGAGTCCAAGTGTAAAAAGATTCCCAGGATGTAAGCGATACGGGACTGGTGAGTGACACGCCGGCGGCAGGTCGGGGCCTTGGGTGGATGTCACAAAGAGAAAGATGAATGGGAGGAGCAGGGGCCACTCCAAGACTGTTTCCGTCCAGATGCACCTGGACACGGTACAGTGCAGAGAGTCCAGGTGTGCATCCCCTGCAATTACTGGGTCCCTGCCAGTCCCTCCTCAGAGGCAAACCGAGCCTGCAGGTGGCTGGGCTGTCCTGTCTGCACTGAGAACACAGCAGCTCAGTCACCATCCAGAGGGTGGTGTACAGGGAATGTCTAACCAGGGCGCAGAAGACAGTCTTAGAACCGAGAGGAAACTTCCTGGCTCACACCAGTTTGTAAGCCACAGCCCTGAGGAGACAGGACTACAGAGAGGCGAGAAAGCTGTCATTGTGTGTTTAAAGGTTGTCACCGACAGGAGGCAGGTGAACAACTATTGACTTAACCTGAGGAAACTCCCCCTCCCCCACAAAGGAAGTAGGCGGAGGTGAAATAGGCATTCAGTGTAAGTAGTGAGTTCCCCGTCGCTGGCTGAATTCAAGCACAGGTTGGAGAAGCATCGATGTGACATGTTGAAGTGGGGAGTGGTTTTGAATAGAGCAGTATTTTTATAGACTCTGTTCCATGATAATCTAGAAACCGCAAGGGGAGGTAGGGTTAGGGAGAGGGCTTAGGGCTCATGGCTCATGAACGAGACGCGCTCGTGAGCTCGCACATACATGCTCTCAGCGCTGCCCAGTGTGTGTGGCAGGTTCTGCTAGTAAACTGTTCCACTGCTGCTGGCTGAGAGGACACTCAGGTGCTCTTCACCGGCCAGGTGTTGCTGAGCTAACGTCTGACAGCCGCACCTGTCACAGGTGTGATTCCAAACACTCGTGTCTGTGACGGGGTGGACAGCTCTCCAAGCATGATGGGGGTTTTGACCAGAGCCTCTGGGAAGCTCTCTCGTACCAGGACCTCTGAGAGATTTACCAGCTTGTCACATCATCGAGAGATGTGGCCCAGGGTCCAGACCACGCAGACAGAAGAAACGGCGTGGGGGGCGCTGTGGGAGGGCAGTGAGCGTGGCTTCCCCAGGGGAGGTGGGGCTCTTTGGTAGGACCAGTCACCAAGGCCTGGGGCCGCCAAGTCCGCAAAGAACTGCACCCGAGATCCCTCTGGGGAAACTGCACAGGAGGGACACCTTGGCAAATGAAGGGTCTGGACAATGAGCTGCCACCCACCTCCCTTTGTGCTTTGTCACTGGGTCTTCTTCTCCTGGCCAGGTCAGGGGTAAATATTTGCCAAGGGCCCCTTGCAGGGCATGCACCCTCGGAGGCCAGAGATGGTGTTTTTCTTTAAGAAACTGACAGAGGGTAAAAATGCAGTCGGACAGTCGTTGACACAGGCTGGACTTCCCACAGAGTCCACAGCGAGGCCGGGGGTGGGGGGACTGGGGGGACGGCAAGAGCAGGAGGGGAGGACTGTGGACCTATGCACTTGAGTCGTGACCTGTGCTTCTAAATCTTCAAGCAGACTGTTGGGCTTTGAAGACAGAGACTTTGTCCTTGGTTCGCAGGACCTGACACTTAGTAGGTGCACAATAAGTGATTGTCCAGTAAATGAGAGGGAAAGCGATGAGGAGGCAGCTCAGGGAGGCGACGTCCGTGTTAAGAGAAGGGTCTCTGCAATTAGACTGCCCAGGTTCAATTCCCATCTCTCTCCCACCAGCGGGGGGGCCTTGGGAAAGTTGCCGACCGCTCTGTGCTTCAGTCTCCTGCCTGTAAAATGGGGATCACAATAATATCAGATACACCAAGTGGCTGTGAGGGTTTGGTGAGTGAATTCATGTCAAGCTGCTTGGCCCCATGCCCGTTTTATATGGCAGGAAGTGCCCGATAAATACTCGCCCATATTCTTGCCCTGTGAAAATCAATGTGGACAGGTGTCACCTTTACCAAAGGGCCTGGGCCACATCGCTCAGGCCTAGTAGGAGAGAATGAAGATGGACAGACAGCTGATTGAGGGGAGAGGCGGACCGTGGGGTGACAGTGTTCTCTCCGGGACAGCTCAGAGCCAGAGGACAGAACCCCGGGACACCATCAGCATGTAAGAGGTGGGACCTAAAGGAACAGTTCAATCAGGAAACTAAGGTACAGCTGTCCCAGGTGCCACGAGTATGACATTCACTGTGCCCTGACAGACTAGACATGAAGACCCCACTGGAGGGAGGCTTTGGTTCTTCCCCAGATCCAGGAGGGACCTGCTTCAAGACACGCGGTTCAGTAGCCTGTGAGGGGATCTCTGCTCTGTTCTCCAGGACGGGAGCAGATTCAGCATATCTGAGCTAAACAGGGGAAACAAAGAGAGCAGGATCAGTGACACCCGCCCTGCCCTCCTGTCCATCCGAAACTTGGCCCGCAGTGCCTCACCCTAGACCCCATCCCATGTTACCCCAGAGCCTGCGGGTTACTGGCCAAGGACTGGGTAACACCCGAGCCTAGTAGGGAACAGCACTTGAGTGGGTATTTGATTGTATTTGTCAGACTTTTGGTTACAAGATAGATATCTAATTCAGGTTTTCACAACTGAAAAACAAAAAAGCAGTTTGTGTAACTGGAAAGTCTCAGCTGGCCTGGCTTTGAACCCCTCTGAATCTAAACTGTCAGGTGACGTCATTTTCCTCTGTCTCTCAACGCAGCTTTCTCCTGTGTGGGCTTCACACAGGTACGATTCCTTCTCTCGGCAACCCGCGCCAGAAGGGGGCTTTGCCTCTGTCACCATCCTAGCAAATGCCATGGAATTGGGAGGTTCTGGTCACGTGTCCATCCCTACACCAAGGGTTATGGTTTAGCAGCATCGGAGTAAACATGCAAACAGGGCCCTTCATCTCTTTGCTTCAGGGGGCCCTCCCAATGCTGACGAGGCCGCTCCTGTCACGCACCGTATGTGGTTGACCCTTGAATGCTGTGGGGGTTAGGGGCACCGACGCCTTGCACAGGGGAAAATCCATGTACAACTTTTGACTCCCCTCAAATTTAACTACTAATAGCCTCCGTTGACCAGAAGCCTGATGGCTAACATAGTTAACACATATTTTATATGTTATATGTATTTATACTGTATTCATGCAATAAAGTAAGCTAGAGAGAAGGAATGTTACTAAGAAAGTCGTAAGGAAGAGAAAACACATTTACAGCATTTATTGAAACAAAGCCCACATGTAAGTGGACCCACACAGGTCAAACCAGAGTTGTTCAGGAGTCAGCTGTAGTAGATTCCTGTTTGTTTCCTGTGGCTTCAGAGAGAGGAAGAAAGAGAGAGAAACGTTGATGCTAGAGAGAAGCATCGATCTGCTGCCTCCCATATGCACCCGGACCAGGGATTGGGGGTCAAGGATCGAACCTGCAACCTAGGTATGTGCCCGGACTGGGAATCAAACCTGCAACGTTTTAATTACTGGACAACACTCCAACCAACTGAGCTACACCAGCAAGCGCTCTTCTATTTTCTTTTATTACTTCAGGTCTTACATTTAAGTCTTTAATTTATTCTGAGTTTATTTTGGTATCTGGTGTAAAATAGAGGTCTAGTTTCGTTCTTTTGCATATGGTTGTGCAGTTTTCCCAACAGCATTTGTTGAAGAGACCCTCCTTTCTCCATTGTACATTCTTGGCTCCTTCATTGTAAAATAGTTGTGCACATAGGTGTGGTTTACTTTGAGCTCTTTTCTGTCCCATTGGCCTTTGTGTCTGTTTTTCTGCCAGTGCCATGCTGTTTTGATTACTGTAGCTTTGTAGTATAGTTTGAAGTCAGACCGTGCGATACCTCCAGTTTTGTTATTTTTTCTCAGAATTGCTTTAGTAAAACAAATTCCTGGACCCAGGTTTTTCTTTTTTATGTGTAGCTTCAACCTACTCTTAGTGGGACAAAAACCCATATATACATGTTACGTTGCCTTTTACTTTGCTTTTCTTTTGTCTTCTATTTCCTCATAAAACAGATGGCAGGAACCTGCCAATTATGCCTATCTCTGAGCAGCCTGTGAACTAAGAATGGTTTTATATTTTTAAAGAGTTGTTTAAAAAAAGAAAAGAATAGAGAACAATATGTGACAGAGAGTGCATATGACTTGCCAAGCCTGAAGTATTTACTATCTGGGCCTTTCCAGAAAAAGTTGGCCAACTTCAGAAAGAACGCTAGCGGTTGAGTCGCCAGACCTGGGTTTGGATCCTGCAGTGGCTGCTCAGGGCCTGACTGGGCCATTAGACCTTGAGAGCACTGCGAGGACCCCTGAGTGGTGGCTTTCAGAACAGTTGTGGTGGCAGCAGCCATGACAGAAGGAATAGAGGTGCTGGGCATAACTCACTGAGCATTTACTCTCAAGCACAGTGGAAAGAGCTTCATCTCCTGAATCCCCTCCAACAGCCCCGTGAAGCGTGCGCAGGTCCCAGCCCTCGGACGTGTCGAGAGACACGAGCGGCGAGGGCAGCAGGTCACTGGCGTGCGACCGCACAGTGAGAGGAGATGGCACTGGGGTGTGAGCCCCGGCTGTCCCGCTGCGCGCTCGGCTCCTTTGCCTCCCTGTTGTGGCCACTACCCCTGCTTTTAATCAAAGGCATCTTTGGCCATGTCTTCCCCCAGTTACTTTCCTGACCTCTTTTTCCCCAGTTCTCTGGCAAAAAAAATGGTTTTCCACCGTAAAAGGGAAAATAAAAAATGGAAGATCTGTCAGAAACAGCTCTGAGACATGACCATCTAAAATTTTGTGTCCGGCATTCATCCATCCCTCTGTCCATTCATCCAGCAATACCAGGAACTTGTGCGAGCCCTCTGTCTTGACAGTGACATCGAGGCAAGTCCCCGGCCCCAGGGTCCCCCACATGTAATGCCACAGGGAAGCTCATTAAATAGCACCCAACACTTGATTAATATGCTACAATTCAGGCAGCACCAGACTATTTCAGCATCCTCCCCCCAGTTACCATGACAACATTATTTTAACAAACAGCTCCTTAATATTTAATGAAAACTATGCTCCTGACAGGCGAGCAGAAGAGCAGCCACGCTGCTGAGGGTCAGCAAGGACATTTCTGCACGAAGCCCACAGTGCCCCCGATCCCGGGGTGTCACCGTCGCCGGGCGTGCACATGCTCTGGGGGCGGGGGACCCACCTGATGCCAGGCCTCTGCTACGTGCTACCGCTGAGGGTCGTCCCTTCTTTAATGCAGAATGTCCCAGCACTCCACGAGGAACGGGATAGCGTGATAGCATTATGAAACGTTCCTTTGTACACCAATCCACTAATCTCCCCGCTGCTCGCCCAAGGCTGCCGAACACCTTGTTTGCTCCCCATGTCTCGAATCAAGCTGGATCGTGGAGCGGCGTGTAGAGAGCCTGGAGCACGTGTGTGCCAGTGTGAGAAGGAGCCCACCACCTCTTCTAGGCGCCATCTGGTCCCACATGGCTGAATCCACAACAAGCAGGTGCAGGGACCAGGGGACCCAGTCCTCGGCCCTCAAGGGGGTCGATGTCAAGAGAGAAAAGACCAATGGGGGACAGAATGCTCTGTGCCAGTCTCCACCACTGTGATGGTCTGACTGTGTGCTAAGCACTGGGAAGGCTCAACTTAACTACAATCCAGGTCGCCAATGGCAGAGATGGGTGAATAATAAAGTGGGAAGAGTGCTATCATGGCGATCTGTTAGCTGTGTGCCCTTGGGGAAGTTACTTAACCTCTCTGCGCCTCTATTCTCTCATCAATAAATTGGAGACAATAATACTACCTATATCACAGCCTGTTGTCATGAAGTTTAAAAAAAATGAAGTAAACGTATAAAACAGTACTAAAACAGTTATTAAAATACTCAAAAGAGTGAACACATGGTAATTCTTAAATAATTGCTATCCAAGATTCTAGGTTCCCATGGTACCGTGCATATGATTATAACAATAGCTGACATCTACGATGGGCTTCCTTTGCTAAGTGTTGGAGTTCCACTATCTCCTTTTGTCTTCCCAGGCAACCCTGTAAGGCTCTCACGGTCACTGTCCGCACCTCTCAGATGAGGAGACGGGGCCCAGAGGGACTGGGGGCCTTGCCCAACATTGGGAGTCTCAGGAGGGGGACGGGAATCCAGTCTGTCTGCAGTTGCCTCCTTACAAAACACAAGGTTCA
This sequence comes from Micronycteris hirsuta, assembly GCA_004026765.1. Lineage (NCBI taxonomy): Eukaryota > Metazoa > Chordata > Mammalia > Chiroptera > Phyllostomidae > Micronycteris > Micronycteris hirsuta. Next base: position 317,007 of record PVJI01000153.1, read on the forward strand.
AGGAGCACACAGACGGTGCTGTGGGAGGCCGCACTGGGCGGGGGGGGGCGCTCTGGGCAGGGCCGACCAGGCGAGGTGGCCGAGGGCGCCTTCAGGGCTCTCAGCTCCTTGTGGACAGAGGACGGACCGGCAGTTCTAAGTAGGAGGACCCTGAGGGGTCTGGGGAAGCTACAGTTGGAAGAGGACCATAGTCTGGTTGACTGTTCAAAAGGCAGGTTCTTGGCATTGAGTGGGAGCTTATCTTAAACAAATATGGCCTGTTTATTTAAAATATGCCTTGGACTTTTATTTAAGATGCGTGGACTGGAAGAGGATAAGTGAGACATAATGGGGAGAGCAACGCTTTTGGCGTGTTTCATTTCCTCGTATAGGATTTTGTTGGAATAGCATGCAAATGTCTGTATCAAGTGTGTACGTATATGGAAAATGAAAATACTTTGTGCCAGTACCACCAAAAGCAAAGGAAGAAGCAGAGAAAGGAAGGTTTGGACTGTAGCAATTTTAATTACAATAGAAGCCATAGCGTAGTTACAGTTATTAATATACCTGCCTATCGGCCATTCAGTGCCGTGATAGTGCCACGTAACAGACCGCCGCCCACCTCACTGGCCAATCAGAAGCGGTGTTTATTTAGTTCACCGTGTACAGCGTTCGGCCTGTCTGGGTTGGGTTCGCTCATGAACCTGAGGTCAGCTGAGGATCAGGACAGTGGCTTTGTGGTCGTGCCACATCTCCGTGGTTGGCTGGATGCTGGCTGATGGAAGATGACCTCCGCTGGGACGGCAGAGGTGAGGTGACAGAGCTCCACCTGTCACTCACCCCCCAGTAGTCTTGCCGAGGCATGTTCTCAGGCCGTGCCAGAGGAGTGAGGGTCAGTGTTTTTCCAAGCCCTGGCTTGCATCCACTCCGCTAACAAACATCCAATTGGCCAAAGCAAGTCACATGGCCAGAGTCCCAGGGGGAGGGCTCTACAGGGTCACATGTCAAGGACAGAAGGAGGATTACAGAATTAGGACTATTGCTACAGTCAGTAACATGTTTCCCCAAATCCACTGGATAAAACCATCTGATCATCTCAGAGGAAGAATCCTCAGAAGAACTTAGAAAAGTCACACAATTTCCTCTGGTCCAGGAGCCACAAGGTGGGCTTGGAGTCGGCATCTGTGTCTTCAGCATCACACCTGGTCCCTGACCCAAGGTGTCTGCAGTGACACGTAGAACCCATCACTAGAGGAACGGGGACCTGGCGTCCTCCGGATAGCACTGGGCTTGGATGCTGTGCTGGCCCTAAGCTGCTTCCCCGCGGAGCAGGGCAGCACAGCCCTGGGAACTCGAGGTTAACTTGTGCCTCCCTGCAGACCCAAGGCTCGCCCTGAGGGCAGTCTGCTTAGAACTGTAGGTCAAACGAGAGAAGGGCCTGTCTTAAGGATTTTTTTTTAATTTCACACCATTTTTTTCATAGTAGCCCAATCCCTTGAGTTTATTTTGTACTTGATATGTCCCGTCACAATAAGGATTGGCATTATTCCCAATTCACAGATGAGGAAACTGAGGCCCAGCAAGTTTCAGTGACTTCCTTCAAGCCAAGTGTGCAACCCAGCCCCATCTCTCGCTACCGCCACCGCTCTCCAGCTCAGCCCCCTGGGCTGCCTCCCCACGTGTTCTAAAGACTGTTTAGATCCTGATTCTGTTTCTTGCAGACATGCAGCCCTGGATATGTCACTTACCCTCCCCTCGCCTCTGGAAAGCTTGAGGTCACTGACCCCGTGACTGAGAGGGCAGGGGCATCATCTAAGTGTTAACACTTAAATACTCCACATGACCTATGGGGACAAATGTCTCGCGTTCAGATGAGGTGGCCCTGCCAGTCCATCTGCTGGGCACGGGCATGGTGCTGAAAGCGTTCAGGCTTGAGCACTCGGGCCCCTTTACCCACATCCTCCTGCATCAGGCGTCTGTGAAGCTCTCTCAGCCCCTTTCAGTCAGAGCCTTTCACCTCCAGGAGGGAGGTCAGAGAGGGAGGAGTGCCCAAGTTTTAGAGGAGAGAAGGCAAATGAGGTCGTGTCTGACACTGACCAGATAAAACTGTTTCTTTGTAGTCGATCTTCGGTCCTCTGTAAAACGGCGATAATACTGTTTGCCTCTTACTGTTGTTAGGGGTTTTAATAGGTCATCTGTATCATGTGCCTGGAACTGCCGCAGAGCCTCACGGAGCATCTTTTCGTGCGACACTTTGTTACAGATGAGATGAGAGTGACGAGATGCTGCTGGAACTTAACTCTTGTGTACGTCAATCCGCCTGTGTAAAGTTGGTTTCGTTATGTGTCGTTTCGCGTGGAGTCGCAGAACCTACTGATGACAGATGTTAAGTGAGGACTTGCTGAACCAAGAACAAACCTAGGAAGCATGTGATACGCAGTGCTATGGCCATTACTGCATGCATTTTGAGGAATCCTAAACGGGAATGAAGTCGACTGATAAATGTAGTTTGTGGACAAAATCTTGATCAGGGCCTCGGGGTCGGGGGGGGGGGGACCATGAAAGCGTGTCGTGTGATGAAAATATGGATGGGTAGGCCACTTGCCCAAGGTCGCACTGGTGGCAAGAGGCCCATGGAGACTAGAAGCCTGCCTCCCTGACCTCAAGATGGGAACCCCTGCTGCTCCTCCAGGGAGCCCGACTCTCCTGGGGAAGGAGCTCTGTCTCTTCCCCAAGTCTCCCATTCTACCGCCCCACCCCCATTCTCACGACCAGAGAAGTGCCCGCCTCCACATACCTGAGGGACCCGCCCCAGCTCCCCAGAACTTCCAGCCAGCAAACCCCATAGAGCTGTGAGTGCAGGCTGGCATTAACCATGCAAAAAGGATGCAGTTTGTGTCTGAGAACACTTAATTAAGCCCTGGGTTTAATTAACTTAAATCAATCTCTCTCCCTGCTGCCATGCCCCCTCAAAAAAGAGGGCTGTGGAAGCCTAGTCCCTAACTGGAAATCCTGATTTTAGCAGTTTGTAATGAGACTCCAATTGCGAGTTTGTTGTCTTCATCGGCCCCCGAGACAGCAGCCTTCCCCGTGTGATTCATCTTTCCTCTGTCTGGCCACGTTCGTTTCTGACAGAGGCGAGCATCAGCATCGCACTGCAGCTCACCATGTTGTGGTTATTGTTCCCAAAAGGAGTGAATGGAAACAGTAACCTTCCCTCGCATAATTCTTCAAACACGCAGGTGCGCCCACACGCCCACTCACACCCCTGTTTTCGTCTTTAACTCCAAAGTCCCCCGTGAGCTCTGCACCTTTGCAACCACTGTGACTGCTGTCCCTGGCCTCCACCCTCAAGAATCTTCATTCATGTTTTAAAACATTCTTTCTTCTTCTCTCTAAAAAATAGTGACTCCTCCGCCCCAAGTTGCAGAAGAAGGAAATACACAGAACTGGACCTTGGGTCCCCTAGAGTTTCTCCCTTCCCTCCCTCGTGCACAGGAAGGAGGGGATGCTGTGGCCCTTCCTGAGGCCGACTGGCCCCACCGCTCCAGACCCGGTCATCTTTGGTCACCAGGACCTGAGCTGCCTCCCCACTCAGTCTTACTGCTCCTCTTTCAGCCTTTCCCCCTCAGCCCGTTACCTTTTAAAAACGCAAACCAAATCACGTCGCTCCCAGGGACTGGGATCATCTAATAGCTTCTCCCTGCAAGGGAGCGGATGGCCAGGCTCCTTTCCCGCCCAGACCCTAAAAGCGTCCTCCCCTCTCCAACTCTCCGACCTCATTGCCGACACACACCCTCTGCACAGGAGCTCGCACCCAGCCAGCCTGGGTCCGCCCCACGGTTTCGCGTTTACCGTCCTGTCTCCGTCTGGGTTCCCTGGAAAACACAGGCTGTTCTATGGGGGGACAGGGTGGGGACAGGGCCAGAGGTGCAGTCCCAGGCAGCAGCAAGGCAGAGGGAAAGGAGCGAGGAAGAGAAGGCAGTGCCACGAATGCGCTGTTCCGCTGACTGCGCTCCTCGGGAGGAGCCCCCGCGAGTGGCTCTGAATCGTGCGTCAGTTGCAACGTGGTTGGCTCTACGATGAGGCCATGTGCCCCCCCCCCCAAACCTACCACTTTGTGCAAAACTGAATGCTAATCATCACGGAGCTTTGGGGGAAATGAGGTTAGGGACACAGCACACAAAAACTTTGTCACGTTAAAAAAAAATAACCTAAGGAAAGCAGCAGCATAGTTGTGCGCACGGTTTAGAAGCACGCCGGGACTACAATCGATAGGGTAGCGCACCTGGAGCAGCCGGCCGCCAGGGGGATTGCAGCTCGCGGGGGCGTTACCGTGAAAAGGGGTGAAATCGGACGAAGGTTGTTAACGCCAGGTGTGGGCAGGTATGGCTCCTAACACAGGGAAACTGAGGTAGCTGGCCCATGTTTCAGGCAGAAGCAGGTGTGCATCTGGGGCGTGTCTGCGCCGCTGGGTTCAGGTGGATAAAGTTCTCTGTGTTCGCCTGCTGTTTCTCACGGATGACATCGGGGGTAAGCAGATGCCAAATTCATTGCATTCTCAGCTTTTTCTCCAGTATATCAGTCGTGTTGGAACAAATCTACCCTTTCAAAACACACATGATTACAGATCTAACAGGTCTGATCAGGTGTGTCTCAGAAAACCCACCGAGGGTAGGAGTGCGGATTTCTTTGTCAGGTCCTCCCTCTCCTGCGGCTCAGGGTCCAAGTTCCCACGGCACTAACTCTGCTCCATGTTCAGGGTGCTAACCTGGTCCCTCTGGGCGGCCACTGGAGAAGCCTGAGACCCCAGGGACTGGTCAGGGGAGTGCTGGGGACAGGGCAGCAGCCTCCCCACCCCATCAAGGATGTAATGTCAGCCACACCAATGCCTGGCCCTGGCAGAGGGCACGCCGAGACTGAGAAAGTGGTGCAGTCAGGAGCAGGTCCAGGGTTACCTACCCTGGGCCCGGCACCTGCTCCTTCCAGACTCTTCCATGTCCCATCTCTTGTTCTTCAAAGGTCCACTTACTTAAAGACCCCTCTTCGGGGGTAGGGGTGAGGACTGTAGTCGGAGCAGTAACAACAGTGCCAAGTGCAGAGCAGGAACAAGAGCCGCTGGAGCTGGGAGTGATGTGATCGGATTTAGATTTTTTTTAAATATTGGCCTGAAATAGTTTAGAAACTGGGTGGTTGGAGACCAAATACCAAAGCAGGTGAGAGGCGACAGTGGCCTAGGCTGGGGTTAGAACAGTGGTGAGCAGCAGCCGGATTGGGGGAGACTTTGGCGGGAAAGCCAGCGGGAGCGGCTGATGGATAAACTGGGGTGAGCAGAAGCGGGGACTGTTGCCTGTCCCTGGGGAGGCCTTTCTGACTCGTGAGGAGTCACTGGACTGCAGTCCGGGGACAGCCCTGTCCCCCTTAGCAGTGTGACATTTGGCAAGTCCGTGGAAGCGTCAAGTCACTGAGATGTTGACTCTGTCGTCTCTAGAGGAGCCACGCAGAGGCCAGTGAGCACAGGGGCAGCACTCGGCCATGCTGGCTGCCAACACGCCCGAAGAGAGTGAAATTCAGGGAGACCCTGGGACGCCTCGTGACGAAAGAACCCTCCTAGGAGGTGTGGCTTTGTGTTGCAGTTTGGGGTGACCTTCAAAGTTCTCCTCGTAACAGCACTGACAGTAACAAGACATTTAAAGCAGTGGTTCTCAACAGCAGGAGTGGAGGGGGATGGTTGGGCCCCCTGAGAACTTTTGGCCGTGTCTGGAAACATTTTTGGTTTATCACAGTTTGGAGCCAGGTGGCTGCCGGCATGTCGTGGGGGAGGGACTTTGCAGGTAGCTAAACATCCGACGATGCACACGACAGCCCCCCTCAACCAAGAGCTCGCTGGCCCAGAATGTCAATTGTGGCAAGGCTGAGAAACCTTGAGTTAAAACCTGATAAGTGTCCAACATCGGGGGAAATGGTTAGCCCTTTGCAGGCTAAGCAAAGCCCCACCTGCTGGAGCAGTGGCCGCGTGGCCGCATGGGCCCCTCCGCTGTCTGCACCTGACACAGGAGCTCCCTGCTCTGTCTGTTTGGGAGGCGTTGGTAAAGAGTTGTGTGCACACTTGCTTACATCAGCGTTTCTGAAAGGCTTTCAGTTCAGGGGAGAATTTTTTTTTTAAATTAAAATGCACAAAAAATGCCATTAAAAGTTAAGCAGCATGTGCCAGAAATTGGAAACAACCGAGATGCCCTCCAAGAGGTGAATGTATTGACAAACCATGCTGCATCCATGCAATGGAGTGTTATTTCAGCCGTAAAAGAAATAGCTATGAGCCAAGCAGAGACTTGGGGGAACCTTAAATGCGGATTGATAAAAGGAAGAGCCAGTCTGAGACGTTTGCATGCAGTTTGGCTCCGGCTCTGTCATGTTCTGCTGAACTACAGAGACAGTAGAAGATCGGTGGTTCCCCGGGGCTGGGACGAGAGAGAGACAGAGGACGAAGAGGGGAAGTACAAAGGGTTCGGGGCAGTGAAGCTGTTCTGAGTGATACTGTGATGACTGGTCCCTGTCATTGTGCACATGTCAAAACCCACTGAGTGCACGACACAAAGGATGAGCCCTGATGCAAACTAAGGACCCCGGGCAACACCCGATGGGGTCATATCAATGCTAGCTCATCGGTTGTCACAGAGCAGGGTTCATGGGGGCCCTCCCTCTGTGGATTTTTTCTGTGAACCTAAAACTGCTCTAAAAATTAGTCTGAATTTTCTTAAAGTTAAGTAATGTGATATAACATAATTAACAAAATTGTTGTAATTATCCTAATAGCTACGCTTACTGAGTGCTTCCAAAGAGGCCAGCACGTGATAAAAACTTGTCGCCGTCATCGTTGGTGAGGATGTAACAGACCTGGAAAGACAGAGCCGCTGTCATTTAAAGAGCATTTACTCAGGTCCAAGTAGGTAAAACAGCGGGCCTGGTGTGTTTAGTCCCCACCACTACCCGAGGAGGAAGGCCCTAGCTTTCATCTTCCCTTCGTAAGCGAGGACACGGAGACTCAGAGAGGTGCGGTCCCAGGCCAGGGCCACGGGGCACCGGAGGGCGTTTGAACCAGTTCTGACCAACTGCTGGGCCCAGGCGCCTGACGCTGCGCTCTGCTGTCGTGCACGTGTGTGAGAGTGAACGCGTGTGACAGAGACGAGAGAGACGGGGGTGATTCGTGAGAGCGAATAGCAGGAAACAAAAGGAAAAAAGCATCAAAAAGTGAAAATACACAAACACACACCTGAAGGAGAGAGACAGAGGGAAAAATCAGGGGAAAAAATGAAGTGCCAGAGGGAGATGGAGGAAGGAGGCAAGGAGCCACGTGCCCTGGAGCTGGTGGCCCGGGCCAGCGGAGGTGGTCCCAGCACCCCCCCACCCCCCCAGCACCCCCGCGCTGTGTCTGGGTCTCTTCCCATGGGCGTTGCCGCCCTCCGCCCGCTTGCCTACCAGGGCTCGCCACAGACAGTGTGTGGTGGCAGCCCAGGCTGGCCAGAGTTTCCCTTGGGCTCCAGCCAGCCTGAGAGATGCATTTGAACCCGGCCTCCCACCCTGGGTGGTCCTGCCTGGGTAGCTCCTCTTGCCCCAGCTTGTACAGAAGGTTCCAAGCCAGCAGCAAGAGCCTGCGCCCCCGTGTCCAGGGGTGTTCCCTTTCCGAAGAGACTCTTGAGGACCCGGCGGCAGCCATCCCATGCTTAGATGTGGCCTAGCAATCCCTGATCCCGCGCTGCCTCTCCAGTCCTGCAGACAGGGCCTGCTGCACGCCGAGCCCAGAAACACAGCAGCGGCCACTGGCCTCCTTTGGAAGGTGCTAGAATAAACCATCTTGTGGCACCCTGTTTCCTGAGGGCATTGATCGGGTCACTCCAAACCAAACCATGAAACGAAGATCCAGCTGCCCCGCCTGGCACGTGCACATCCCTCATGAGGGGAGGCTGTGCATGGAAGGGGAGGTGGTATTTCTCTCTCTCTCTTTAGCCACTTTCCTAATCCTACATTGTCGCCTGTTTATCCATCTTAGTATCTTGAGCCCCGTCCATCACCCACTAGCAGAGAAACCCACCCAAGGACCCAGGACTGGCTTTGGAGCCAGACAGGTGGCCACGTGACCTTGGCCAAGTGGCTCCGTGTCTCTGAGCCTTGGTGTCTTGCTCTATAAAATGGTGTAACTGTAGCTACTGAAACGTAAGTTCCTTGTCAGCACGGCACTGGTCTGTTCACAGCTGTATCCCCCAGCATCTTGCGAATATTGGCAGATAGTTGGTGCTCAATAAATGGGTTTCTTATAAAGAATAAGTAAATGAACAAAACAACCCTTCATAGTGTTTCTGTAGGGATTAAATGAGATACTACATGCATAGCACATGAAACAGAACTGATGCTCAAAAAATGCTAATGGCACATAGCTATGTGTCACAGGTGTTTGTAGCCGTTACCTTGTTAAATCCTCGCAGGAATCCCGTGCTAGAGGCCTGTCTGTGCCCATTTTATGCAAGAGGAAACCACAGAAGAGGGCAGGGAGTAAAAGAGTTTTTGGAGGGGAACTCATCCCTTTTAATAAAAACTGTACCTTAAAAAAAAAAGGCACAGCAAGGAGCTATAGGAAGGTTCTAGAGTCAGTCGGGGGAGAAGAGACTGGGGCTTTGGATCTAGTCTGGTGGGCGTTTCTGCCTCCCTCCTGAGTCTGCCACCTCCAAGGCACTTCCCAGGATGGGGCAGGATAAACCCTTACCCCCACCCCTGCCTTTTGCCTGGTCCCCTCCCGTCTGCAGAGCACTCCAGGCCAGACACTGTGTCCCCAGCTGTGCTCTCACCATCAATAATAGTAATCCTCAGGAACTACGGGCTGATGAATCCCTGATGGCAGGAGAGGAAAAAATTAAGAATGAGCCGATTAAAACTATTAATCAAGCTTATTCTTTGGGAAGAGTCTGGCTTGGCAGGTGAGAGGACTGGGGGTCTTCCTGAGATCCGACGGGAGATTGTAAAAGACGCTTCTGATGGTCCAAGAGGAATACTCTTCTTCACTATGCTTATCTTGGCCATTGCCCTTGTCACACAATATTGAAACTGCCTGGTTCCTAGACTGGGGGTGCCTAAAAGTCGGGGACGTCACCCACCTCTTTTCCCTGTAGCAGTAACGTAGCATCCCGAGTGTAGCTGGTGAGACAACATCTGGTTCAGATCCACGATGTGCGTCTAGGTATCAGAACTAGATAGGACAAGGAAACAACAGAGAGAACAGGAAAATGCCACAGGGTGAGAGTACAGATTTGTTTATGAATTCCAGCTGTGAAAGGGCAGATAGCAACCATCGATCGCCAGCACTCCGCAAGCCCAGCAAAGCCCGCCGTGCTGGACCGGTCCCAGCAGCCACACCCTCTTCCTGGGCTGCACAGCAGCGCCCCCTGAGGCAGGCAGGTAGCTCCCCCTCCGTGGCCCTTCCGCTTTTCTCCCCCTAATTTAATTGCAAATACCCTTAAGTGCTCACACCTCCCCGAGATGTGATTACTATTGGCCCTTCAATTGTGCCTGCAGCCCCTTTAAAAAAAGGGAGGGCACCACAGGGGCAGCGGGAACAGTACTGCAACTTAATACAGCTCTTCGGCAATCTCCCTGGGGAGAGGGGTGAGGGGAATCCATTCTGGTGATTGAAAAACAACAGGAGAATTAAGAGGCCATACTGAGATCTTCCGGAAAGGACGGAAAAGTGCCTCTCTGAATTTCCTGTCTGTGGCTCGGTTGAGATTGTCACTCATTCAACCCAGTGCCATTCAAACATTTCTTGAGGACATGCTCTGTGTGAGGCACCGTGCCTGACACCATGTAATAGACCAAGACACCAAGGCTCAGAGACAGGAGGCCACGGGGCCAAGGTCACGGAGCCACCTGTCTGGCTCTGAAGCTGCCCCTGCTCCGTTGCCCTCGCTGCCTCCTGGGTCTGAGCACAGAGCCATGTAGGAGACAGCTCTCTCGATGTCTGAGGCTTCCCCCAACACTCACCCAGCTTTGTTCAGACTCGGTTACAGGCCAACGAGGAGAGGACAGTGCCAGGGAGCTAGGGGATCATGGGTGTGACCTCAGAGAAGATGCTGAAGCCCTCTGCGCCTCAGTTTCCATGGCTACAAATGGGGATACATGTAACACCTAAAGTTAGATAAATTTCCAAACCACCAGGAAATGGGAACTCACTTTAAAAACCAGGATGTCCTGAGCTAGTCTGAGTTACTGGCACCCTGATTGGCCCTGGGTGTCTTTGGAGCCTGTGGGACAGAAGCCTGGGCTCCTCCCGGAATCACAGCTGGGTCATGAGAGGCGGTGCTGCCTAGCGGTCATGGCCATGGTTAAAATTCCAGCTCCCCACTTCCTAGTTACAGGACCTTTGGCAAGTTACTGACCACACTGTGCCTCGGTTTTGTCCCCTGTTAGGTGGGAGTAATAATAGTACCTAGGTCCCTCCGTCAAAGGGGCGTCACAAGAAGGAAGTGATGTTTTTCTGGGTATGACGGTGACCACCACCGCTTTCGGTCCCACCGCTCTGTTCTTTCCCTTAAGGACTCAGCAAAGCCTTGAGACTCCAAGAGTTCGCTGATGATTACATTTGTTGGTCTGAAAATCGAGCCTTAATTGTTTCTGGAAAACATTGTGTCCCACTATTTGGTTTTGAATTTGTATCCTTCAGACAGGGAAGTCTTTGTTCTGTCTGTTTGTTTTGTTTTGTTTTAATGTGGTGTTTGGAAATTTAATGGGGCAATTTCATCTCCACTTAGTGAAGCAGATTGTTAAAGGGACAGAGCAGCCGAAGGCCAGGTCCACATCCCAGGACGTGGCCTCAGACATGGCGTGATTTTCATGTTTCTCTGGCAAAGGACCAGTTTGGTTTTTCTTTAAGCTGGTCAGTGGTGTAGCTGCTTCTCTCGAACTCATGTCTAGACTCAGGGACAGTGTGACGCTGTCCGGTGTGGAAAGAACAGCTTGGTGCTCCCTGCAGATGGGGTGGCCCGGGTCACTACACAGCCACGTTTTGGCTTATTAGAGGCCTCACGTAGTTTTTGCTTGGCCTGGAACCCCAGGTTCATGAGAAGAAATCCTGGCCCTCGGCCTTCTCAAGGAAAGCACATGTCTGAGGACCTCAGAGGGGGATCGGTGGACTGGTGCTCACTGGCTTGTCTGTGCTGTGAAAACGTGCCGCCGTTTGCTCCGTGTCTCCGTGTATGTGACTCGTGGATACTTTCCAGGTGCTTCGTGGACTTTGTCACTGTGTTCACCAAAAGCCCGTCTCACAGATGAGGAAACTGGAATTCAGAGAGGGCAAGTGACTTGCCCAAGGGGACACAGCCATGAAATTACCCAGCAGGGGCTTCTTCATTCCAAAGCTCTTGTCCTTCGGGTAATCCCAGGGTTGGGAGAGGGGCAGAAATTAGGGGCGAGGAAACCTAGAAAAAGCCTCAGGGACATTTGGAGGTGGTGTGAGCCTGTCAGGGGAAAATTGTTGCTATTCCTTATAATACCAGTGATGTTATTAACTATTCACTTTCCGAAAAAGATCTAAAAACGAACAGGTACATAATCAACTCTGTTTTTAAAGAAATGAAAAAGAGTGAAGTTTGCAGGTGCAAATTCCAATGGCAGAGGCAGAGCTAAGCCCGGTCAACCTGCTTCTGAGTTCTTTTTCCCTTCCCGACCCTCATATGTCAGGAGCGTCACACTGTAGGATGTTCCTGCTTCGTTTCTACTCCAGGTAGGACCAGGAGATCCCAGTTTGTCCCACCCACAGAAATAATAGCAGTTACTACTTAGTTGGCCTTCTCTGTGTGCCAAGCACTGTGTTAGGCATTAACTTGTATTGACTCCTTAAACTTCACAAGAATTCTGTGAGGCAGCCACATTGTCATTTCACAGGGAAGGCACCTGAGAGGCAGAGAGGCTACGACACCCGCCAGGGTCACTCTGCTGGAAAGTGGCCACGTGAGGATGCACGCCCAGGCAGGTCGCCCCTCCGCTGCTCCCCCTCCTCTGCACCTCTGGGCCCCTGGCTCAGCTCCAAGGAACATGTCGCCCGCCTCGTTCTTCCAGCTGCCAGGGTGGATGTGCATAGACTTGTTCGATACATGCTCTCTGGATCCTCTCACAGTTTGATGAAAGTTTGAGTCCAGGGTTAGGGGTTCAGTCAACAGCCACAGAACAGCTACTCATTCAGCAAGTCTGTACTGAACCCTCCCTAGGCCCAAAGCACAGACTGGGCCCGCGTCCCCATCCACATCTCCATGGAATTCCAAGTTGCCTCCAGGCTGGAGTATATGCACACATTTTTTTTCCTCCCTCCCCAGAGCTGCAGTTCTGGATCACTCCTCCAGAGACCCTGTTGCCACCCTCTCTCCTAGCACTGAGAGCATTTCCCTCTCTGACGGGTGTTTTAACCACCCTCCTCCTCGGCTTCTGCTCTGGAGAGCAGGAGTTTTGTCCTCAACGCGTGGAACCTGCTTGGCTCATAGTCGTTGTTCAACAAATGCTTACGAACCGTAGAAGCTCGTGCTGTCGTCTTTCCGGTTAGAGCTGAACAGGGATGGTTTGCACTTGCACAGAGAGAGCAGCTTCCTAAAAAGCAAGCCCTGCGAAGGTATAGACAGAGGGCATCTGTCAACACTCACACTGTGCCCAGTCACTGCACAGCTGTGTCACCTTGGGGAAGTTGCTTCCCCCTGAGTTTCGGTTTCCTCCCTCAGGGACACCCCCTTGCGTCCCCCATCTTCCCCCCAAAGAGAAGTGCCGTCATGGGGATTTTTTGCTGCGTTTGTTTTACCTGAGTCTGAAAATGTTGTCTTAACCTCCTCTTTACCCAGTTCCACAGTCACACCTCCCTCCCCACTTCCCAAGCTCCTGCCTTACCTGGAACACCAATGTATTTCAAGTAGGAAACAGCTAATACAGAGGTGTCACCTGAGGTGGCAATTATGCAGGCAGCTTAATGCAAATTGGAGGGAAAGACAGAAATAACGTGGTGTTAGCTAATACGGGCACACATGCGCAATTTCTGCCGCTGCTTTGTTCGCTGCATTTGCAGCCAGGTGGGCTGTGCAGAGTCCTGTTAAGACTTATGTCAAAGTTAGGCTTTCTGGAAAAGGGTATAAATGGAAAAATAAACTGCAGGTGATGGTTCTGATTTTTAGCAGAGATGTGAGGTTTTTGGAGCCTTCAGCGTATCATGCTTCTCTGTCTATTCACCCCACACCTAAAACCCAGGGGACTCTGGAAGCAGGAGGGGGCTCACGGGAACCAGTCTGTGGTTGGAGTGACTTCTGCTCCTCACGCTCGTGGGATCTAAGGTCGGTGGCGCAGTGACATTCAGAATGCAGTGATCCTTCATTTTGTCTGGATGCTGGGTTTAAGACGGTGGTTGCAAAGGCTCATAAGGGGGAGTTGGTGGCTGTCCACGAGGCCACCCTGTCATGGTCAGGTGTGTGAGCCTTTCCCCGCTCTATTCTTCCTCCTCCAGGAAGCAGCAGGGATTGTCATCCATCCCGAAAAGTAGGCAGTGAGCTTCCAAATGATGAGCTCTGCATGTGTGTGCCTTACAGCACGTGCAGGTCCTATGACAGGCATTCTCCTGGGGGACTGTAACTGCTCCACCAGAACTCAGCACCTCCTGCATGAACAATACCTCCTAGGCTGATTTTAAGCAGTGTGGGCAAATACAGGGTGGGTAAAAGTAGGTTTATAGTTGTGAGTACATGAACAGGTTTATTCTTGTATTATTATTTATTTATTTATTATTGTAGTATTTATCACTATTACTAACCTACATTTGCCCACCCCTGTACTGTTTATTTTCATGGTGTTAGGGAAAAATATACTAGCTGATCAAATCTGTGATGGGTATTAATTGCCTGAAGTGCTAGAATTTACAAAATGATTTTTCTTAATGAAGGAAAGAATAGTATGGTGATATTTGTCTAGGGCATAACTCACAACAGTGTGGTACAAATTACTGAAGTTGGAGGAACCAGACTAGAATGAGCATTTTAAAAGCTACCAGGCACATGGTCTGTCCACCTGAGCTCCTCCCCCACGCCACCCCCACCCCTGGCTTACCTCCCCTGCTTCTGGAAGAATGGAATAAAGCGCCAGTGTTCCTCCGAATCACTTTGGGATGCCCTCCAATGTAGTTCCCTCATACTCTCCTCACGAGAGTCTAATTCAGCGGGTTTCAGGTGAGGCTGTGGAATTTGCATTTTTAATAAGCTACCCAGGTGGGTTGGTGGTAGCAGGTCCTAAGACCTTTCTTCTCAACGCCCTACCGCGAGGGACGAGCTCCTGAACACAGACGGCTCTGCTCCGGCACAGAATGCTCACATTCATTTTCCCACCAGTGGTCCATGCCTGTTCACTGGGAATAAAACCTCATAAAACCTAATTTAATTGCTAAGTGATGCTTCCTCTTGAAAACCACTTGTACGTGCCCCTGCAGCGGCTGCTCGGCTGACCGGGATTTCTCCTCCGCAGCACGGCCGACATGTGGGGCTGGCTGATTACCTGTGGAGGTGGGTCATCCTGCATCATAGGGTGCGCAGCAGCTCCGCTGGCCTCCACCCGCTAGATGCTGCAGCACACCCCACGTCCCCACTGTTGACAACCAAACATGTCTACAGACGTTGCCGAATGTCCCCTGGGGCAAAGCCATCCACTGCTGAGAACCGCTGGGCCAGACTGGTCACTCAGCTCCACTTTGATAAAACTTTCAAGTCACCACTGGACTCAGAAAATGTGGTCTGAAGGGGTTTGCTGACCTTCCACTGCTAGGACTGTTTTACAGGAAAACTCAGGTGCCCAGATGTGAAAAATGTGCTTCAGTAGAAATTAGTCAAAATCTTTATGATTTTATGAATCGATGTCACCCCAATAAATTTAATGTTTTAAAAGGAAATTATTGGCTGGGTGGCTCGGCTGGTTGGATCATCGTCCCACACACCAAAGGCTGCAGGTTCGATCCCTGGTTGGGGCATGTAGGGGAGGCAACCAACCAAAGTTTTTCTTTCCCTTCTTTCTCTCTCTTTCTCTCCCCTCCCCACTTCCTTTCTCTAAAGTCAATAAAATCAATAAACATATTCTCAGATCAGGATTTTTCTTAAAAAAATAAATTATTCATAGCTCTCTGGCCCTTGCATGTGCATGCTATGCATGAAACTGAATGAGTAGCTTGGCATAAACCTACTTCAGATCACCTGCGAATTCAAGGGTGATCAGAATGTAGCTGGACAGCTCAGGTGGCTCATAAACTGCCCCTCCAGGCGAATTTAACTGATCCAACACGTGTTACAGGCTTGCTGTCCGCTGGGCATTGCAGTAGCTGATGAGGATACAAAATGAGTAAGATGAGGTCCTTTCCCTCAGGAAGCATAGGAGGGGTCAGGCAAGTACCCCAAAAGAACTGTCAACCCAGAATCCTACATCCAGCCAAAAAAAAAAAAAAGATACATACATACTCTCCTTCAGGATTGAAAGGGAAATTAAAACATTCTCAGATAAATGAAAACTAAGAGAAGTTGTTGCCAGCAGGCCTACCCTGAAAGAATTGCTAAAGGACATTCTCTAGACGGAAAGAAAATGATAGAGAAGGAATTCGGGAACCTCTGGAAGAGAGAAAGCATACAATACTGTCTTCTCCTTTGCTGCCCATCTGGAAGGAGAAGCACCACAGAAAGCAAAGCAGAGTCGTTTTGCAAAGGGAGCTGGTCTGAGTCTCCAGGATCCTATGAGAGGGAGAGGGAGATGACTTGGTTTCCGTCCAGGGCGGAAAGGCAGTCTGAAGACACAGCTACAGGTCATACGCTCAACCTCTTGCAGTCGGGATGAGTCAGATGAAGTGATTTTTGCTAGAACCACAGTGTTCGCCTGTCCAGCCTCCTCCCTTCTCCATCAGGTTTCAATTCCACGGCTTCTCCTGGAAACCTAAAACACAGCATAAATGACCTTATTATACACCAGGGGGTTTCCTGCAGGAACCGAGACTGTGTTAGGGAACCAGACAGAAAAATTGGGAAAAGTTTGGAGCTGATACTACTGTCCATCTAAAGCCAATTGCAGCCTCGGGTTAGGTGCGCAGTTAACGCAGCTGTTTGAAATGAGCGCGAAGCTGCGACAGGAGCTGCGTGGAAGCCGTCAGTGAAACCCAGTTCTGTGAGAAGGCTAGGACTTAGCTGTTACCGAGCGCCTACGTCTCACGGGTCTGGTGCCTTTACAGTTGTGTTTGGTGCAGAATTGATGAGAAATGGAGACAAGGTTTATGCTGCATTCAGACAACGACATCTGTGCCAGGGGATGAGTAAGGATCACTCCTCGTACTCGGATGTGGAGTGATAGCTGTGACACATGGCTCAGTGAAAAGCTCCAGACACTGAATAATGCATCAGTGTCATCTTTTTGTGGAAAATGGACTCCACGTGTGGGTGTGTTTGTGCAGGGAAAAGGATGTATATCAAACTGCTAAAAGCCGTGACTTCTGAGGGGTGGAAATGGAGAAGCAAAGGTGGAAGATACTTTGAACACTCCTGTGCCCTTTAGATTTTCATAAATGTCATTATGTTGCTTATGAAATTAACAAGTTGTAAATGGTTTCCACGTAAAGGGGACAGAGAGCCCGAACCTAGCCCCTTCCGGAGGCCCGTCATCAACTCGCTTGAACACCTCTGGGCCTCAGTTTCCTCAAAATGGGAAACTCCCCAGGAGTACTGGGAAAAATGAAACAGGTGCAGCTCCATGGGAGGTGCCCGAACAACATGGGGTCAGTCCTGCCCCGGCCTTTGTCAGGATGCCCAGGCCACCGAGTCAGGTCGGAGGACGTCTGCCCATCTAGAAGAGCGCTGATGACATTGGTTAACAAAATTATTTTGGTGTCTGGTGTACAATTCTCTGATATATCATTTATCATATCAACCAATATCACCCCCATAAATTTAACTTAAAAAATAAAGCAAGTATTGCAATAAAACTTAATGACAATGTTGTCAAAAAGAAAATGGCTAACGACACCCTACCTTATAAGGATGCTGTGAGGGTTCAGTGAGATCGAAGAAGACGTAAAGTACCTCAGTATCACCCCCCTACCCCCCACCCCAGGAGAGCCCAGCAAAAGGCAGGTGACAAGCATTCCAGAAGTGTGGGGGCGGGGGATCGGTTAACTATTTCCCATGCCTGTTGCTGCCTCTCCCAAGTAGATGATCTCCACGCAGTAAGGGGTTTGCCTAGGGTACCAATCGAATGGGAAGACAGCTGCAAAAGACAGAAGACCACCTACCTACATGCCCCATGACCCTATAATTTAGTTCATGGAGGGTCACGGGTTAGACATGGATGAAACTGGGGCAGTAAACCTCACCCCTCTGTCTGGCAGGGCTGCCGTGGACGCGAATAAGAAAGCGAGTGCCCTGTAAATGAGTGTGAGAGCACCGTGTAAACCATGAAGCCCTGTCCGCAGGGGAAACCTGGTTATCACATCTTCCTGTTCATCAGACCTAAAACTGTAAGAAGTACCTGTTTCCGTCACGCACCTAGCATTCAAACATCCAACGTTTCTGCTCCAAAATTAATTTTTTGGCTGTGACTAGGGGAATAAGTACGAAGCAGGAAACCACAGGGAAATCCTGTCCTTTCCAAAAAGAAGGTGGTTCGTGGTGTTGGTTTCTAAGGAGCTGTTTGGCTCCTGGTCTGATCCGAGCAGCTTCCTGGGCCGACCTGAACTCTCTTGGCAGCTGGAAACTCACCTTCCCCCAGGGCCAGGGGGATCAATCACCTTTTCAATTTTCCCTTGTGACTTCCTGTCTTCTATAGATGTTATTTAGTTCTAACTTGTTCTATAATTTCAAGATTCTTCCGTCAGGTTCCAGAAATCTATAAAGCTGAGCCAATGGGGTTTAGAACTCACCTGCATTGTGGCTTAAATAAAGTTTATCTGATTTGGGCCAAAAGGAGTTAGATTTGGTTTAAAAACTGGGATAATTTTATGAATACTCATTGCTCTTTAGGTTGACTTAAAGACTTGGCATCCCTGGCAGTTTCTAAAAATAGACTAACTACACATCATTCTGATCCAAGGGCCTCCAGGGCCACGGCCAGCAGGATAACCCTCCTCCTGCCTCTGCCAGTCCTGTGCTTCCTTGTCTCCACTCGCCAAGGGCAGAAACCTGGAAGCACCGGGATGTGACACTAATACTCACCCCCTATGTCCCCTCCAGGCTCCTGGGTGACCTGTCCACCTCAGCATTCCATCTCCATGGTCACTCTCTCATGCAGAGCCTGAATATCCCCCTGGGCCTCTTCCAGAGCCTCCTGTTTTACCAGCTCCCGTCCATCTCCTACCTGCCACCATTGAAAACATCATGGTTTTCACCTGCTTAAACCTCTGCCTGCCTTCATGGGCTACTAGTGAAGTCCAGGTTGCCTGGCCCCCCTCCCCAGCAGCTCATCTCCCCACCCAGACATGCACCCTCTCAAAACCGGTCAGATCCCACGGCCCTCGTAAGGACACCCCACAGCGCTGCGCCTTTGCCCAGCCACCTGCCTGCCCAGGCCACCTCCTTCTCCAGGTAAACTCCTTCACGCTCCTCAAAACCTGGCTCAGGAATCCCCTCCTCAGAGACAGAACTCAAAGTGGGGAAAATCTGAGCCAGGCCCAAGACTTCAGGGATCTAGAAATAATGACGACGGCTTTCTGAAACTCGGAGCCCCGCCCTTGGCACATCGCCTTATCTGAGTCAGGCCCCACCCAACTCTAAAGGTCAGTCCTGTGTTGTCCTGGTGTTGCTGATGAGGACACAGAAGTAGGGAGCTAAGTGACTCGCCCGACGTCAAACGGCCAGGTTGCTGCAGACCTGGAGTTTGAACTCCAGACTGTTTGACTAAAGCTCGCATTGCGGTCAGCTGTGATGTTCCGCCAGTGTGATGTCCAGAGCCATGTTTCCAAGCTGCTGGTCACGACTCACTAGGCCGGTGTGAAGTCATGCGCAGACTGGGCCGGCTGCATGAATCCCGGGCCCCAGGGTGTCATGAAAATGCAGGGCCCTCGTCAGGAAAAACGTTCTCCTTTCTTCTGTAGTCTCTCGGCCGTCACAGTGTTTTCTATTTGCCATTTAATGTCACGCTCCCTCAGGCATGGGGATCTTTCTGAGGGAGATGGCAGACCTCATGGGCACCTCTGACATGCCACATGACCGTGACCCTCCCCGAGCCACCACCCTGTCCCCCAAGGTGGGGGGAAGGGGACAGCAGCCCTCACTGGTTGGAGGCAGCGAGAACCCAGGTTCTGAGTGGGCGACTCAGAACCACCGTGTGTCCCATCCCACTTTACTCACAAAATATGAATTCAAAGATAAAATCATGTAGAATTTCAACCCAGCGACTACGCAGCACTAAGGCCCAAGCGCAGGACCCCGTTCCGAGCACGGGCCTGTCCACTGTGTCGGTCGGTCTCGGTTAGAAGGCCAGGACAGCAAGTGTTTTTGAAATGAAACAGAAAACAGTAGAAGATATTACGAAACACCCTGCTTAGTGAGGGGGAGTATTAGTTTGTCTACTTTGTTTTTATATGTAGGTCTACACGCACCCAGGATTGCCACATAAAATGTGTTTCCTACTGTGAGCCTCAGTCAAAAACTTCTGAAAACCAGGGGGCCCCATCCAGTCAACCATGGGGTTGCTTGGAGTGTCTCTGGGTGCCAGAGGAGGAAGGGGGCTTTGCCAAGGTAAAGGGTGGGGGTGAGGAGTGCAGGTGTGGGTGCACCGAGTCACAGGGCCCAGCAGGCCAGCATCTCCTCAACCCTTCCGTGTCCCTCGCAGTAACACACACACTCACACACCCTTACACCTCCAACCCTCACCCCACAGCCCCTCCTTCCACTTCTCTCTCCCCACTGCCGCTCCCACACAAGGGCCTCCTCTGTGAAGACACTGAAATGCATCTGAGGAACTGTCCTCCGGGACCCCCGGCCGAGGGTCTGGGAGGCAGCGGTGTGAACAGGAGGAAGAGATAGGCTCGGAGTTCTAAGCCTGTGGTTCCTTTTCACGCTTTTGCAAAACAAGCTGATGATGACAGCATGCGTTCCAGCAGTCATAACCTTGACTCTCATGTGGCTGTTTTGAAAATACTGTGCCCGTTCAGTATGGACTGCTAGCGTGCAGCGTGGCCTCAGAGCTGGCGTCGGCCCTGACCCCCAGTGACAGGCGCGGTCTGGGAGAGGCTGTCAGACGATCTCCAGGCAGAAACAGAAAATTCAGTCTGGTGGGTGCACCAGCACGCTGCTGGTCCAGGCCCTCGGCACTGGGGAGCCCCTGAGCCTGCCCTTCCAGGGCTGCTTCTCACAGCCGACCCGTGGCATTGTGGAGGCAGCTGTGTGTGGCAGCATGGCCGTTGGGTGCTAGAAATGGACGTGTGATGGGAGGCCGAGTGGGTGGCCAGTCTCCCCCTTGCAGAGCCTGGCCAGTGGCACTGAGCCACAAATCCAGGCCCCCCTGTAATCGGCCCTGCTGTGCGCCCCAGTCTGCCAAGGGCCCCCAGGCCTTGTCTCCTGAGTGTCAGCAGCCCTTTGCAGAAGGCCTCCTTGTTTCCATTTTGCAGATACAGAAACTGAGGCTTAAAGGGTCTACAGGGCTTGCCCAAGGCCACATATTCATTCACTATCGTATGTGAAAGCACCTACTATGTGCCAGGTCAGCAGAAGACCACAGTGGGCAAAACAAAGGCGGGGGGAGGTTCTAGCCCTTGTGAACCTTAGAGTCTAGAAGGAACCAAAAAGAGATGGAAACCCAAAATTTTTTTAACATATTAACTCTATCGAACTATACTCATGTGCCATGTCATTCACGCATTGAAGTGTAACCATCCGTGGTTTTGGACGTGTTTAGAGTTATGCGACCATCACCACAATTTTAGGACCTTTTCCATCAGCTCAGAAGAAACCTCGTGCCAATTCGCAGTCACCCCCCAGCCCCGACAGCCCCCCTCGCCCAGCTCTAGGCAGCCCCTCATCTACTTTCCGTCTGTGTGGATGTGCCTACCCTGGACGCTGCGCATGAACGAAGTTGCACAGTTTGTCGTCTCATGTGACTGGTTTATGTCACTCAGCAGAATGTTGTCAGGGCTCATACATGCGGTAGCTTGTCAGCATTCCTTTTGTGCCAAGTAAGATCCCACGGTATGGATAAGCCATATTTTGTTTATCTATACATCGGCTGACAGGCATTTCCACTTTGTGACTGTTATAAAAAGTGTTGCTGCGAACATTCATGTACAAGTGTCTGCGTGGCAGGAACCCAGATTTGAACCCACTTCTGCCCGTCTCCCAGCCTAACCACTGCACCCCTGTGTCTCCTGGGCCCCAGAAGACCGTGCCTCCGTGAGCCCGCCTGCCTCGGAGCGAGGTGTGTCCTGAGGGAAAGAATTCCTCACGTACCGCGGCCTGGGCTGAGCCTGGCGGGCTTGTCAGCAGATGTGAGGCTCCCTCTGAACTCCTGGGAATGGGGTGCTTGAGGAGTCCTCCAGCCATCGTGTTGCTCCTCATCCTGCCCCTCCCGACAGAGAGCAGAGGTGGAAGCCTTGTGTCTGGAGTGGCCGTACCCTCGGGGGATCCAGGGGACTAAGTGAGAGCATGGGGCAGCGTCAACAGTGGAGTGGATGTGGTGTCCTTGTGGCCTGGACTTGCTCACTGACCACAGGGCGTGCTGTTCAAATCACTCATGGCTCCTTCCTGAGCTGGTTCTCTTACAAGAAAAAGATTTTGTAATGCTATCAATTACTGATAGAACAAAAGGATGTGTGCATAGAGCCCAGCAAGCTCTACCAAGTCAGTGGGTGAACCCATCCTATAACTGTGGCCTGAATGAGCACAGCTGAGTCCTGGGGCAAGCCTTTCCTGATCTCCACCCCATAGACCCCACATATGCTATTCTCTGGTTGTCTAGAGTTCTTTACATTCCCTTTATTCATAGAACTGAATCCATCATCTCACCTCTGCCTGTGTTCTTATCTGCCTCTTCTTTGGGATCCAGAGATTGTTTGTTGTCATATTTCAAGCACACAGCACAGTGCTTGGCACCAGCAAACAGAGCAGGGAGTTGCTGCTGTCATCCTGCTGTCTGGTCCTGGCAGCCAGCTCTCTGCCAGTCTGCCTTGGCCAAAGTGACAACGTGAGCAAGGAAGAAAAGAGTCCTACGGGCTCGAATCCCACAAGCCAGGGTCCCCGTTACCACAAATAGTGACATGGGGAGAGGCTGGGCAGAGTGGGCCGCGGCCAGAGCAGATGGCATTTGCCGGCACCTGACAGGCCCAGGGGCCCCACGGGTTATTTCTCGGCCGCACCTGCAGGCCCCGGTTCAGCCCTGGCCTAGTTTCAAGTTCATTATAACCTCCTGTCGGAGCAAAATGCTCACCCTGTCCCTGGTTCCAGAGACCTGCCCTTTCAGGCCCATCACTAGACATTTTACTGCTTCCAAGATTTTCCACTTATCAAAAAGTAAAAGGAAAAGCCCCAACTAATTAAAACTTGCAACCGATTCTTGAAACAGCAGACAACTCGCTAATAAATCTTACAGGTTAATTCAGATGCGTTGGTCAGCTCCTGGAAAAGGGGTTTTCTGTCTTATCACCTTTTTTATCTGAGCTTCATCATCTCTTTCTTGGATTTTTGACATTCAGAGGCTGTAATTCAGTTATGCCCAGAGAAACTGCTCTGGGGTGGCACGTCTCTCTAAGATTATTCCTGCCGCGATAAATATTTTATGCTTTTCCCGAAGGGGAACATCTTGCTTTCTCCTCTGCCTTCCCAAAACCTAATGTGGGGCCGGAGCTGTGGCGTCTGGCTCCTCACAGCCGTGGGGGAGCACCTTCTGCCGCACCCACTCCCACCGCCTGCGTGAGGCTGCGCCTCCACCTTTCTCAGAGGAGCTGTTAGCATCTGGGAGCCCCGAGGGCTGGAGCTGCGCGCCGAAAGCTCAGCGCTCCAGTCCCCAGGCCTTAGAGAGAATGCAATGACAGCTGCTAGGAACAGGGCCAGACGGAGCATGCAGGTCTCCTGCTGCCCATCCTCCTTGTGGGTGAGAGTGACAGCAGGCCGTTGCAGCAGGTCACCGAGAGCCCGCCATCCTACGAGCATGGCTAAGCAGCACCTGAATGCCCCTGAACTTCATCTGCAGCTTTTTCTTCCCACTCAGCTCTGCTTCCCACGGCCTCTCCCACCATCGTGGTGTTTTACAACCCGAAAGGACAGCGTGTTCTCTTCCAACTTGGAGATCTCCCTGAGTGCTCCCCTGGTTCTGTTTGTGGAAAATAGAAAATCAATGGTAAGAAATGTGTTAGAGGTCCTGCGCTGACCATTTGGGGCATTCACATGGAAAACCGTCCATCTCTCTCTCTGCTGTTTGCTTTCTTGGCCTTACATTTCCTCTCCCAGAGATGGGGGAAATGTGTCTGCAAGAAAACCTTTCTTCCCCCAGATCTGAGTGATGAATAGGACCCTGTCCAGGCCTCAGGGTTTAGTGGGGCTGCAGAACTTCTCAGGAGAGCAAATAAAAGCGGGAAAAACCTTCATTAGTGTCTGGTCCAAAGCAGTCTCACTGTTTCCTCAGCTCTGGTGGGGTCTCCTGTTGTGACAGCAACGAGGAAAGGTCTGGTGGGGGGCAGAGGAGCTACTTCTCCCCACCACAAAGTGGCCCACAGACCAGAGAAAGTGAGATGAACCCTGCGTCGGGCAGGGAAAGGGGGTGCTGGATCTTTAAGTCTCCAGCCCTCCTCCATGCAGGTTTCAGCGCCCTCTCCTCCCGGTCCACAGGCAGCCCTTCTGCAGGACCAGCAGACTCTGGGGCATCCCGCGCCGGAGCAGGGCACTGGCGGGGAAGGGCAGACAGGTCTCTTGCCTTGGAGGATTTCAAACCTTGAAGTGCAAACGGCAGGTGTTGGCTCCTCTGCGCCTTTCAGAGCACCGCCTGGCTCTTTCATGAGATGACAGGCTCTTTCATCTCAGCTTTGGCCCCATTTTTCTCCTTCTCAGCAAGGCTCCAAAGACAGGCAGCAAGGCGAGAACAAGGAAGGGAGGCCCGTTCACAGCTGCATCCCTGCTGGGCAGGGCGGCCTGGCCGGCGCATCTTCCAGCCGTGGCCCTTTGAGCCGTGGAGGCTGGGAAGGGAGCACGGGGTTCAGGTGATTTGCTTTGTGCTTCCACCCCAATCCAGTGCAGAGAGGCGTGGGTGCCTTTCTTCTTTCTGTTTCTATTCTTTTAAACCTGGAGGTACTTTTCTGAAGCCCAGGGCTGAGAAGGTAACACACCTCATACGCTTTTGCTTTGTGTGTATGTGTTCACACACACCCTTCGTTCTCGGCTCTATTTGCTCCTGCTCCTGCTTTTCAGGTTCACTTTCCTTTAAAAGGCCAAAAGGGCTTTCCTTCGCTTCTTGTTCTCAGTGAAGAAAGGGAAGCCTGTACCCTCTCCTAAGTCCCAATTCCTTCCTTCCTCCTCTCCCTCCTGTCATTTAACTGTTTCCTGTGACGTTCCCCTGCGTGCTAGGTACGGACTGTGGCGGTGAACAACGCAGAGCCCTTGCTCCCAAGAATCGCGCTCCTCCCAATCTGCCTGTCCCACCCCCTCCTAACTTCATCTCCCACACTTGTCTCCTGACCTCCACCCACCCCAAACGCACGCCATTCCCTGGCCCCGCATTCCCTTTCATGCCTCTGTAGTCCGCTCGTGCTTCTCCTCTAGTCCAGGATGTCCCTCCTCTTCCAGACCCTCGTCCACAGATCCCCCAGCTCAACTCTTGTCCCTGTGAAGCCTTCCAGCCCAGCCCCTCTGCCCCAACGCCAGGCAGCTGACCTTTGTGTCTGCACTTGGAGCACTCCTCCCACGCAGCGTGACAACCATGACCTGTGTTTCTCAGGGTCCCCAGCCTTGGGCTCGCCTGTGGGTCACTATGCCTAGGGCTTTGTCCCCACCCAAGGTGGTAGGGGCTCTGGCCCCAGATCATCTGTAGCCCTCTAACTGTTTCTGGGAGCGCTCAGGGAATGCTGTGGGTGTGCTTAGCCCTAAGGAGCTGTCGTGAAACCACCTGCCCTTCCCAGAGTTGGGCCTCCTGTCCTTGCCCCTCTGAGGCCACACAGCATCTACACTGTGCTGTGCCGGAGCACCCAAGCCCCCACAGCGTCCCCTCCCCCACCATAGTCAAGCCCACAGGGGACCCTGCTGCAGCGAGGAGACTCTCTTGCACCCCAGCACACACACGGATGTGACATTCCACAGCGAGGCCCGAACATTCAGCTTCTTGCAGAGATTTTTGTTGCAACGACTCTGTCAGCTTGTAGTGTCCCTTCCTCTTGGAATTAGACATGGATCCGTGGAAACCGGAGCCAAGGATCGTCCGATAAAGGTCAGGCATGAGGCATTTCCTTCTGGTGACAAAGATGGTGTTCTTCAAGCAGGGCGTGTGCCTTCCCTGGGTGCATTACTTCCCAGTCCACCCCTTAGGCCTTAGAATTAAGAAAATTACCGGCAGGCCTGTCCTGCCAGAATTCCAAATGCGCCCTGACGTGTCTGAATCCTAAGACAAACCTGACCTAGGCCGAGGAGGCGCACGCACAGTCATCTCCCCCCTGGCCCAGCGCAGACGAGCTGTCAGTCACAGTAGGGTCTCCACCCAGGGAAGCCACTGGGACTCCTCCCCACATGCCAGTCTGAAGGCACCACGGAGCTCTCCTCTCCTCTGAAGGCTTTCTGGGCCCCCTTGTTGGAGATGACCCCCCTTTCCTTTCACCTTTAGAGCCCTCAGGACTCTGCTCCCCTCATCGGACTCATCGGGTTGTGATAGCAGAGCTGATGTCCAGCATCTCCTGAGCACTCAGGCCCCTGACTCCCCCGACTCAGGCCCTCCCCGTTCCTGGTGCCCCTTATTAGCCACACGAAGTCCTCATGAAGTAAGAACCACTCTCACCCCCATTTTACAGATGGGGAGCCTGAGACACAAGAACCCTGTAGTTCCCAGGGTTCTGCAGGCCACCCGCCTGGGGCACTTTGGTCATTCAGCCAGCGTTTTATCAGGCAGCCAGGAGACTGCCGGGGGCCCCAAGGACAGACGCGGATTTGAGCGTACTGCCTGGGGGTAGCCCTTAAGAAATCATGTATTTTGAGCACAGTTTTCCTGGAGAGAGAGGAGGGTGGGAGCTAAATCCAAGGACTGGGAGCTGAACTGGAGACCGAGGGAGTAAGCTCATTCGCGGAGTTTTAAATGAATGGGCAGGGAAGGAATAAAGCCGGAGTCTGACTAAGGTCTTTTATTCCCCGACCGACCCGCTGTTCTTGTGGAAGCAAACCCCTCCCTCTCTAACACCCCTCAGCTCAGCTGATGATGCCAGAATCTGTGAAAGAGCTTAAGACACCAGGGTGTGGGTGGGTGCTGGCGGGGGAGGACCCTCGCCTTCCATCCCCTCAGTGTGTGGCAGGCCGCTCCCTCTTGCCGTCCTCGCAGTAGGGCCATCGCCACCGGGCCCAGTTCTATGACTTGTGATGAACCCATGTAGTTGAATGACCACCACAAAAATCCAGATGTAGAACAATTCCATCACCCCCAAATTCTCTTGTGCTCTGAAGGTAACGTCCACCCCCTGCCCCTGCAAGCCACTGGTTTTTGCGTGACTTTGCCTTTTCTAGACATCAGGTAAGTGGAATCATATAGTGTGTGGTAACCTCATTTTTTTCCTTAACGTTACATGAGGACGTTCCCATGTCATATGTTCTCGAAAAGGATTATTTTTTCATGGCTGCCAGGCCCTCTCCATCCCACCTGCTCTCCCCTTTGCTGCAGCAGCCGCCTCTTGGAGAATAGAAATGAGAGGTGGAAGGTCACGTTGGAAAGAACAAGGGCAGGACAGAGCTGCTTAATGCTTGTCACCCTTGATAGGAGGTGCTGGCTTTTTGGCCTTCAGGCCAAAGTGGCCAAGCTCCTTATAAGCAGAGGCAGTGCCAAACCACAGTCTGCAGCACGGCCGTGTGCACCCAGCTCTGAGCCGTTAGACGCGGCACCCGCTGGATTCATGGGTTCAGATCCAGAGTTTCCTCGAGGAAAGGGAGGGAAGAATGTTCACCCAGGGCCATTGTGAAGAAGAAAGGAGAGAGTATGTGAGAAGGTGGGGACCTCAGGGCCCACCCAGCCTTCGGGCTGCTTTTCCGCCCGGTCCTCACCCTCCACCCCTCCTGCTGGGTGTCACGGGGTCAGCATTTCTTCCCACCTGGTCCCCGCGTTCTCTTCTCCCTCCTCCTAGGTCCTGCTTAGACTTCTCCCAGCAAAGCAGAGGCAGTATCCTAGCGCGTTGCTATGGAAAGAATGCAACCTCACTTGCAAGTTCATGAAAAAAAAAGAAGAAAGAAAGGAAAGGGAAAAAAGAAAAAAATAGGACAAGCAGGATTTTTTTTTAAGTATTACGAAACTGGAAGGAAAACTGTTCCACCACTAAATATACCCACTTACAGAATCAGCAGACGTGAGGGCTCACACGGCGCCCGTCTCGCAGTCCTACAGAGCTCTGTGGAGCGTGTTCGTCGCCATTGCTCGCGCGGAGCTCTGAGAGGTTGTGCGGGATTTCCAGGTTGGTGTCTGGAATCTTCCATCTTGACTGAACGGATGACATGGCAGCCATCCAAGGGGGATCTCTGCATAACTGGACTACAGTTTATTTATATCTTTTACAGGCCTTCCTCCTGTTCCCTCTCTCCCCGTTTCCTGTGTCAGGTCACCCCCACTTTGAGCCTCTTGGGTTCCTCCAAAAGCCAGGCTTGGAGCCCAGGTTTGAACCCCGAGCTCCGCCTTGGACTAGCTCTGGTCCTCGAGCACATTGGTCAGCATCTCCGAGCTCCAGTCCGTAGCCACGCTTGTAGAACACCCGCCTGCAGGGTTTTGTGAAGCACCTGGCCTGGTGGCCAGCACGAAGCTGTTAGCAGTAGTGTTGTATAGTAGCAATAGATTCTCTTGCCCTCCGGTCGTATTTTTTCCTACCTGTCCCAGGGGCAATCAGGGGCTGTGCAGGGGCCAGTTAAGCTTATGTGTGTCATCCTGCCAACAGAACCAGCCAGGTGGCCCCACCAGGGGTGGACGCCACATCAACCCCAGCACCCTTCACTCGTTCTCAGCATTACGTGTCAGTCTTGGAGTCCAGAGGTAGAGCGTCTTCTCACACTCTTGGTTGATGTCTTGGGTCTGCCTTTGGTCTGGTTAACTCTTACTGCCTAAAAACAACACCCAAACTTAGGCATCTCAGACTGAAATCGATTATAATTCACAATTCCACGAGTGTAAGTTGAGACAGAGTGTCGCAGTTAGGGCTTGTCTCTACTCCATGATCTCTGGGGTCCCTGGTGGAGGCGAATTAAAATGATGGGACTAGGCCAGCGGGGGTGGGGAGGTGGCTGAGCATCTTTCCCCAGGTGGGCAGCTTGGGCTCCTTGCAGCACGGTGGCCTTGCGGTAGGCAGACTTCTTCCATGGTGGCCCAGGACTCCACGGGGAAGGAAGCAGAGAGCGCACATGTTCTCTGTCAGCCCTGGGCCCAGAGCTGTCATAGTGTCACCTCCGCCACATTCTACTGGTCAGAGCAGTCACAAAGGAAGCCTGGCGTTAAGGGGAGAGCATGTGGGCATGGACCCCACCTCTTAATGGGAGAAGTATCAAAGAATCTGTGGCCGTTTTTAATCTGCCACACTGTCCACCCCCCAGCCACCGCCCTGCCTGTTTGCTTGCCCTGGAGGGAAAGTCCAAGAAATGATGGCGGAGCCTGAGAGCAGAACCAAAAGGCAGGACCGACATCACTGACCGTGGGTGAGGATGGAGTTCAGATAGCACGTGTTTCGGAGTAGCTGGCAGCTTGAAGAGTTAGATTGAAGCCAGGATTTTGGGATGGCCCCTAATTGTGCGTGTTCCCGGCCTGCCCTGTGACAGATTCCACAGCCAGCCAGCCATTTCTCTTGAGTGTAAATGCCATGTGTTCACACATCAGGTTTGCTAACATTTCCATTCCAAGTCACTGTGTTCTTTCCTGATGAAAGATGAGTCCAGATTTTCCAGATTGGCAGAATCAGCCAGGCCACCTTCACCAGGCCGTGATTGCTGGAGAGAGGAGGTCCCTGCGTTGGGCGATGTACTCATTTCCTGGGGCTGCCGCCACAAAGCACCAACTGGATGGCTTCAATGACAGAAATGTGTTGTCTCTCAGTTCTGGAGGCCAGAAGTCTGAATCCTGCTGGGCAGGGCCCTGCTCCTTCTCAGGATGCTGTTCCAGACCTATCTGCTAGCTTCTAGTAGCCTTGGGCACTCCTTGGCTTTGCCAGATGGCCATCTTCTCCCTGTGTCTCTTCACACCATCTTCCCTCTGCGTGCGCCTGTCTCTGCATCCAAATCTCCTCATTTATAAGGACGTTAGTCGTATTGGATGAGGGCTCACCCCAAGGACCCAATTGTAACTAGAGCACCTCCTAAAGATCCTATTTCCAAATACACTCACATTCTGAAGTCCTGGGTGTTAGGACTGCAATATATCTTTTTTGGGGGAGGACACAATTCAACCCATAAAAGGTGGTGAGCAAAGATGGACCTGGGCCATGCCATTTCACATCCTGTCCCTTTCTCTCTGTCTCTAGGGATCATGACCAGTCTTCCAAAGTATAACTACAGAGGGTAGTACTCCCAGTGCCCAGAATGTACGAGGACATAATATCTGCCATTGGTACATTTGTTACTGAATGAATCAATGAATCAATGAACAGCCAGTGGCCCAGACAGAGAGAGCAGAAGAACCCCCATACCCCATATCCTGTCGTTGATCCTAAGTGGCTGGGTTGCTGAGGGTCTCTGAGTGGTTTTGGCTGTGTTTACTTCTGCTGCTAACAATACAGGAGTATTAACAGACCTCTGGTCCTGCTTTGAAGTTGAGTCAGCAATATCCTGCCATTAAGAAAAATACAAGGGAGGCTATGAAACTTACTGCGCTGTCAGCTGTTACAGGAACTCCTAGAGAGAGCACTAATTTGTTGTCCCCCTTGAAATCAGATAATTGCCAAATGAGGTTCTTAGCAGGCCTGTCTTCTGCAAGTTGCATGAGACACCAAGGAAATGAGTGGGCTGGAGGGTAAAGAACTGGGTGTGATCGACGTTTACAGATTGAGTGAACGTCGACTGAGCACCTGCTGAGCAGGCTCATTGGGTGGAAGACCCAGCAATGAAGAGGAGATGGTCCTTGTCCAGAATGAGCCCCTGACCCTAAAGACACCTAGACGGGTAACTCTAACAGCCCAGTGGAAAGTTCAAGGTGTGTTCTTTGAGAACGGAGGAGGGAGCAAACAATCTGGCAGAGGAATCAGACAGATTCTTGTGAGAGAAGGGATTTGAGCTCATTTTGGAAGACAGGCTAAGTTAGAAAGGAAGATTTTAGAGAGAGAGAGAGCCATTCCGGGCAGAGAGAACAGTGTGGACAAGGCCTGGCAGTGGGGGTGCGCAGGGCGGGTGAGAAACAGCGAGTGCACCTCAGGGTGGGTCAGAAGCTTAGACAGTATCGGCAGGGCTTAGAAGAAGACACGGAGGGATTTGGGCAAGATTTGGGGACTATGCCCGAGAAGAGCCCAGTGGCCGAGTACGGGAGGTAGCCTGCAGACTCTCGCAACAGTACAGGGGACTCAGGAGCAAGGCCTGGCCTGGGACAATGGATGCGGGACGGAGCAGAGAACACAAATAGAATAACCGGTTCTTTCTGACCACGGCTCAAGTGGGAAGACAACCCAGATTCACGACCCCACCCAGCAGGGGAGCAGAACGAGAATGACGCCCACCTCGGCGTGTGCAGCAGAGAATGTCACCCATGCTCCCGAGCTCCTGGAAGTGGCTGGCCTGAGACCAGCACTCGTCAAACCAGACTGCACATTGGAATTGAGCTTTAAAAAGTACAGATGCTTAGGCCCCACCCCCAGAGAGTCTGGCTCAACTGGCACGGGGCTCAGCCTGAGCGCTGGGGTATTTAGGAGCACCCCGGCCAATGCCAGGGTGGAGCCGAGGGTGGCAGCCCCTGTCCTGCCCTGGAGAAGTGCCTTCCCGAACAAAGTTGGGCCGCCTGGCTGCTGTCGGTTGGTTAGTACTAGTCATGTGTGCGATTTCCTAAGTGAAGGCTGTGTCCAGCACTAGGTCGCCAGCTCCATGGAAATGGGAATTGTTTTCGTTTCCTGTGGCGGCTGAAGCTGAGTCTTCAAAAGGTCACTCTGCCGTCCTATCAAGCCAGCTGCGTCAGGGCCACGGGGAAGGAAGACCACAGGATCCTGTGGCCCCTGTGGCATTCCGTGTAGTTGTTCACTTCCCAGTGCCGTGTGTGTATCGTGTGGGACCATCTCTACACCGGGCCTGAGTGTGTTATCCTTCATCCCACTGGTCACAGGGGCCTCCCAGGAGGCCACGGGTGTCGGCGTGGCCTCACTCCCTGTGGAAGGTCCAGGGGACAGTCCGTCTCTTGGCCTTCTTCAGCTTCCAGCAGCCACCTGTGTCCCCCGGTTTGCAGCACCTCGTTCCATCTTTTTTTTATTACATTGTGTTGATCGTGCTAGTACAGTTATTCTCCCATCTTCAAAGCACATCACTCCGATCTCTGCTTCCATCACCACGTCACCTCCTCGTCATCTGTAGCCAGATCTCCCTCTGCCTGCTTCTTGTTTTAAAGAACTTTAAATTTTATTTTTCAATTACAGTTTACATTCAATATTATTTTGTGTTAGTTTCAGGTATATTGCACCGTGGTTAGACAATCATAGACTTTACAAATGTTCCCCCTGATATTTCCAGTACCCGCCCGGCACCATATGATTTCACATATATGTGGAATCTAAAGAACGAGTAAACGAACAAACAAAATTGAAACAGACTCATAGACACAGAGAGCAGGTTGGTGGTTGCCCGAGGGGAGGGGTTGAGGGACCAGGTGAAAGAAGTGAAGGGATTAAGAAGTACAAATTGGTAGTTACAAAATCGTCCCAGGGATGCAAAGTACAGCACAGGGAATGTAGTCAATAATCTGCCTGCTGCTTTTGAGGACACCTGTGATTACATTAAGTCCCACCTGGATAATCCATCTCAAGATCCTTAATCCCATCATCAAATTCCCTTTAGCCACATAAGGTCACATTCACAGGTTCCAGAGATTAAGGACCTGGGTATCCTAGGGGTTCATTATTCCACCTGCTGCCCCCTGTGTCCTGTGCATAGAGATGAGAAATACGGTCCGTGGTTTTGGTTTAAATGTCTGGTTTTTGTCGGGGATTGAACTGGCGTGGATGAAGAGCTCTGCGGAGGACATTGTTCCGGAGTACACGTAAACCTTTTCCCTTTATCCCAGGCTTTGAGGTGAAGGCAAATCTCTTCGAAGCAAAGATAAAAGGGGTTCAAGAGACAGCCGTGGGTTTGGGAAAGCAAAGGATGAGCTGGAGGGCTGGAGGGAAGACAGGGACAGGAGGGAGAGCCGGAGCCGACAAGCAGAAGCAGCGGCTGCTGCAAAGCCCTGTCTCGCCCTGCGCCGGGCCCTGGGGAATAGAGGAATCGCGTGCCTCTCCAGGCTCAGGAAAGATGAAGTGTATGTGCATCGCCCAAGGAATGAAAAGGAAAGGTTACAAGGGACTTGTCGATAAGATAAATCCCTCCAGTCTCGCAGCCTCTCTAAATGTTTCGATAGCGGAGTTTGAGGGCTTGTAAATCAGAGTCGGCCCATCTCAAACACCTGATAACACCTCATTTACGTATGTACGTGGTACAGAAAACCAGAGTTCATTTCTTTTTCTGTCTCAGCAAGATTTCTTTTTTCCGCTTTCAGAGGCACCTCTCTCTTCTCCCAGCACTGGTTTTCTGTGTTTGTGTTGGGGGCGGTTGGGGGGGGGGCAGTATCTGTGTGTGGTGGCAGCTCTTAGGATTCTTCTTTACCCAGAATAAGAAAGGATGCTTTGCCTTGGAGAAAATGATAATTAACTGCAAAAATAAGGAAGCCACTGTGGTCAAAATATGTCTTAATCTTGTTGCTTTTTTTTTTTTTTTAGATTATTGCTCAGAGAAAGAGAGTTAGTAAAGATGTTAGTTACAATATGATAGATTTGTGATTTGAAACCCAGAGAGCACACATAATGGCCATTTCCTGGCTGTCCTGGCTTGGATCTTGGACTTGGACTTGTCGCCGAGTCATGAGCTACCTCGAGCCCCTCCAGGGAATCGGTTTCACCTGGCCTTCGTCACAGTCTCTCTACAAGACTAACTTCCGCTTTAGAAGACGTCAGAGTGGGGCTGCTCTTGCGTCATCGCCACCATTGCCACCCTAGGTTGAGCGTTGGCAGGTACCTGGCGCTTTGATGGGGTCTTTACCGGCATTACATTGTTTGTGGCATTCTAACAGTCCTATGAGGTAGGCATTTCCTCTGGAGTTCCAGGTAAAGAAACCACATCGAGATGAGCCGAAGTACCTCGCCAACGTGGTACAACTGGTGGGTGCTGGATGGAGCCTCGACTCAGACCCAGCTCTGTTCTAATTCCAAAGCTAGCGGACTTACCCGCTCTGCTTAACTGGCCTCTCAAGGACCAGTTCAGCTCGAAACACTGTAATCTCACCATGGCACTGGGGACAGACGGCCACCCAGCAGAGCCCATCACTCCAAGCCAGGACAGCCTGCCTCTCAGAGGATCATCACCCTCCTGCCACAGGCAGATAGGCTACTGAAGTCTTTTTTTTTTTTTTAATATTTTATTTATTTCTTTTTAGAGAGGGGAAGGGAGAGAGAGAGGGAGAAAAACATCAATGTGCGGTTGCTTCTCTCACATCCCCTACTAGGGACCTGGCTTGTCGCCCAGGCATGGGCCCTACACTGCGAATCAAACCAGCGACCCTTTGGTTCGCAGGCCGGCGCTCAGTCCCCTGAGCACACCAGCCAGGGCCTGAAGTCTCATAATTGATGGTGAAGGCCAAGGTCCTGGGTCCTCTCGGCACACTTGCACTGTGTGCCTTCCCAGACCTCCTGGTGGGCCTTGTCTGGGGTCAGGCTCAGGTCGCCTCAAAGAGCCTTTCAACCCTGATGCCCCATGGACCTCCTTGGTTCCGGCTTTTCTCCTTTGGCTTCTGTTGCTCAAGGCGGGTGTGGCATTTGAGTGCAAGGTCTTTATTTATAAGCTAGCAAGACAGTGTTTTATTTTGAACACTTCAAAACTGTATGCTGTAGTTTTGTTTCTTAATGTGCTCTGTAAAAACTATTCCTGGAGATAAAAGTTTCTTCTAACATTTGGCCTATACACATATACAGGACATCCCCATTTCCCTCATTTTTTGGAGCTGTTTGGAGGTCTCATCCTGACTTTATCTATTCCTAAATTGTCCCTAAGTAGGAAAAAAACATTTTTTCCCCTATAAAATCATTGAAGAGTTTTGTTTTCATGTTGATGAGTGAAAAGTTGTACTTTTCAATGAGGCTTTTTTAAGACCTTTCAAAAAATTATCTTTGGGGAGAATAGGATTTTTAAATAATAACTGAATAATTTGGAAATTACTTTGCAGTGAACATAGGATGTCAGAAGCAGGTAATGAGTCTCCTCAGCCCTCACCAATACCCGTTACCTGTCAAGAGGCTCTTTCTGGACTGGGGGAGCACCTCCTCCAAGAGGCCCTCCCTGACTGTCTCATTGAAAGGAGCTCTGCAGTCACCTCCCGTTTCTGAAACTCTCTGCAGAGATCTTGCCTCTGTCTATCAGTTCCCTGTTTTCTGTTTATTTTCTGTCTCCCCATCTTAGACCATAAGCACCTTGAAAGCAGG